>JXCR01146523.1:103505-144987 GCA_002079205.1 Phalaenopsis hybrid cultivar | reverse complement strand
ATATATATATATATATATATATATATATATATATATATATATATATATATATATTCGTTGAATAGAATATCAACAAATATTGGTAGCCATCTGATGATGATGAACTTAAAAATGAGAAATGAAAAGATAATGAATGTTCTGCTCAAACATTTTTTGTTAGAAGGAAAAACCATTGACTCAAAACATAGGAATTAGATGTTAGTTGCAGACAAGCATCAAACGCCGTTGACGAGTAACCAAATAAACATTGAACATGATTGATAGACATCAGACATTGGTAATGGACAACAACCAAATGTCAATGGTGAAAACAAGTTGGTTATTAATAAGCTTCAAAGATGATCAATTTAGCAATTCAAACATCTTTGATATTTATTGGTCTACTCAATCCTTTCACTTATTGATCTACTAAATACTTTTACATATAGGAGGGGAGATCAAAAGCTTTAAATAGGAGCACCGGACATTAATTTTTATAAGAACTAAAGCATTGGAAACCATTAAAAGAAAATCAATTTGGAATATTCGACATTGGGTCAAGATTAATGTTTTTCTCAATTGTTTTCTTACTTGAAGGATGACTAGCAAATTGATTTTCAATCATTTCAATGCCAAGTATAACCTAATTCTTCTCTTTGTATAAGGAGACATTATATGGTAGAAATGGCGTGGAATATTGACAATCAATGAACTTCAAGCAGTAGTAATGGTAAGTATAAATTGTGTCGAACTTGTATTGCAGCCAATCTAAGTTGTTTTGGAATGTTTTATTGTTAGTTATATAATGGGTGTTAAGATTGATCAACAATACTCATATGCATTAGAAATTGGACGGCATTGGCATAGTTAACGATGGGCATTGGTTAAGATAAAATAAGGACAATGGTAGGGTGTCGAATAGCAGCAACACTAAATGATAGTCGTTCAAGTAAGAAGTGCTCATTGGGCGAGAATTCCACCAAAGTTCCCTCAAGGATTCTTCCTAATGCGTAGAAGAATATTTTATTGTAGAATTATGGTGGGTGTGTTTGATTATTTTAACAGAAAGTTAGAGCACTCCATCAAATATTTCAAGTTCATTACCTTGATTGTTAAGTACTGTTTTTAAAAATTTTTTAGTCCTCCCTCAGTTCTTTTACAATTTAGTCAACATTAACTTTTTATATTTTCTTATCAAGATGTTTGTTTTAATTATAAGCATGTGAAATTTAGAGTGATTTGATTCATGCTTTTTCATCCTTATTAATATTCATTTGATTTTGAAGCAAACCTTACATGGCACCTTTAAGTTTATTTTCGGACGCACGTTTTGATTATAAATTTGCTAAATGAAAATCGAGCAGTTTTTCAGTACATTGTAAAATTTTGATTTGCATATATAAATACAAGGCTAGGTTCAATGTAACTCCAAAGGTAGAAAAAATGTGAAAGAAATCTATCCGCAATAGGATTAGTGTAGCTCCAGTAGCGGACAAAATTAGAGAGAGTCGTCTTAGATGGGTTGGTCACATTAAACTTCGATCATGATGATTCGATTAGAAGAGTAGATGTTTTAAATTGATGTTATTGACATATTTTATAAACAATGATCATAATTTATTGGAATTAAATGAAAATATGACACTAATTAGGACACAATGAAGAAAAAAAGATTCATGCAGCCGACCCCACTTAATCGGATAAAAGCTTTGTTATTGTTGTCGTGAATTTAAATACAGTAGATGAAAATTATACAAAGACCAAGCTTGATCTATAAAATATTTTATAATATATAAATTTTTAGAAAAAATTAAATAAGAAATCACTTGTAATCGCTTTTAATTAAAGAAAAAGTAAACTTTGTTTTAATAAAGGATAATTTAATTACTTTTGTTGTATAACTTCATGTTGATAATTTAATGATCATCTTATTATCACGAAGTTTGAACTAAGGCTATTTAGAAGATGCTGCAAGTTAATTGAATTAATGAAAATATTCAAATTACTATAAAAATTTAAAATTAAAATCCGGACTAGAAAATAACATCGAGAAGAAATGAAAAGAGGAAAACCCTACAAGAGCTAAATCAACATTTATTATAACTCTTGGATTTAATGATCCGCAGTCCGGAGCCGCCTTTCCCCGCAAGTCAAAATGCCGTAAATGTCTTGAATGCTATGTGGTTAGAGGCGAATATGAAATTTACAGACCTTGAAAGTTGCAGGATAATAAATGTGTAATGGACACTGTAATTAGACTTTTGTAGATTCCAACTTTATTTAATAGATAGTATGGAAATTAACTCAAATCATAATTGAAGGAAAATTATTATTTTTAAAATTTGAAAGATTAGAATGAAGATTAATCAAAATAAAAACTAAAAGATGAAGAAATACAAACAACACTCTAGGATGAGAATCTCGGTGGCGGGTAGCGACCGGGCAACATTTAGGCTGACTGGTGAGAGGCCGCGACCATAGCTGGAGAGTAGGGTGGGTTTGCCGCATAGCTGGAAATTTAGGGATGGGAAAAGTTGGGGTTTTATCAAGGATGTGTATTTGACATTAATATAAAATAAAAATGTTACAAAAGAGAACAAAAAAAACCGCAACAAAAAAAGGCTTCCAAATACCAACTCAAAAAAAATTTTAATTGCCCATGTAGCATAAAAATGGGCTGCTCCAATGTAAGATTTTAAAATATTGGAAAAAAAGCACCTATCGAAGATGGGTAAGGAAAGCCAAGTCTTAGTGTCGACCTATATGCTAGCAATTTGGGTTGGAAACTGTGACACCAACAAGCAAGTTTAAGTGGAGATGCGGTAGCAACATATAAGAAAGATGACATTTGCAGTACAACTGACAGGCAAGTCTAGAAGTTGGAGTTGTGTTAGTGGTTATGGAAGGGTGCTCGCTGGATTACAATAACAAGAGGGTGTGCAGGACGGGGCGAAAACAACAAGAGGTGGGGCAGAAGAGAGGAAATAGTGATATGTGGGATCGAGGAACAAGTAAGATGGAAGTATGTAACTATTCCCGCAGGAGCGAGTTATAGTCGAAGCACCCATCGAACCATTAGAAAAGAAAACCACCTTAGAAGAGTTACAACCAGAGCTCCTCCTTGCCGTCAGATATAGCTCTAAGAGGGAAAAGATGACGCTAGCAGTTATTTTGTAAGATAATTCGGGGGAGGGGAAAAGGGGAATGCCAGCCCCATTAGAAGGCCACTGGCACCATATGCTCGACCATCAGGTCAAGCCGTCATACTCATGTCAATAAATTTATAACTTTCTTTTTATTAACACGTTCAAAAAAAAAATTTTGCCCAATTGGAGAATATCATGCTACCAATAAATTAAATAGGAGATACATTGACAATGAAGCAAGAGGAACCTTTCAGTCACTGTTCGTAAGATAATTCGGGTAGGTGTTAGCTTAATCTACAAGAAACCAACATTTTTTGGTCTAAATTTTGATGTCAAATCTCCTAGATATTTTTTTTTTGCTTTCTCAATTATTATTTCAAAAATAAAAAGGGAAAAAAATGTTTTGACCCAACCGCTTTTGGACAAAAATATTCGCAATTTTCATCGCAATTTTCATCGTTCAATGAAGTCATCGTTGCTATTTTTCTTTTTCACATTATTCCTACAATTATTTTTATCGTTCTTCTTAATATTATATACCAATTATACGATTGTCAGTCAAATTTCAATCTGACCGACTTGAAGAGAGATGCACATTGATAATAAAATTGGACCAATCCGAGAAGAATCAAGCTTAGATCAACTCGCTAAAGTATATGTAATATCTTTGGATGGTTTCTTCGAAGGTTAAATGGATTTTAAATCTAACAAGCTTATAGTCAAATCGAACGTTTCAATCAGTTAAATCCAATGAGCCCAAGATGCCTCAATTTTGATTTCATAAAGGAAGTTAAATGTCCATATAATCTATTTCGATTATGGGAATCTCTTGAGTCGTCCTAAGGAATAACCTAGATTCTTTCCTTGCTTGCAGGGAAAACACTTCCAAACTTTAAAAATAGAACCTCACCCTTTTACATGAAAGGGTAACTAGGCCTTGAATTGGAAGAAGAGATGGAATTAGTGCTGGTTTCGATTAAGGAGCTAAATTCTATTCTCGTTCCAAACCCAAGACCCTATGAATGTTTCCCGCTCCCACATTCACCGACCACCATAGACTACTGCTCGCCGGCCATCGGCAACCACTCCCTGTTCATTGCAACCAAGCCCCTTGTGATGTTATAGTGTGTGCTGCAGTGCAGCGAAGCAACGTATAAAGTAAATATCAACATTGCAGAGTCAAGATGAACCCTACGAAGCAGTGCATGTGGTCATCCATTCCCAATAATGGAGTCATACTTTGATGGAACGTCTTTCTAAATAAAACATCCATCTAGAGCTCTCCCAAGGATAAAATTTTGGATTGGTTTGAACTTTGTATCCCCTAGGCGATTGACCCTTCACTACTCGTATGACATGACAGTGTCACGTACCAATAATATAACAAAGCTTTGGAAGTTGCCATCCAAATGAATATTAACTAATTAAAAGTATATGTGGATTTCAGGCTTGTAATTGGCTGATAGTATCTTATAATATCATCAAACTTGATCTTCTATTTTATCATAGCAGAGTCATGATATTAATAGATCATAACCTTCGTTTGAGACTAGT
Source organism: Phalaenopsis hybrid cultivar (assembly GCA_002079205.1). NCBI lineage: Eukaryota > Viridiplantae > Streptophyta > Magnoliopsida > Asparagales > Orchidaceae > Phalaenopsis > Phalaenopsis hybrid cultivar. The sequence goes on along the minus strand of JXCR01146523.1, from coordinate 140,308 downwards.
TAAGAGATCCCGTTCTTATGATGACAAAGCTAGTAATTTTTCTAAGCTAGCCAAGGAGTTAAAAAGTTCTAATGGGGACCCCATGCAACAGTGATTCAAGATAGGAGGGTCTTATCACCTGCATATTTTGATTCCTTAGAAGCTAAATCCTTGGTGCAAATGGGATAGTCATTACAACTTCCGATGTGTCATATGTTGATTTCTTTTTTGCTGCTCGAAATCAAAAAATAGCATTTTTTGCCATAATAAATTATGCATTTTTTTAAGCTCATTTAAGAAATTGTTGATATTGTATAAGGAGAGATGAAACTTACTAAGTCATGATTGAAGTTCATGAAAGTATGTGTGGGTGTCATCAAAATAGGCCCAAAAATGAGAATAAGAATAACAAAATTTCTCTATTATTGGCCTTTAATGACCCTTCATTACATGTATGGCAAGTAATATCATCAATGCTAATTTTTTTCCTAGTACATCATTAGTCTCCAAATGCATTGCATCCCGCCTTTTAAGGCTTGGGGCACTGACATCATAAGGCATTTTTATAAGAATAAAATCATATACTGATTTGGTGTGCCAAGTCCAATCATATCTAATAATGGTTTGACCTTCAAAAATTCTAGAATTAATAGATTTCCTTAATTCTATAAAATTTATTGGTATTATTGCACTATCAATTATATAAGGGCAAGTGGTTTGGTCGAAACTTTTAAAAAGATTTTCATAAGCTTTATTAAGGAAATTTTTCATGTTAACAAGAAAGAGTGGCTTGCCAAGCTCACAGAAACTTTGTTGACATATCTTCCTACACATCATACACCCACTTGTTTTACTCTGTACAAACTGATCTTTCGGCCGAAAGATTCTTTTAATATAAGTAAAATTGCCTTTATTTTGGGTTGCTATGAGTAACAATATTTACTTGGATTAAAGTATCCAACTTAGCTTGGAGGAATTGGTTAGCCTAGATGAGCTTAGGTTACAAGCCCAACTAAACTTGGAATCATATCGTGGATGAATAACTAAAGCCCATGATATGATGGTTAAGGCCCAGGATCTTCATGGTTGGAAACATGGTGTTGGTTACCGCCCCATCATAAATTAGCATCATAGGCATGGAAAATTAAAGTCAAATAGGGATGGACCTTTTGATATCAAATTGGAAAATATGATCTTAGTGTTGAATTCATAAGAAATTTATAGTCAACGAAGTATGAAAAACGTTCCAGGCATCGTTTATTTGATAAATTTTTCAAAAATAAAAATGGTTAAGATAATGTTTTGACCTAAAGTCTTTTGGGCATAAATATTTTCGCCATTTGCATGGCTCGTTGAAGTGAATATGAAGTCATCGTTGCTATTTTTTTATTGACATTATTTTTGTGATTATTTTTATGGTTGTTTTCCTAATATTATATACTAATTATGTGATTTGTCAGTATCTGTTTTAGTCAAGATGTTTTTCAATACTTAGTGCTCTTTTGTTTGTTTCCTTGTGCTGTTTATTTCTTATTTTCAATTTGTAAATTAAAACTATTTTATGTTAATAGTCCTTCGTGTGTTTGGCATGAATAATTGCTCGACGATTTTAATGGGAATTGATACATAACAGAATTTGTCATTTGGCATGAATCTGGATGGAGCTAGCACAAAATTCAGATTATTTTTAAGGAAGAAGTATTCAAACTAAAATTAAAAATTACCCAAAACTCTCATTTCAGCAAATTTATTGTCAAACTAACTGACACAATGAGATGAGCCCAGAGACAATAAAATTGACCCAATCTGAGAAAAATCAAGCTCTGATCAACCTGTTAAATCAATTTTAAAAGTTTTGGCTGATTACTTGGAAGGTCAAATAGATTTCAAATGTGACAAGCTTATATTCAAATCGAGCATCTCGGTGAGAGAAATCAAACGAGCCTAAGATTGTTCAATTTTTTTTTTATAAAGACACTTACATGTTCATAAAATATTGCCTTATTATGGGAATCTCTCTGAGTCATCTAAATGGGTCATTTACCTAAATTCCTTTCTTGTTTGCAGAAGAGGCACTCCGAGCCTTACCCCTTTCATGAAAGTGAAACTAGACCTTCAATCCGTAGAAAAAATGGACCCAGAGCTAGTTCCGAAAAAGAAGTTGGATACTATTATCGTTCCAAACCAAAGACCTTGTGAATGCTTTCCACTCCCACAGTCGCCGACCACCGTCAACCATCCCCTGGTTGTTGCAACCAAGCCCCTTAGGGAGTCACAATGTTCGTTGCAGGGCACTGAAGCAACAAAGCACCGTACGGAGCATAAATCAACATCACGGAGTCAAGAGGCATCCTACAAAGCAAAGTATGCTCGCCATTGATTCCCCATTATGAGAGCTATACTTTGATAGAGCTTCTTTCTTCAAAGAAGAACCATACAGAGCCCTTCAAAAGATAAAAGCTAGGATTTGTTTCATCTTTGTATCCCCTAAGTGAGATATTCTTTACTACCTGTAAAGATTGACATAAAGAAAGACCAATAACGAGGAAGAATATGAAGCTTTAATTCTAAGATTGGAAGTTGTCATCCAAAAGAAAGTAATAAACTTAATATATGGAGATTCTTAGCTTAAAATTGGCCAGATGATGGTAACTTATAAGGTTCCCAAACTCAACATTCTATTTTGTCATAGAAAAATCATTAAATTATTGAATCATATCCGTGATATTTTAGTTATTAAGATATCTTATTCACTTAGTGGAAAAGTTCGTGACTTTACTAAGCAAGCCAAAGGAGTTACCAAGTCCTAATGGGGACCCCTTGACAATGCTGATTTAAGATAGGAGGGTCCTATCAGCAGCATATTTTGATTCCTTTGAAACTACTTCTTTTGGTGCTAAAGGGATAGTCATTACAACTTCTGATGAGTAATATGCTAATTGAAGTTAAGCTATTATGACAAATTTAACAAAAGGGACACTCAACGATGATTGTTTCCTGGATGCTCAAACTTAAAAAGGAATATTTTTTTCTCCATAATGAATGATGTGTTATATAAAGTTTATTTGAACAAATATGATTGCACTTATCGACACTAAAAAGTTGGGAGTTGTTAAGTTGTCGGCTGCTAGGATGGATATCCTAACACTAGTTTTAATTTACTTTAATACATATATAATTTAGAAAAAATAGTATTTAAAACTTTTGAAGATATAAGACCGAACCGATCTCTTATCCCTAGTAGTTTAATTTTCCTAATACCGTAAGTAATGTATCTACCCCGAAGGATAAATACACTACTTACTGGTAAGGCTCTATTACTTAAACTAAAGATTGTATGACATTCGTTTAAGCCTGCGAAATCGTTTTATGTTGGCCGACAAATTCTTCTATTTAATATGAAGAATTAAATAGAGTTTATATTAAGCTGGGTCCAGAAATGTTTCGCAAGCCCCTACAGTTAATTACATCCTAGATAACCGAAGTCACCTAAGAAAACTCTCCATAAAAATCAGGAGAAATTATCTTCAAAGAGGTCAAAGGATTAAGACTTTTCAACTAAATCAGACAGAGAGGTGTGAAGGGAGAATAACTTAAGTTTGGAACATTTTATTGTAGACTCCAAGGGAGGAAAAACTACGGGATGTCATAAATCCAAAGAGAACCTCGATGACTTCCCAAGTTGTCCTATGGTTTGGCTTCAATTTTGAGGAGAAATTATTCAAGTGTTTCATCTTGCAAATTTATTAATTAGGACTTATATTCATGTGAAAAAATCACACAAAATGCCTGGAAGATATGAAGATTTAGCTCGTGACAGACGACAACCTCAGAATCCTAAAGCAGGTTAAGGCTTAAATTGTATTGCAGAGCTATACAAAGGCCCAAAGCTAAATTGAGGATTTATGTTGCATAAGCAAATAACCTCGAATTCCTATGGATCTGTTGTTTAATTTTACAGAATAATCTAGCTGATGAAGACATGTTTTGTTGTTGAAGATCATCGTACTGCCCAGAATGCTAGCTCCAACCTCCTCGTCGAAGCAAGTTTAGGTTTTCTAATGTGTCAAGTCATGATTTCAAATCAAATGTCTCTATGGTTATGGTTCTTTAAATATTATGGGGCATACTAAAGTTTATTAGAGCGACACCAATTAGGATATTACGGTTCCCTCGTTCCGGTACCACTATTTTCTTTCGAATTCTCTTAGTCCAAATAAATTTACTAAACTCAACTTAATGAGTTTCATACTTTCATTTAGACCGTGGGAAGTCTCTTTAGCAACCATAGGTTATCTCCTTCGAGGGATTCTCGATCATCCGATAGAGACGTCTTAATTTAGTTGCAATTTTTGTTCTGTGATGTTTGTGATTAAATTTTGAGTTGTCTTATATTTTGAATGTTATGACGGTGAATTTTATCTTGATTGATTTTAGTTTTGGTTTGGTTTCAATTTTGTGGCTATCCTAAAAGTTTTAATTTTCATGCAAGGAGACATCGTTGTTTAGCATGTAAGTTTATAAGCATAAAAGTACAATGTAGGAAAGCACGAGAAAAGAAAGCACCGTAAACTATAGAAATGTACCTGGAGAGTCTTCTCGTTCCTCCACCTTAAACTTCAGTACTTGCAAAGCACATACATATATAATTCTACAGGTATTAAAGCATGCTTTATAGAAAAAATAGGAAGTACAAACTTAAAGTGTGCCTACCAAATCCTATGTCATATCATAGTGTATTTAAATTTTTAGGATGATTCCATTAAGCAAATTATAATAAGCTCACATGTCCTTCAAGATTTCTAAAGGATCATGAAGAAGTTTTGGGTAATACCTTAGATATTTTATGGTCCTTGAAATTATCTTGAGTTCATTTTGGTTTTATCATATTTGCTACATAGTTCATCCAATTAATACCCTTATGCTTAATGACTATAATGTTTTAATTATCTCTTAAGTGGAGTAATTATCACTTGATATCTCACTTATGAATTATATAGGTAAAAACCCTTGGGGACAACTTGACTTAATTAAGGAATTTAATTACTTTGATTTTAAAGAATGAGCTTGTAATATTTTGAAAAGGTTTTAAATTTAATTATAAGTTATTTTCCAAACCTCATTAAACAACATTTTGATTAAGACTAGTTCACTACTATGCCCTTAAGATTTAATGGGTAGATTTACAATTTTAGAAAGAAAAGGTATTGAATATTTCTACTCTTGATCATGAATTATAAATTTAATATAATTGTATAAATTTAATGTAATATATTAATTTGATGGTTTTAATATAATGCTTTTTAAATTCAAGGCAAGGGCTATGGAATATTCTATACCTAATATCTCGCTCGATATTTAAACAAATCAAGTGAGGTTTATTTCTATAGACTGATCTTGACTAGGAGAACATATTTGTATGGTTAATTGACCCTTAATACAACTCTATACACATGGAGAATCAAATGAAGCTCGGTTTAGGGTTAACTTTCAATACCTTGGTCCAAGAGGAGAAGCCTTGATTGGATGCTTGTGGAAGCTTCGTGGGGGTCCCAAGAGCCTAGAGATGGAGCCTCGAGCAGTGGTGCATCGCCTAGATATGATTTCGACCAAAGTTGATTTATGGGTTCGCTTAAAGTCCACCTTAGGGTGCTGTGGTGATGGGCCTTTTGTGAGGGATCTTCCTCCCTCACTATAGGGATGGTGTGGGTGAAATTAATTTGGATTTGGTGGAGGTTTGGTGAGTGTCCTGTTTTGTCCTAGAGATTGGGCTAAAGCATTGAGCTCGAGCAGTGACTTTGAGTGGCTAAGGGTGGTTTGGTTGAACTCAAGATGTCTTAAAGAAGTTGTGGAAGATATTTAGTAGAGTCTCCCCAAGGAATTTCAAGCTCTCCTCCTTTTTCCATGGGAAAAGGGTCATTTTAGGTCAATTTGGGTAAAATCATGATTTGGGTTGGGTTCAGCCACCAAGGTTGGTCTTGCACTGAAGAGGAGATCATTTGGTTCACCATAATCAATGGGGATAAGTTATCATCCAAAGAGATTTGGCTAAACATGGGTTAGAGTGATTCATGGGAGGGGTTAAAACCTTTTTAAGGAGGCTTGAAATGCCTTGGCCTCTTGCCATTAATAATTTGATGATGTGGCAAGGCTCTGATGGTTTTTCTATGGCTTGAGAGTGGCATTATGGCTTGCATGTAGCTTGCCTAATTTTCATGAGGGATTTTGGATTTATTTGGTATTTTTGGTGAAGTTTAGCTTGATGCATTATTTAGAATGATTTGATTTTGAATTTAGGAGATTAGGAATTATTTTAATCAAATGGATGATGAAAAGAAAGAATTGTCACATGGGCATTAGATTTGGACTTTTAAAATTAAATGTGGTGGGCTTGAGCTTTTAAAATGGAAATTGAGTTTGGGCTAAAATTTGGGCTAATTGATTGTTGAGTTTGGTCTAGGAGAATTTCATGAAGGATTTGGCAAAACTTCAAGTGATTTTGAGTTGAATTGATGAAGAGAAAGCGGCTTGGCCGCTTGCTATTAATAGTTTGATGATGTGGCAAGGCTTTCGTGGCTTTTCTATGGCTTAAGAGTGTCTTCATGGCTTGCCTGTGGCTTGGCTAATTTTCATTAGGGATTTTGCATTTATTTGGTATTTTTGGTGATATTTGGCTTGATGCTTGATTTAGAATGATTTGATTTTGAATTTAAGACTTTAGGAATGATTTTAATCAAATGGATTATGAATAGAAAGAATTGTTATGTGGGCTTTAGATTTGGGCTTTTGAAATTAAATTTGGTGGGCTTGGGCTTTTAAAATGGAAATTGAGTTTGGGTTAAAATTTGGGCTAAATGTTGAGTTTTGTGTAGGATAATTTCATGAAGGATTTGGCAAAACTTCAAGTGATTTTGAGTTGAATTGATGGGCTAATTTGATGGATTTAAGCATATTGTTAAAATTGGGCCTTTTTTACTCGAATTAAATTGGGCTTGCAATTGGATCAAATTGGGCTTGGATTTTATTTAGAATTTGATTGGGTATGCTGAATTTTGATTTGGAATTGGAATTGGGCAAGATTGGGGTCAATTGGGCTAAGATTGGGGCTAATTTGGGGACATTTGGGCATTTAAGGGTAAATTTGGGCTTCAAATTAGACTAATTTGTTCAAATTGGGTCAAATTGATGCTAAAAAATTAAAATTGGTAATATTTGGGATGATTTTGAAATTTTTGGGAATTTTTAAGTCATGAGGGGCATTTTGGTAATTTTGGGCAATTTATGGGTATTTTGGAAATTTGATAATTTTGGTGAATTTTGGTCAATTTAGGTAGTGGTGAGGGATTTGAAATGATTTTTGGGCAAATTTGGGTGTTTTGAATAATTTTGGGATTTTTTGGCAAAGATTGGGGTTGTAGGGGTATTTTAGTAATTTGGTGTTTTGGGCCAAAATGGGCCAACAGGAGGTGGTTCATTGATATTAAAACCATTTCTTGACGCACATGCTTTAGTTGAAGAGATGACTACTAATAATTTTCAATGGCCTTTTGAGAGGGTAAATTCAGAAAGTAGGCAAAATTCTTGAATCTGATACTTTTGCAATATTAACAAATTAAGTTGTTACAATTTCAAGGAAGTTAGACCAATTTGGAATGAATTTTTCTCAATTATTTTCAATGATTAAAGAGAACTCATTAGTTCAAATGGTAGATTCTCAAACATCGTTAGAAACTTTAAATGTTATAAATAATAAGCCAAATAACCATATTCAATTTATTATAAACCAGGTTGGAAAAACCATCCTATCTTTAACTAGAATAGTAATAATTTAGGTGGTAATAATCAGCATTGGGGGAACAACCAAGTAAACCCATTGGAAAACTGAAACAACCAAGGTAATAATAATTATAGACCTACTTATCCTCATGGTTTTATTAGTAATCCACAATTTAAGGAGAAAAAGTTGTCTATAGAAGAAGTGCTGTTACAAATGAGAAATCAGCTACAAAGTCAAAGAGATGCAATTAAAAATATTAAGAATCAACTGGGATAAATAGCAAAATCATTAAGTAATAAATCCCAAGAAACATTTCCTAGTAATACAGAAGTAAATCCAAAAAACCATAATAAAGAGCAAGTAACAGTCATTCAACTTAAAAGTGGAAGAGAGTTGTAAGGTAGAGTTTAAAAAGAGATTAAATTAGAGAGAGAAGAAAATAAAGAGCCTAAAGAGGATGCTCCAAAAGGTTTAAAGAGACCTATATCTCTACTAAAAATTGACTTGGAAAAACCTCAACCTCGATTTCCACATAGAGTTGGTCTGCACAAGTTTGATAAACACATTTTAAAATTTCTTGAAATATTTAAAAAGCTTACAGTCAATATTCCATTTCTTGAAGCTTTAGAATAAATGTCAAGCTATGTGAAGTTTATGAAGAATATTCTTAACAGAAAAAAAAAGTTTGAAGATAATGAGATTATTGAACTTAGTGAGGAGTGCAGTGCTATAATTCAGAAAAAGCTTCTTGAAAAGCATAAAGATTTTGGTAGCTTCAAAATTCCATGTGCAATAGGAGATAGATTTTATGGGAAAACATTATGTGATTTAAAAGCAAGTATTAACCTTATTTCATTATCAATATTTAAAAGACTGGGATTAAGGGAAATGTATCATACATCTGTAATTTTGTAGTTAGCAGATCGCTTAATAACATATCCTAAGGGAGTTATAGAAGATGTTTTAGTGGAAGTGGATCAATTTATTTTTTTTGTTGATTTTATTATGTTAGATATGAAGGAAGATAAGGAGATACCTTTAATTTTGAGGAGACTTTTCCAGGCTATAGAAAGAGTAATGATAAATGTGTACAAAGGAGAACTAACTATGTGCATCAACAATCAAATTATTACTTTTCATATTTCAAAATCAATGAAGTATCCTGCAAAAGGTAAAGATGATGGATGTTATAAAATGGATGTAATAAGATATCTGAGTGACTGTCATTTCAAAACAACTTATGAAGAGAAATCTGAAATGAAAGAGTTGGAACATGAGCAAGAAGATGAATTAGAGAAATTTGATGATTTTCACGAGGAAGATTCAAATTTTGTTTGAGAAAGTTTTGAAGTTTTGGACAGGATAGAAAAGGTAATTTTTTTGTCCATCAATTGAAAACCTCCTAAACTTGAATTGAAGTTACTTCCTAAATATTTAAAATATGCCTTTTTAGGTAATTCCTCAATATTACTGGTTATAATTTCCTCAAATTTAACTTTAGAAGAAGGGGAAATTTTAATGAAAACTTTGAAGAATTATAAGAAAGTCTTTGGATGGCCAATTGCTGATATTAAATGAATCAGTCCTTCAATTTGGTATGCATAGAATTCATATGGAAGAAATGTACAAACCTCGGGCTCATCCTCAAATTAGATTGAATCTTGTTATGAAAGAAATTGTTAAGAAAGAAATTTTAAAGTGGTTAGATGTTGGAATTATCCACCGTATTTTAGATAGTGCATGAGTTAGTCTAATTCACTGTGTTCTTAAGAAAGGAGGAGTGAATGTAACTATTAATGAAAATAACGACTTAATACCAACAAGAAAAGTCACAGGGTAGTTGATATGCATTAATTCTAGAAAATTAAATCTCGCCACTAGAAAAAATTATTTTCCACTACCCTTTCTAGATCAAATGTTGGATAGACTAGCTGTGCACAAATACTTTCATTTTTTTGATGGATATACTTGTTATCACCAAATACAAATAGCTTCTAAGGATCAAGAGAAAAAGACTTTTACCCATCCTTATGGTACATTTGCTTTTAGAAGAATTCCCTTTTGGTTTATATAATTCCCTTGCTACATTTCACGGATATATGATGGCTATTTTTTGTGATTTAATTGAAAAGAAATTGAGGTTCTTATGGATGATTTTTTAGTATTTGTAACTTCATTTAAATTATGTTTAGAACATTTATCAAGAGTTCTTAAGCATTATGAAGAAACAAATTTAGTCCTTAATTGGGAAAAATGTCAATTTATGGCAGTAGAAGGAATTGTTTTAGAACATCATATATTAGAAAATGGTATGGAAGTAGATCCTATAAAAATTGAAGCGATCACTAATTTACCTCACCGTACAAATGTGAGGGAAATTAGGAGTTTATTAGGACAGGTTGGATTCTACAAGCGATATATTAAAAGCTTTTCAAAATTATCTAAGCCTATAAGCCATTTACTTGAAAAAGCTGTAATTTTAAATTTTGATGAGGAGCGCCTAAAAGCTTTTGAGTTATTAAAGGAAATTTTTTACTACACCAATTATTGTTTCACTAGATTGAGAAAAACCCTTTGAATTAATGTGTGATGCAAGTGATTACACTATTAGAGCTATTTTAGGACAAAAACATGATAAGATTTTCAAAGTAATTTACTATGCTTGTATAACTCTAAATGAAGCTCAAATTAATTATACCACAATTGAGAAAGAGTTATTAGCAATAGTATATGCTTTTGATAAATTCAGATCATATTTAATTGGAACAAAATGTGTTGTACATACAAATCATTTTCCTATTAAATATTTAATGAAAAAGAAGGATGCAAAACAAAGACTGATAAGATGGATTTTTCTTATGCAAGAATTTAACTTTGAAATAGTTGGTAGGAATGGAGTTGGTAATAACCTTGTTTATCATCTGTCCAGGCTTTAATTTTAAAAATCACTCTACTTTGAAGAAGAAATTAATGAACATTTTTCAGATGAAGAATTGTTCAATATTAAAGAGTGGTGTGTTTCATGGTATGCCGACATTTTGAACTTTAATGTAAGTGATATTATACCAAATGGTCTGACATACCAACAAAAGAGGAAATTTTTATTTGAAGCTAATACTTATTTTTTGGATAACCAATTTTTATATAAATAAAGAAAAGATCTAATTATTCGAAGATGTGTGTCTTTAAAAGAAGCTTATGAAATTATCCAAAAATATCATCATTTTGATTTTGGAGGACATTTTGGTGTTGATAATACAACATAAAAAATTTTGCAATCTTGATTTTATTGGCCTACAACCCTTAGAGATGATAATGCTTATAACAAAACATGCAATCGATGTCAACGTGTTGGTAATATTTTTAGGAGGAATGAGATGCCCCTCAATTACATGTTGGAAGTTGAGATATTTGATGTTTGGGAATTAAATTTCAGTGGAACATTTATACCATCTTTTGGAAATTTATATATATTGTTAGCAGTAGAATAATTATCCAAATGGATAGATGTTATTTTTGTGTATGTTTTTAAGAACAAACATATTTTGTAGATTTAGGTTGCCCAAGAGGAATCATAATTGACAGACGAAGTCATTTCAAAAATGCAATAATGGAGAAATTATTAAAGAAATATCATATCAACCATCGAATTTCTACTACTTATCATCTCTAGATAAGTGGTTTGGATGAATTATTTGATCATGAAATTAAAAGAATTTTGAAAAAAACTATGAATCCAATAAAAATGGATTGGTCAATCAAACTTGATTAAGCTTTGTGGGTTTATGTGAATGCATATATAACTCCTATATGAATCTCCCCATATAAGTTAATATTTTGGAAAGCTTGTCATTTACCAGTTGAACTTGAGCATAAAGCATATTGGGTTATTAAAGAATTAAATTATAATTTAAAGAATGCTGGTGAGAAAAGACTATTACAATTAAATGAGCTTGAAGAGATAAGGAATGAATCTTATGAAAGTGCTAAAATTTAGAAAAGTAAAGATGTGACATGATCGAAGGGTTTTTCTTAAAAGTTTTGAGCCAGAGCAGCATGTTTTGCTATATAGTGCAAGTTTAAGATTATTTCCAGGAAAAATTAAATCCAGGTGGATGAGCCTATTTGTTGTGATAAAAGTTTGTCCCGGTGGAGATGTGGATATCAATGATCCTAAAACTGAGAAAATATTTAAAGTGAATGGTCACAGACTGAAACCTTATTATTTAGGGGATCATTTTAAATTAAATGATATTATGTTGTTTGGTCAACCAGAATAAGCACGGGTTACGTCGGGCCGACGAGGTAAAATCGAGAGCTTTGTGAGTGACAACCCATAGTTATCAGTGTGTATCTGTTTTAAATTTTATGTTATTGTGTTTTATTAAGAAAATGTGCTAGTATCTTTGAATATATAATAATATAGTGATGATTCAAAAACCTTAATTGATAACTTAGAGGTGTTAGAATATATATTTGGACGTTATACAGATCGGTGCTAAATTAAGCACCGGCGCTTAAGCGCTGACACTCAGTGCTTAAGCGTGGTAGTTAATAAAATGTGCATAATTAACTTTTAGAAGTATTAAACGTGGTTTTGTGGTTTATGAATGTGTGTAGTGGGTCTAGGCTTCATCCAACGCCTATAAATAGCATAAAATGATAAGAATTCTCACCCCACTTCAAATTTTCATCCTTAAGTCTAAGTGGAAAGAAAACTTACAAAAATGTCTTTTTGGGAGATTGAAATGAAGAAAGAACAAGACATGAAGAAAAAAAGTTCATTAGTCAAAGTGCGCAAGAGTTATACAGTGGATTCCTAATCGTTACTATAGAAAGAATAAGCGAGAAGATTGCAAAGATCGAGGCTGATGTGGCTTAAATTGAAGCAAAAGTGAATGAGACTAAAACACATTTAGTGCATATCAGATGACAAATTAAAATACAATTTATCCATACAAGTTTTATAGAAGAAGCAAACAAGTTGATGTCCCTAAAAAATAAATGGATCGAAGAAGACTCAACTAGAGTTCTTCACCACCAGTCGTTCTATCAGATCTATATTCCAAATGCCCCAGGAGAAACAAATGAAGGGCCAGAATATGTTCCACCGGAAAGAGAATGGAATTAATTCTAGAGTCTAGTTGTTTGTTTCATGTTAGTGTTTGTTGGTTTTAGGTGACTTGATGTTAGTGTTAAGTTTGTTTTAGGTGTTTTTATGTTAAGTTTGTTTAGTATTTAAAGTATGTGTTTAGGAGTTATCTCATCCAAGACTCTTTGGATTGAGAAATTATGTGTCAAAGCTATTTGTATTTGTTTGTAAAATTGATGAAAGTATTTGTTTGTGTGTAAAATTTTGTGTTATTTTGTGTTGAATCGAATTTGTGAAAATTGGTTAATTTTTAGAAAGATGAGAATTGAAGGGGAAGAAAATAGCTATTAAGATTTATAAGACCATTTATGGGTGGTTGATATAGGCTAGATGTGCATTTCACTTAAAAATTCAAAAATATCAAAATTTATGCAGTGGCGCCTAACGGCTAAAATCTCGTGCTTAAGCGCTGATTACCTGTTGACCTCACTTTTGGTTGAGGTTCAGTTTTTCTTCTTTAGTAGCTTAAGGTCTAGCCATAAGACTTTCCTATTGACTATTCTTAGAAAACTAGACAAGGAACCATCACCAATTAGAAATTTCAAACTCTTCTCTACTCAACTTGAAGTTCCACATATTGGTCCTAACCTCTAGCACTTAGTAGAGCCATAAGACTTTCATATTAACTATTCTTAGAAAAGTAGACAAGAAAACCTCAACATTAGAAATTCTACCTCTTCTCTACTCAACTTGAAGTTCCACATATTGGTCCTAACCTCTAGCACTTAGTAGGTGGGATCGCTATGAGGGAAACTCAAGATGAGTTACCCTTACTACTCCTGGACCTTAGAGTTGACCCTGGGTGTTGGTCTAGGGTTAAGGCACTTACTTGCAATCACTTGTACTCACAATCACTCATTACCCTAAACCCGGAACTTCTATGCTTTGGTCCCTTGATACTTTTGGCAGACTCCTATAGGTGGTTCACTAAACCCATTAGCCCTAGGCTAGGGTTTAGTTAAGACCACTACATAGAGGACCCAAAATGGGGTTTCTATTGATCCATGGTATATTTATGGTGGTTGGCAATCCAACTCAATCAAGATACCCAACCTACCCTATTGCCCCTAAATTCCCCGAAATTACCAAGATACCCTTGGAACCTCAAATTTGACCAAAATCTCCAAATCTAGCCAAAATACCCAACTTGTTCAAAAATCATTTCAGACACTGAAAACACCCAAATTACCAAAATTCCCCTCTTTGGCCCAAAATTCCAAAAATTTTATAAAATCCCAAAAATTTCCAAAACCTCATAAATATTCCCAATTTCATTTTCCTCAACTATAACATGACCCAATTTGGCCAATTTAACCATCCTTGATCAAAACACCCAAATTGCTCTTTAAAGGCTCATATTTTCTCCAAATCACCTCAAAAGTCTATCCAATTGTTCTCAATTTCCCCAATTTCAATTCTAAACTCAAATTTACTCTTCATATGACCAATGAAGACCAAATTCAAGCCCAATTATTCCATGATTTGAACCCAATTTTGATTTAGATCAGAAACCCAATTTTGGCCCCATGACTTTGTTCCACCAAATTGAACCCATAGCCTACTCAATTGGCCACAATTTGTGTTTAAAAATCTTTATAACATTCCTACACATCAAATTTGACCTTCAATTGGCCTTGGTAATACCTCAATTTCATTTGATTTCAACCTAAGTCCAAAATATAAATTGAAATTTATATTGTGCTCCTATTTGACACAATATAAATTGAACTAATTTATTTTATCAATACACTATGATTTCTTGACAAGGAGAAGGAAGTTTTCTTATATATTGAATATCACAATTAAACCCTCCTCAGTATCATTAGTTATTTAATTGTTATTAAAATTACCTATTTATTTCAATTGCCTATTAGTGACAGATAAGCAAATTGAACTTCATTGTTGTGATTAAAGTAATGCTTTTCTAAAATCTTAGTTCGTAATTCTAAACTACTCTATGTGGGGTCAATATCTTAGACTTCCTTAAAGCTCTATATTACTTGAGCAATACATATACTTGCGTTGATAAGTGTGACATTACAATTATTGAATATTTATTATGTCCATAGTTATCTTATATTTTAATCATATATAAATCGCCGGTCAATGACATACTCTCCCATGAAATCAAATGTGACTCTCCCGTGTTAAAGAAATCATAGCCCTATTTAGAACATAAGTTTCTTAACATGTTTTAACATTTCAATTGGCCAAATCGAAATGTAAATGAAGATCAGAGTTCAAATCATCACAAATTATTAACATTTAAAATCATAGAAAATAAAATCAATTATTCACAAAAACATATCTCAAAGTAGGGAGAAGGATAAAGAAGACTACTCAGAATTCATGAGAATGATATGACAAAACACGAATTTCATATATGAAAACAAGTTTACAAAACAAAAGAAATAAAAGACACAACTTATCTCACAATCCTTCCAATCAAATCACAAGAAGTTCTCTGCAAGTCTTTCTCTCTTTACAAACACACTCAATTCTCTCTTAAAAGTATAATGAAGAAGAAAACTCTCATCTTCCCTCTCCTCTTACAACCCTAGAAGAAAATCTCTTCTCCTTGCCTTTCACGCCACCACCTTCTTGCCTTTTTGTCACCCTTAAAACTCTCTCTCAACCCTTTGAAGTCTTTTTCTTTTATTAAGGGTCGCTTCCTTTAAAAAAAAATTCAAAATTTTCTCCATAATTTCCTCCAAAAGTCAACTCTTTTGAATACAAAAGATGTGTCATTGGATCCAAGAGATATATCTCTTCATAAAAGAACCTTCTAAAGTGTCTAGATACATTGAATCACTCCAACGGGTGTGTAGAAGAAGTGACCCTTTAAAAATTTGTGCAAAATTTGTCTCTAACCGCCTTAATCCGCAAAAGAAGTCATCTCTACTGCATCATGTGCTAGCTCTCTGTCAAACGGTGCACATGCGCCATAATTCCAAAATTCATTGTTTTTGCTCCAAATTTCATTCTTTTTGCCATTTTTGCTTTGAATGTCTAAAAATGATATACCTGCAAAAAAAACATGAAAAATACTCTTCTTTAAAGTGCAATATCACCAAAAATAAGCATAAAATATGTACTTAAAATAGTATATTATTTTGGTGTATCAGGGTGTCACCTATGCGCCCAGTAAGTTTTCTGAATTTCACTAACAGGTGTCAGACCTTTGGTGTTTCTAGCTCAATGGTTTGGAAAGGTGTCTTGTGTGCGTCAGTGTTGGGATGTCAGTTTGACTTGAAACCTTGCGTTTCACCGGGGATGCCAGATGGATCATTTTCTCAATATGAAAAATACAGGAGACTTAGTATGAATAAAACGTAGTCCAAAAACTCTAAAATGGAATATTATCGTCAGTGATTCATAGGAGAAATCAGCGCCCAAGGTATTCCTAAACGGCGACGCGGATAGGGTGTCCTGAACCCTGATTTTCTCATAAGGCACGTAGGTGGATTCCGTGGCTTTTTATTGTCATAAAAGGTTTCGAAAGGATGTATGGTGACTTCTAACATCATTTCAGGCACCAAGTGCATCTCACATTGTGAATAAACCCTTCCAAAGGTGTTTTTCCCTCGTAGGGCTTAATCGTTGTCGGCTCTAGCTTCTTGGCCCAAACAAGTGATTAAGAGTCCTAGGTGGGTGACTGAGCTATCGGATGCTATGGATGGACTGTGGACCACCCTAATTTTTTTAGGTGGAAACCCTACACTCGTGACATAATGATGACAATAGGCTCATCACAAACTGTACTCTCTCTTTTTTGATCCATCGATGTTGGAGAAATCTTGTTAGGCCCCCATAATAATGAGATCAGGTTGAGTATTCAAATGTTAGGGTCAATATAGTATAATTAGCAAAGCACCAACTAAACCACAACCAAAATTATATATAGAAAATAAATACCAAAAAAACGAACCTCACCATCTATGCTTGGGAAGGATGCATTGGAGAGCTAATCAATTCATGTATGGAAAGCAAAAAAAGATAAATTTTTTATATGTTTTTGCATTACAAAAAAATAAAAGATTTAGAGAGAAAAAGGATGAGGGGGTTATGGGTTAGCAAGAAATCCAAAGGCATATATTGAGAATGATATACGAGAAGAATAATGAAAAATGGAGATAAAAGTTGGAATAACATTATAAGGAATGAAAATTTTGATTTGGCCATCGTATCCAATGTGAAGTGCAAGAAAGCAAAATCACACCATGTAATGTTATGGACAAGTGTGGATGGGATAGATGTGGGTGATGGGTCAAATGAGGGCAACAAGTTGAATGGGTCAACATCTCAAATGGATTGATGAGTCAAATATGGGCTATTACATTGAATACTATTAGAATGTTTCAATGTAGTTGATGGGACTAATGGTCTAATATGTTGAATGGGTTAGAAAGTCAGATATAGATTGACAACCCAAATGATGGTTAGCATGCCAAATATGGACTAAGAATTTTGATCTTGGTCAATGGAAAAGGATATGGCAAATGGATCACCGAATTTTCTAAATAAAAGGGCATATATTTTGTATCAACAGGAAAATCTAATTCAACAAAAATACCTAAAATGATATAGGTTGACATGAAGTGGGTCCAAAAATGAAATCAACAACTCTATTACCCAATATACCTATACATGGCAGACTATAAATGTTCAAAAAGATAGTTAGGATTACGAGGTGGTTCATAGATGTCCAATTTGATGATAGTAACTATTTAAATTCTACCTTATATTGCATTGAGCGGAAAGATTTTGAAAAGCACAAAGAATGGTTGGCATGGTTCTTATGATGTTAGGCTTGGTCTTACTAGATGGATTTAACATTTGAAAATTATTCAATATCTTACAGTATGTGGTGGTGATCATTGTTTCTTATAAATTGCATCCTTGTAAGAGGATGAAAGGCCTCTACTTCATTGGTAGTTTGCATGTACTAGGGCCAAAAGCCCCTAAAAAAAAGGATGTCGATGCATATCTTAGGTCTTAATTGAAGTGTTTAAAATTTTGATTTCAAAAGCTTGTGCTTAGATATGAATCTTTCACGGGGCCTTTACATATATACCACACATAACACCTAAAGTTTAATTTTTACATATATACAGCCCAATTCTTTCATTTTACACAAAAAAATACAACCATTTTTTACTTCTAAAAAGTAAAATTCACTTTTTCATGAATAGGTAAGGTGGCAGGTATGTCAGAATGAAAGCTTCAAGTATTAGCAATGTAAATTCATAAGACTTAAGTGGTATGCATGTAAATCTTAATTCTCTTAAAGAAATGTATTTTCAAATGTGTGCAACTATTTTATAGATAATAAAAAGTTTTCTATCATGCTTCTATTTTCCTAGTTGGAGTACCAAAGGGAACATGGACTTAAAACTTTAGGGGAAAAAAAATAATGGCAGCACGTATATGATATGCTAGAAAAGGAGGATGTTAGAGAAGATGATATGATTGTATTTTTGGATGAGAGCAAGACAGGCCAAAATGCTCAAACATCCAAAATTAGATTTTTGCTTAGAAAATAGTGGAATTGATGTGTTAAATCATGATTACACTGATCAGCTTTAAGTCCCAACTAATGTGGATGGGGAAGAATCACAAGAAGATGATGCAAAAAACTTGAAGGCTATTGTTTAGTGAAGAAGAAATTGCAGTGATCTGACTTACTATGAACAAAATGAACTGAATATGGTAATTCCTTTCTTTTGCATGTAGATCTTTAACTTGTTTATAGTATTTTGAGGTGCATTAAAATATGGATTTGCATGCTTATGTATATAGAAATATGATAATTATATGTAGTAATATAGTCATCTTATTGTTTCTCTTTATACATGTTGTTTTTGCGCATGCCGGAACTATATTTTAAATAAAAAAACGACAAAATAAAAAATCTAAAACTTTTTTTCTTTAACTTTTTAAAATTATTATAGATTTAGTTATTAAATTAAAAATGTAATTAATATTAAATTATTATGAAAAAATATTAATGTATTATATGATATCAATTGTTTTAATAAAAATCTAAAAATAAAGAACAAATTTATGTTGTCATGCTCTATATTCTACTCACCTATGCGCTCGTTCGTTGGGAAAAAAATTTACNCAATTGTTTTAATAAAAATCTAAAAATAAAGAACAAATTTATGTTGTCATGCTCTATATTCTACTCACCTATACGCTCGTTCATTGAGCTTCTGGGTCATTAATTGCATAACTAGAATGGCCGAGCTGATTGTTTAGATTATTTCCTTGGTTTCAGCTGCAGTTTTATATAGTCGTAGAAGTAATTAATGCACCTTTTTTGTCATGATTCATGCGAAATCTTGTTTTACTTTTATTTTACATTAAAAAGTGCTTTTCAACATTTTTTTAATTTCGAAGGCCGGGGAAATAAATAATGAGAGATAAATTTAGAAGTGCAAATGTTTTACATATGCTCATGTATACAGGCATATAGAAGATCAAATGTGTGACATCAATTCCTTGATTTACATAATTACTAATTAGTAAAAATCAATATTATTTTTTTTAATAAAAAAATTATCAATTATTTTGTTTTTACCAGCTTCAAGTGGCCATCAATTTCTACTGAACATCCAAGATGATTTTTCTTTCTTAAATAAATAACTTTTATCATGTTTTTCGTTTTATACTAGCTTCGAGTTTGTTTGGGTCAGCTGTAGTTTATTGAATAATCTGCTGATAAGCTGATTAAAAAATATCTGCTGATAAGCTAGATGCGGTGGCTATTACAAATTTTTTTTTTTTGGAAAAGTCAGACTGTTGTCAATAAGCTGTCACTGCACCAAGATAGGTGCCGTGTGAAAACGATATTTTCTGCGTTTTGAAATGCATATACTCTTAAAACGCTGTTTACCCAAATCGGCCCTGAAATTGGGCATCAATTTTTTTTGCACTTCCAAGATGAATATTTTCAAAAGTTTTACTTGTGCACAAAAAATTACAGGAATTTTGGCGATGAAATACGTGACAACCCAATAATGCAATGTAATGATTTAAATTATTACTAATGAGAAATAATCAATAATTTGTTTTTTAAAAAGAGAAAATGGTTTTTTCAAGTTTTACGTTTTATACCAGCTGCAAGTGTGCCTCAGTTTCTTCAGCAGTTTTAAGATGAAATTTTTCATATTATTAAGTCTGTGTCGATCTCAATTGAATGCCTTCATTGCCTGTTTCTAATCCTTTCGGCTATGTATTGATAGAAACGCTGGATTGGGTGAAAAACACCATTTATGCGAGTAATTTTGTTTGTTTCTTCTTTGCTGAGTATAAGATCATGTCAAAGATGCCTCATAAAGCGAGATAATAAAGCAAAAATAAGTAAAGTCAAGCAACACCTAATATTGACTTTAGTACATCTCTAACAATATAGCACAGGTAAGAAATAAATTTTGAATTAATCTTCTAATCTTTCCAACGTAAATTATGAAGATATTGCACTTTTTTTACATAGGTTGAAGTTTCATTTCATTGAAGGGTCTTCGTTGGTGTTGAAATCAGATTTGTTCGTTGGAACACACCTAAGGAATAGATCATAATTAACTCTGAGAGAGGACTAGAAAGAGAGAGCGAGGGGGAGAGAACAACAATATTGTCTTGTAAGGGCAAAGGTGGTGTTCCAAGGACAGTCAAACCCTTTGATTTCACTGAATATTTGGGTTACAAGAGAGAGGAAACAAAACTCTGATATATGTTATAATCCTCCGGTTTCTGTAAAATAGAAGAGATCAAAGATAAAAGTACAACATTACCCATTCTTAAAAAAGGGTGGTACTGGTTGCTTTAGGCATTTTATCTATCAAATTTTATCGACCGATAGACTATCGCCCCTAGGCTACTGCTGCTAGGCTGCGGTCGCCAGACGACATGTAGCCTTGTGTTCTATTATTCAGTTTCAGACTTACTAGTCTTTGCTAACGTCAGATCTCATTAAGATCTAAGAAAACATTTTTTGGACATGCAGCTAGAATATTATAGAGTAGCCTTTGACAACACTCAAAAGCAAAATGGAAAAGTTCTTATGGATTTTCATGACTGTTTGAAGGTTGAAAAGATTGAAGTCATGGTTAGAGATGCAAACAAATATAATCGGGCTCGAGCCACTCTGTACTTAAGGTTGATTGATTAGTCAAAAATTGTGCACAAGTTTGAGCTCAGGTTCAAT
This sequence comes from Phalaenopsis hybrid cultivar, assembly GCA_002079205.1. Lineage (NCBI taxonomy): Eukaryota > Viridiplantae > Streptophyta > Magnoliopsida > Asparagales > Orchidaceae > Phalaenopsis > Phalaenopsis hybrid cultivar. The sequence goes on along the minus strand of JXCR01146523.1, from coordinate 119,191 downwards.
TCGTATCGAGCATAGTTGTTCATGTGAAGTCACGAGATCTTGCTAGGCGGCTAGAGTCTCGAGAGAAAGCCACTACGAGAAAAATGAAAAGGATCCGTTTCTTTAAAATGAAAATGTTGTTGTCATGGGTGCTCCTTGAAGAAGGCATCTGTCTATGAGGCTAGTAGTGGTAGGAGTATAAAGATGAACAAAAAGTAAGGATGCGTGCGTTGCTGGAGATTGGCTTGTGTAGAAAAAAGTTAAAGCTTTTGAATCTCAATTTTTTCGTGGTAATACCAAAACCTTTCTTGTAAGACCCATAAGGTACAACTAAAGCAAAATAATAATAATGATGATGATGATGATGAATTGAGAGGAGTGTTAGGGCTCCCAAATTTTACTATAATAGATTTAAGAGCCAAAAGAGCTCTCTCAAAATAATGTCTTTACTATCTATTTATATGGTTTTGGACACTAGGAGTAGAGCCTGACCAACGCTATGCAAAGGGTGGGTTGTTGTCCACCTGAATTTTGAGATTTTAATGAATATTGGTGAGCAATTTAAGTATTTCCACCCTCAACAAATTCTTAGCCAACGGGTTAGAAGGCAAAGCTAAGTATTGCTCGAAATGAAGGATGTAACTAGAGCGCGAGCTTGACAAGCTAACTAAATTGAATAATTTTTTGGACCATAGGGTACATAAAAAATGTGTTAGCATGAATCTCAAAGAAATCAGACAGTCGACAGAGAAGAAGACGTAGCGATTTGAGACCCACCAGGGACTGTTTAAAAACCTGTTTTTGCCCCCTCAGCTCATATTAGCCGTTGTCGGACAGAATTAGATTATCTTTTGAAAGGGCTACCGGTACTAACCTCGTGTGAATTAATTGGTCAGGATTCTTCAACTGGGTCGAACATATGAAAAGAACCGACCGGATCTTAGGCAAGCGGCTGACAACTGTCGACCAGCCCTTCAGCCATAATCGCCCGAGTCATGACCCTGCAAATAGTTCTTTCAGACTTCATGCACACAGCCACCCAAAAAACGATCTGGTCAGGTGCCATCTCAAGCTCTCGGGCGTGTAATTATGTATTGACCAAATTACCCCTTGTGGTATGATGTGGGTGTTGTGACAACCATAACAATAATATACTTCAAGATAGTTAATATCTCTTTAAATCTTTATAGCCGTCACTCCATGTGATTTAATGTAATATTTATCGATTTCAAATATTTGCTAGGATGATAATGCAAGTATATGTATCGTACAAGTAATATAGGGCTCTAATGAAGTCCTAAGTATTGATCTCACACGGAATTTTAGAAATCTTATAATATTAACTCAAAGAAACTCTATCTAAACTTCAAAAAACTTAACTAGGAATGCATGTCAAAATTTGTGTTTTTTAAACTTAGTGAATTATTTCTATACACTTATCTGTAAACTCAAAGTAAATTTTAATATCACTAAACTAAGTTTTATGAAGAAGAGTTCAAATTTTACAAAGTATCCTTGTGCAATGAGATTATAATCAGTGAATAATTCAAATTGTTATAAATTATATTATGTCAAATAGAAGCATACATAATTTTTACCCTCTTACAAGTGTATAAACAACATTGGCTAATTCAGAGTCAAGTTCTTAAATCATTGGTTAAGGTGGAAATATACTAGCTTTCACTACAAAGTTCCCACCATCTCTTCGTCTGGAGGCTAACATCTAGCCATAGTTTTTAACTTATGGATTAAATTGGAGGTTCTAGCCTATCACTCTAGAATCACCAATTTATGCTCATCAAAACTTATTTCCCTATTTATTTGCACTTAACCACACGGAGTATATTCTCATCCATGAGATCAAATGTTATTCTTAGTTGAGGAAAGCATAGACCTTTTGAATCATCATGTTTCACTATGGATTTTAACTTAACAATTGGTCAAATTGATTAAATAAATGAAGTTTAAAGTTTGAATCATCAATATTATGAAATTAAAGCACTTCTAAGAAATTTCAATTCTTCATATGATTATTTCTCCTTGCAAGGAGAAAGATAAAGCAAACTACTCGGTTCTCAAGAGAAAAATATAGCAAAATATAGATTTACGTATAAAAATAAGTTTACACAACAAGAACAAGTAAAACAAGTAAAGTACAAACTAATTATCATAATGTCCTCTTCAAGAAAATCCTTTGAAGTACAAACTACTTATCTAATGAGAAGAAGTCCCTAGTGGAATTGCTGATGTATCCTAAAGCATGCTTAATTTTCTTTGTCTTTTACACTTATTTTTGATGAAATTCCACTTGAAGGAAAGGTATTTTTATATTTTTTTTACAGATATAACATATAGAGAATAAGAAGAAAAATGAAGCTGAAATAGAGGAAAAAGAGTTGAGATGTAGCAAAGAGGAGTCTAGCATGCCTAGCGCCTAGGCGCCAGAATTTGGGTGTCAAAGTGATTCATTGAAGTGCCTTTGCACTACTTATTTAACATCTAGGATCTAGAATCTAGGCACCAAACAGAGAGCTTGGCACCTAGGAACCAAAATCTGAGTGTCGATGCACTCCCTCCTAGCGCCTTGGTGCAAGCCTCAAGCGCGCCCAAACTATTCGAAGCACTTTTTGTAGTTCATATCACACAAACTAAGGAGTTAAAGGGGGAATGCTGAGCAATTTTAATGAAGGAGCCCTCGGTGAAGAATTGGAGTATGGGTTGACAGAGAGCTTGGGAGAAGTGGAGAGAAGCTAAGGAAGCCTAGGAAGATCAAGGGTTTGTATCATTTTCCACTTTTCTTAAGTGATTGATGAGGGGTTTTGAGAGAACATTATAAGGGAATCAATTCAGCAGTGTAGCGAGAAGTTAGATCTAGCGTTGGAGAAACTTTTCAACTCTTTTTAAAAGAGAAAAGCTAAGTTTCATGTGTTTTATTTGTCTTGTAATTTTTTTAAATAAATTCTTAGTGTATTTAGTTTGTTATTTGATAAGATTTCTATGATGTTCTTCATGCTTAGTGAGTGGATTTCCTTTACCATTCTCTTGTGATGTATATGTAAGATTTGTAAGATATTAGGATGCTTGAAGAATTGATATTTTATTTTTAATGTGTTGTTTATTCCTTCACGTTTAACTTACTTATCAATATGGTCAACTGGTATGTTAGAATCTATTGTGAACCCATAAAGACCCAAGAGGCATATGGCTTTATCAACTAAGAAGAACCACATTGAACTAGTGGTTGAAGGAAAAGTTGTCCATATGGCAATGCAAATAAATACAGAGATAGGGTTTGAAGGTTTAACTTAGGGGTGTCTAGAGCGACAGATAGAAACACATACTGAGTTAAACCAAGCTTTCTTACACACTCAGAAGAGGGTGAACAAGATATATTCTCATATTTGTCATTACCCATGTTAAATTCTTAGTATTCAATCCTACATTCCACTTATGCACTCACAAGTGAATGGTATCTTTCATATGTTGACCTTCACCAAACTAGTTAAAAATAATTAGTTAGCTTTAAACATAGTGTGGTAATTTTGGACAAATTTTTAGGAATACCACTTTAAATTACATTCCAAGCTATGAATATAGCGTAGTAGATTAGGACCTCTCGTATTAGAGTTTTTATCATCTTCGCTGTGGGATCGACATCCAGACTCAATATAAATATTGTTGAAACGATACGTATACTTGTGTGAGAAACCTCGGTAAGTAATAATATCTATTTTTAAGAACTCAAATTATTTGCTAGGGAGAAGATCAAGTTTCTGGTGCCATTACCAAAACATACATTATTATGATAATCACTTGGGATGATCAGTCCCTACTTGATGTGCCACCCCTATCGCTGCTTCTAGAGCAATGCCACTCATTCTTTTGTCGTCTATCCAATCATTATTATGGACTTGCCATTTTTTCCATCATATAGCCTCTTTATCTCTAAATAACTCTCCTCTTTTGATTGTATGGATGATCTGAAGAGAGAAGATATGTAAGGGTTAAGGCATACAATGAAGGAAACAATTAAAAGAAACATGTGAGGAGACTTTCGTAAGGTGAACTTCACGTAGATAGCTCCATAGTGTATGTCTGCGGTGGGATTGACTTAGGACACTTCGAAGGCATGCTCGTAAAGAAAACTGATGAATGCAAACCCACAACTAGAGATTCAGGTTATTGTACCTATTGTGGGGCTCACATCTTCCTATAAGAGCAAGTCACTATAGTTAATTAAATCTTAAGCAATCTGAGGATTGCTTAAGAACTCCTACTTAATTTTGTTACTCATCCTCAAAAAGTTCAAATGTCATTTTCAAGGAAAGGAATTTCAAAGTCCAATCATAAAGGTAGTGGATTCCTAAAGATTCCAAGCTATCATAGGATTTTATTTTATTGTCAAAAATTTTAATTGGGTTTCATAATTTCTCTCTAGGATTTAAATATCCGTCCCTGCAAAATAGACTTAGCAAACCCTAATAACATGCAAAGTAAAATTAGATTGATGTTTGTCTTTTTTCCTTCGTAGCATATGAAAGAGAGTTAGCATAAAATATATTTTGATTTAATTAGTTGGTTGTTGTTTTCATTTTGGACAACCTGGTCTAGATGCCTATGGTTCTTAGAGGTGTTTAAACTTGAAAAATATGGATCTCTGTTCAGAGATCTTCTCAGACTTTAGAAAAAAATAGAGAATGTTCTTTAAGATAAAGGCAACAACATGCCAAAATCTCAAGCCATGGTGAAATGTCTACATGCATGAAAAATTAAAAGACTCAAAAGAGTATTTAATTAATTAAAAATAAAATATACATAAAAAAACGTCAAACTATTTCCACATTGTTCTCCTCTGTTCACTGAGCTCTAGGATATTTTTATTTTAATTTTTAAATTTTTCTACACTAAGATATGAATTTTTAAAGTTAGGGAGCATTTTCTGAATTATTTAAATCCTTGTTTTTCTATTTAAACACATAGCACCACCTCATCCTAGACAGCTACAAACAGTGACGCGGCGCACTCCCATTCGCTATGCTTTCCACCCTGGCATGCCATGGCTCACGTATCAAGAGTTCATCTAGCTAGATCTCATCCATTGATGCGATAAATGTGCGATCGGATGGCTCCCCGTCATCGTCCTCAAATAGGCTAACCCGAGAACCGACCACACTCAAACCTTAAGATCTCCCTCTAAACTCAACCAAATCTCATGGGGTTTGTTCCTAGAGCTTCATCTACTCAAGAAGAACCTATCTATATGGATTATACACTATGAAAAAATATGTATTGAGAGTGAAAATAGGCTCGAATTAGGGTTGGAGCTCAATACCTTTATCTGAGAGGGGGGCCACAATCAAATGGTTGTGGTAGCTTAGATTGGTCCCAATGAACCTCAAGATGAATCATTGTGCCCTGGTGACTAGTCTTGGTATGAACTCAACTAAGCTCAATTTCAGGTGTTGATTGAAGTCTATACTAGAGGCTTTGAGAGGGGGATTTTGTGGGGAATCAACTTCTGTCACTATGGGGAAGGTGTATGCATAGTTAGTTGAATTTTTATTCATTATGGAGGTGTGGAGAGATCTGTCCTGGTTTTTGACAAAAATTCAAGCTCAAAATTAAATTTTCATAGTGAAACTCTGTGGGGGAAAATGACTGGCTTAAACTGAGGAGGACTTAGGGAGTCTCTGAGGGCAGTTTGGTAGAGTTTTCTTAAGAAAATTTTAGTTCTCCTTCATTGGCCATGGAGGCGAGTTTCAAATAAAATTGTCTTAGGGTGGCTGCCATGGCCAATTGAGGGGTAAAAAATGATGCTTAGGTGGAGGGTAGAGAAGCTCTAAATTTCAAATGGGATGAGGTGGCCTCTAAGTTTGAATTGAGTTTACATTTTTTTGGGTGGCTCACAGTTTTGGTGTTTTCTGACCACTAGGCCGGTTGACAAGGCTAGGGGAGGTGGCCATGAAGTAAGATGAGCCAGGGGGGCTTAATTATGATTTACCCCCAATGGTTAGTGATGATGATGGAGATTTTGCAAGTTGGGTCCAAAAATGGGTTAAAATAACTTAATTGTGGGATCCATTGGTCCATCACATGCTTTGGTGGGTTTTGCATGGTTTAGTCTCGTCCCTAGGAGGAGTTTGGTGGCTGTAGAGTCATAAAATTGGCGGATTTAAGTTAGTTTGGCCAATTTAAGTGCATGTGTAGAAGTTGATATCCATGAATTTGAGCCCAATTGATTGATCAACATTATGTAGATCATTTTAATGATGATTTTTGGTGAAGGATTGAAATGATTTTGAGTTCAATTAGGGGTTCAATTTGAAGGATTTTGAAAATTTTGAGTCTAGAATGGGCTAAGTTTGGGCTAAGTACAAATTGATTGTTGAAAATAGTTAAAACGAATGTAATGAAAAGTTTTCAACATAAATTGGGTGCAGATTTTGGGGCTACGACAATCAATTTGGTGGAATTTGGAGACAACCAATTTGGGGCAAAATTTGGGATTTTTGGATTTGGGTTGAAATTAAATGAAATTGAGGCCTTACCAAGGCCAATTGAAAGTCAAGTTTGATGTGTAGGATTGTTATGAAGAGTTTAGGATTCAAATTGAGGCCAATGGAGAAGTTCATGGGGTTCAATTTTGTGGGATTAGGTCATGTAGCCAAAATTGGCGGTTCGACCTAGATCAAAATTGGGCTCAAAGCATGGGCCAATTGGGCTTGGATTTGGTTTAAATTTGTCATATGGAAGGTAAATTTTAGTTTAGGATTGAAATTGGGGGAGGATGGACATTTGAGTAAAATTTGGGGAAATTGGGCCTTTAAAGGCAATTTGGGGGTTTTGGTTAAAATGGTCAAATTGGGTCTAATTGAGGAATCCAAATGAGTTTTGGAAAAAATTGGAATAATTTAGGAGGTTTTGGGAAAGTTTGGGGTGTCAAGGGTATTTTTGTAATTTTGGCAATTTTGGGGTTATTTTTGTAAATTTGGCATTTTTGGTAGTTTTTGGTAATTTAGGTATTTTAAAAAGGTTTTAAATGATTTTTGAACAAGTTTGGATATTTTGGGTGAATTTGAGAATTTTGGGAATTTTGGCCAAATTTATGGCTCCAAGGGTATCTAGGTAATTCGGGTGGATTTGGGGGTCAAAAGGCCAAATTGGATGTTTTTTGGTAGAATTGGGGAGTGAGCTATCGACCAATGGGAACCCCATTTGATTCCTTCATGCATTGGTCTTATATAAACCCTAGCCTAGGGCTAGTAGGTTTAGGGGACCATCTACATGAGCCTCCCAAATGATCTAGGGACCAAAGTCAGGAAAATATGGGTTTAGAGTTGTTAGTAATTATGGGTGAGAGTGAGTGCAAGTGAGTGTATTAGCCCTAGAACAATTCCCAGGGTCAATCCTCAAGGCAAGCAGTCCTATGGGAACTCATCTTGAGCTTCCCCATAATGACCTTACCTACTAAGTGCTAGAGGTTAGGACCAATATGTGGAGCTTCAGGTTGAGCAAGGAGGAGTTTAGAATTTCTAATGGTGAGGGTTTCTTTTATATTTTTCTAGGAATAGTCAACAGAAAATTACTATGGCTAGACCCTAGGCTACTAAATAGGAAAAATTTAACATCAACCAAAAGTGAGGTCAACACCCTCATACTAATTACATTTAAGCTTCAACTTGGATTCCCTGAGCCAGCTAATCACCTCCCCTATCCTTGTTGGCAGACCTGGTCATCGGAAAACCTTAAACCAAGAAACCTCCATAAGGGACCAAACCCAAACTACACCCATCAAATGTGGCTCACCCCTATTGGCCATTAGAGCCGCTTAGCCCTCCACCTAATCTCCCTTCTCCACTCTAGCTTGGCCAAATGAACCCTAGCTCCCCATCTATTTAAACGTCCCCTCATTTACGGCCAAATAGAGAGTGTTGTCATTTACTTTGGGAGAGGCACTTAAACTATTCTCAGAGCTTTTTTAAGACCTCCTAAAATCAATCACACCATTTTCCCCCATTGAAACCCACCGTCAGAGCTCAAATTTAAGTTCAAAATCAAGGGCTTTTTCTGTCACTCCACAAAACCTCATAAAACTTCAAATTAAACCCTCAAAAAGCTTCCTCATGCCAAACGAGGAAGTTCCCCATCAAACACCCATCTTTTGAGCCCTCTAACCCACCTCTAGACCAAAGCCACACCACCCTTTGATCGAAATCATACTTAGACCTTATATCATAGAAAACTAACACTTCGAGGAGGTTCTTTGGACTCAACTGAAGCTTCGATAAGCACCCAATCATTGCCTCACCTCTTGGCCAAACGTATATTTCAAAAACCTTAAAAATGTATTTGGTTTCATCAATTGTGAAGAGAATGTTAATTTCAAATGTATCTAGCCATATAGGTGTGTTCATCTCGATCAGATGAAGTTGTAGGAACAAACCATGTGTGATTTGGTTACATATCAAGCAAGATCAAAGTGTTTTAGTGTGGATGGTTCTCGGGTTAGGATGATCGGGGATGATGAACCTATGTGTCGGCGTTATTTCGGGTTGGTTTGTGGGGTTGCCCGTAAGAAGCTGTCAACGTCGAAATCCCTTTGCTCGCTTCGAAAGGACATTGAAGTATGAAATCAAACTGACTCCATATTTTTCATAGTTTAAAATGAAAGAGCACTGTACCTCAAATCATGTATCTATCTCAAAGGATAAACACAAGACTTGAGGATGAGGCTCGATCAAAATAAACTATGGAAAGTATGACGTCCATTTGGCCACAAGAATTGAGGATGATGGTCGATCAAATAAACTAAGGAAAGTATGACGTCCGTTTGGTCTAAAGACTTGAGGATGAGGCTCGATCAAATAAACTAAGGAATATATGACATCCGTTTGGTCTACAAGACTTGAGGATGAGGCTCGATCAAATAAACTAAGAAAAGTATGACGTCTGTTTGGTCTGCGTGTATTTGCCGACAAGTTCCCCTATTTAATATAAAGAATTAAATAGGGTTTATATTAAGCTGGTTTGGACATGCTTCCTATAAGGGCAAACCCCTATAGTTAATTACATCTTAAATGACCAAAGTCACCTAAGAAGACTCTCGATAAAAATCTAGCCTATAGTTAATTACATCTTAAATGACCAAAGTCACTTAAGAAGACTCTCGATAAAAGTCAAGAAAGTAGTTAATTACATCTTAAATGACCAAAGTCACCTAAGAAGACTCTCGATAAAAATCATGAAATATTCTTAAATGACCAAAGCCACCTAAGAAGACTCTCGATAAAAATCAAGAAAAATTATCTTCAAAGAATTTCAAAGGGTAGGACTCTTCAACGCTTTTAAATGACCAAAGTCACCTAAGAAGACTCTCGATAAAAATCAGGAAATATTATCTTCAAAGAATAGCTGGGTTTGGACATGCTTCTTATAAGGGCAAGCCCCTATAGTTAATTACATCTTAAATGACTAAAGTCACTTAAGAAGACTCTCGATAAAAATCAAGGAATATTATCTTCAAGGAATTTCAAAGAGTAAGACTCTTCAACGAAATCGGACATAGAGGTGTGAAAGGGGATTGGTTCAAATTTGGAACATTTTATATTAGAATCCAAAGGAAGGAGGAACTAGAGGATATCATGCTCCAGAGGAGAACCTCCGTGACTTCCTAAGCTATCCTAATGTTTGGCTTCAATTTTGAGGAGAAATATTTAGGTGTTTCATCCTGGCAATTGTATTAGTTAGGGCTTACATTTGTGTGTAATGATCACACAAATTGCCTGAAAGATGTGAGGATTTAGGTCGTGCAAACGACAGCCTCGGAATCCTAAGACGAGTTAGGGCTTATATTGTATAACAGGGCTATGCAAAGGCTTAAGGATAAGGTGAGGATTTACGTTGCATAAGCAAGTGACCTCGAAGTCCTATGGCTTTGTTGTTTAAGTCTAAGGAAGGAAGATTGGTTTAGCTGGGGAAGACATGTTTTGCTGTTGAAGATGGCCGTGCTGCCCACCATGCTAGCTCCAAGCTCCTGCCGCGACGAGTTTAAGTTATCTATTGTGTCAACTTATAATATCAAATCAGGTGGCCCTATGGTTGAAGTTCTTTAAATTTTATGAGGGCATATTAATGTTGATTAGAGCGACACCGGCTAGGATCCTACGGTTCCCTCGTTCCGGCATCACTATTTTCTATTGGATTCACTTAGTCCAAATGAACTTATTAAACCCAACTTAATGAGTTCAATAATTTCATTTAAACCGTGGGAAGTCTCGTTAGCAACCGTAGGTTACCTCCTCCGAGGAATTCCCAATCATCTGATAGAGGCATCTTAGTTTAGTTGAAGTTTTGGTTTTGTATGATGTTTGTGATTAAATCTTGAGTTGTTTTATATTTTGAATGTTGTCACAGTGCATTTTATCTTGGTTGATTTTAGTTCTGGTTTTGGGTATGGTTATGATTATGGTTAACATGCAAGTTTATGTTGTTTTCATGCATGTAGGTAAATGCAAGCATAAAACATGTAAGGAAAAGACAGAAAAAAGACGGTACTATAAAATGTGAAAGCGTACCTGGCAAGTCTTCTCGTTTCACCACCTGAAACTTAAAATGCATATGAGGGCATTTATGAAGAGCAGAAAAAGTAAAGTTCTGGGGGGTTTTCCTAACTCTATGTTGTATTTTGTTAAGTCCTTAAAAGTTTATGGATGATTCCTTTAAGCAAAGACTATTAAGTTTAATAGGTCTCTGAGGTATCCAATAAGTCAAGAGGGGGAGACAGGTCCATGCCTCTCCCTCACCAACTAGTGAAAAGCCTCGAGTCCATTTAAACTTATCATTTTTCTTAATGGCCTCACCAACTAGTGAAAAGCCTCGAGTCCATTTAAACTTATCATTTTGCTTAATGGTCTATCCTGTAAATATCCTTAATAAGCCTTGAGTCCATTTAAACTTATCATTTTGCTTAATGGTCCATCTTGTAAATATCCTTAATGCTCAGTGAACATCGATGTGTCAATTATCCCTAAGAAAGGGGTAATTATCATTTATCATTTAATTTGAAAATTATGTGGGTGCAGACCCTTAAAGGGGCAAGTTATTGTAATTTGAACACTTAGCCAAATTTCAGTCATAATTGGGCTTAATGATGTTTCAAGGATGTTTGCTTTTTTTATTTCTCTAATCCTTTTTTTAATCAATTTTGATTTAGCCTACGTCACCACTAAGCCCTTAAGACCTAGGTGAGTGTCTTAATTAGAGGGTTAAGTTTTTAAGTGGTCATGATTCATGGTTTGAATTTTATTTGAAAATCAAGATAGAGGTATTAAATTGATTAATCATTGACTTTAAAAGTTATACCCCTAAGTCCAAGATCATTTAATTTTAATAAACTTCCAAATTTTAGAAATTTATTAATCTTAATTAAGAAAGTGAGATTGGTTTCTACCAATTAACCCCTTATGTTTCAAGCATAAATTAATTAAGATCAGAGGTCACCCATTTTCCCTTCTAACCCCTTTGGGTTTCAAACATCAAATAAATTGATTAAGATTAGAGGTTACCCATTTTCCCTCCTTGTGAATTAAGCCTAACATGTTTAATTAAGGCAAGGTTTCCAAAATTACACATTTGCCCCTAAGGCTCTAACACTTCATAATTAATTAAGGCAAGATTTCCAAAATTACACATTTTCCCCTAAGGCTCTAACACTTCATAATTTGTCAAAATCAATTCAAATGACTCTGAAATCTTTATCCTACCTCATTCATGGGACAATTAAGACATCAGAGGAGAAAATGTGATTTTTTTTTAATTTAATTTAATTTATATAAGTATTTTAATGCAAAAATAGGATTTTTCAAGGAAAATTCCTAACTTGACCAAGATAAATTATAATCTCTTGAAATTTTTACTGAAGGTAGGCCCAGACTAGTGAAGCCTTTGGATAAGATTTCATAATTTTTTGAATTCTTTGTGTTTTATTAGAATTTATTTAAGTTCTGGGCTATTTAATAAAAATTAAATATTTTATGTGGTGAAAATTAAGTTTTGTATTTTTGGAAAAATCTCTATAAGGTCAGAGAACTCACTGGAGTAAATTTTATATTTTTCTGATTTTTCCTTGGTTTATTGGAATTATTTTAGTGAAAACTCATTTTTAGTCTTTTAAAAATTATTTTTAAGTTTTGAAAATAAATATCTTTATTTAGAAAATTAGGAAAAATATTCGAATTGTTCCTATGTGATTAAGAAACAATTTAGAACATTTCCATGAGTTTTATTATTTTTGAGATTTTTATGAATTTTTAATTATTTTAAATATTTAAAATAGGTTGAAAATCAAGTTTTTACTTTAAATATAATTTTATTTATAAAAAATACCCCTGATCAGAGAGAACTCAAAAAACTAAGTTTCATAATTTTTTTACTTATATTTTGATTTTTAAAAATCATTTAAGTGCCAAGAGTGGTATTTGTCTTTAAAAATCAATTTAAGTTATTAAATGAACTCAAAATATTTTGAAAATTTTATGATGAGTCCTCTGAATCATAAATCACAAAGGAGATTAAAAATCAAATCATTTAAATGTTTGTGTTTTCCAAAATCAATTATCTTAATGATTTAGTATTTGGAAAATTTAAGGATATTTTGAATGGCTTGACTCATGAAATTATTTTCATTTGGTTTAAATGTTTATATTTTCCAAAATTAATAATCTTAGTGATTTAGTGTTTGTAAAATTTAAGATAAATGTTTAAATTTTCCAAAATTAATTATCTTAGTGATTTAGTGTTTGTAAAATTTAAAGACAATGTTTATATTTTCCAAAATTAATTATCTTAGTGATTTAGTGTTTGCAAAATTTAAGTTCACTGAAATTATTTCCAAAGGTTTCTCTAGTCATGGTGGACCTTCCAAAATTTTTTTAGGATTTTCTTCTCTAGTCATGGTGGACCTTCCAAAATTTTCTTAGAATTTTATAATCAATATGCTAATTTTCATGGTATTTGCAAAATTTAAGTGCATTTTAAATGACTTGACCCATAAAATTATTTCCAAAGGTTTTTCTGGGTAGACTTTCCAAAATTTTCTTGGGATTTAATGACCAATATGCTAATTTCCATGATTATTTCAAGGAAATAATATGGAAGATGATGAAAAATGTGGCTCTTTATATAGAGACCTCCTCTGACTTTGGAAAATCAGAGAAAGTTCCCCCTTACATAGGCTACAATATGTCAAAATTTCAAGCCAAAGTGATGTGTCAATATGCATGGAGAATCAAATGATTCCAGATAGTATTTAATTAATTAAAATTATTTTATGCATCAAATGGGCTTGAAAACTATTCCACATTATTCTCCTCTGTTCACTGAGCAAGAGGGTATTTTTATTTTATTTTTATGATTTTTCTACACAAAGTTATGTATTTTTGAAGTTTTGAGGATTAAATAAATAAGAAAATACCCCTATTTTTCTATTTAAACAGTGTGTGCCACCTCACCCTATGACGGCTCCGAAAGCATGCGTGGCGCGCTCTGGTTGGACGCCACCGTCCACGTAGCTTGCTGACTCAGCCAACTATTCACGTCTCAAAGCGCTATCCGGCTCAATCTCCCCCGTCCGTTTGATACACGCTTGATCGAACGACTCCCCGTCATCGTCCCCGATAGAGTGATCCCGTGCCCGTTTCACTAAAACCTTAAGATCTCTGCCTAGACTCAACCAAATCACTTCGGGTTTGATCCTATGGATAAAACATCTCGGCCTAGACTCAACCAAATCGCTTCGGGTTTGATCCTATGGACTCGTCTAAGCGAGATGAACACATTCATACGACTAAGGTATCATGAAATCATGTTTAAATAAATAGAGGATCAAAATAAGCTCAGAAGGAGGAGGAGTTTTATACCACTGCTCTAAGAAGGGAAGCTTCGATCAGAGGTGCTCGGTACGTTTGTTGGGGTCCAAGGAGGCTAGGGATTGAGTCCCTGGCCTTGGGTAAAGCCTAAGTATGAATTCGACCAAGCACGTTTTTCAGATGTTGGTCTAGAGCTATGGTAGAGGCTCTGTGGAAGGGGGATTTGATGGGGCTCTAGGTTCTTTCACTCTTGTGAAGGTGTGAGCACAAGCAATTGGAGTTTGGTGGAGTGTGGAGGTATATTGGGCTCTGTCCTGGTTTCCAGCAAGGTTTCAAGCTCAAAATTGAGCTCCGACAATGTGAACGGATGAGGGAAAATGGTTGGGATGCACTAAGGGGATCTTAGGGAAGCTCTGTGTGAAGTTTCGAAAGGCCTCTCTGAGAAATTTTTAGCACTTAGTCCAATGGCCATGGAGGTGGCCTTTTATAAAAATGGGGTTATGGTGGCTGTCTTGGCCAATTAGGAGGTGTAATGTGGTGCTTAAGTGGAGGACAGAGGAGCTCCATAGTTTGATTTGGATGAGTTGGCCTCTAGGTTTGATTTGGGTGAGATGTCATGGGGGTGGCTCTCGATTTTAGGCTTTTCTGGCCACTAGACTGGTCGGCCGTCCAGGGAGAGGTGGCTAGGAGCTCAGGGAACCCAGACGGAATCCATCACAACAATTTAATGCAAATGTGCTTTGATTTGGCAAAGATATCTTAAGCATGTAGATTTGGCAAAGATATCTTAAGCATGTGAATTTTTGGAAATAAGATCCCTTAATTTGGGGGACCTTTGGTACATGGCTTGATTTAGGTGGTTTCATCGTGTTTGTACTGGTCACTAGGTCCAACTAATGGTTGTGGTGGAGTTAATTTCGTGGCTTTAAGGTGGTTAGGTCACATTTAGTGCATGGGTCTAACTGGGTTCAAATGACAAAAACTTGGGTTTGGGCTAGGTTATCCATGTCAATGGCCCAAATAGTTGTTTGTTGGTGTATATGATCATAAGGAACAACTTTGGTGAAGGATGGAAGTGGTTTTGAGCTCAATTTAAGGGACTGGTGTAGATGATCACAAGAAATCTTGGTGAAGGATGGAAGTGGTTTTGAGTTCAATTGAAAGGTCAATTTGAAGGAATTTTGAACTTAAATCAAGGATGGAAGTGGTTTTGAGCTCAATTGGAGGGTCAATTTGAGGGAATTTTGAACTTTAATCATTTTGGTCATGTTGGGTGCTGGTTTTGAGCCCAATTGAAAGGTCAATTTGAAGAAATTTTGAACTTTAATCAATTTGGTCAAGTTGGGCTAGGCTTGGGTCTAGCTTGGGTTAGCCTTAGGCTATGTCCAAATTAATTATTGTGAATGGTTAATAGGGACATCATGAAGACNATCAGGTGGCCCTATGGTTGAAGTTCTTTAAATTTTATGAGGGCATATTAATGTTGATTAGAGCGACACCGGCTCCCTCGTTCCGGCATCACTATTTTCTATTGGATTCACTTAGTCCAAATGAACTTATCAAACGCATCTTTAAATTTTATGAGGTCATATTAAAGTTGATTAGAGCGACACCAGTTAGGATCCTACGGCTCCCTCGTTCCGGCATCACTATTTTCTATTGGATTCACTTAGTCCAAATGAACTTATTAAACCCAACTTAATGAGTTCAATAATTTCATTTAAACCGTGGGAAGTCTCGTTAGCAACCGTAGGTTACCTCCTCCGAGGAATTCCCAATCATCTGATAGAGGCATCTTAGTTTAGTTGAAGTTTTGGTTTTGTATGATGTTTGTGATTAAAT
>JXCR01146523.1:78610-95956 GCA_002079205.1 Phalaenopsis hybrid cultivar | reverse complement strand
GAAATGAGAATTGAAATGTAGGTCAATTCTCAAAAGAGGGTGTTGGAATGTAAGGACCGACCTCAAATGTAAAGAATCAAAAATGTAGGACTGATTTGGAAATGAGAACTGAAATGTAGGTCAATTCTCAAAAGAAGGTGTCAGAATGTAAGGACCGACTTCGAATGTAATGAACCAAAAATTTAGGACATATTCAGAAATGAGAATTGAAATGTAGGTCAATTCTCAAAAGAGAGCGTCAGAATGAATGACCGACTTCAAATGTAAAGAATCAGAAATTTAGGACTAATTCAGAAGTGAGAATTGAAATGTAGGTCAATTCTCAAAAGAAGGTGTCGGAATATAAGGACTGAGCTTGAATGTAATGAACCAGAAATGTAGGACTGATTCAGAAATGAGAATTGAAATGTAGGTCAATTCTCAAAAGAGAGCGTCACAATGTAAGGACCAACCTTGAATGTAAAGAATAATAAATGTAGGATTGATTCAGAAATAAGAGTTGAAATGTAGGTCAATCCTCAAAAGAGAGTGTCGGAATGTAAGGACCGACCTCGAATGTAAAGAATCAAAAATGTAGGACTGATTCAGAAATGAGAATTGAAATGTAGGTCAATTCTCAAAAGAGAGAGTCGGAATGTAAGGACCGACCTCGAATGTAATGAACCAGAAATGTAGGACTGATTCAGAAATGAGAATTGAAATGTAGGTCAATTCTCAAAAGAGAGCGTCAGAATGTAAGGACCAACCTTGAATGTAAAGAATAATAAATGTGGGACTGATTCAAAAATAAGAGTTGAAATGTAGGTCAATCCTCAAAAGAGAGCGTCGGAATGTAAGGACCGACCTCGAATGTAAAGAATCAGAAATGTAGGACTGATTCAGAAATGAGAATTTAAATGTAGGTCAATTCTCAAAAGAGAGTGTCGGAATGTAAGGACCAACCTCGAATGTAAAGAATCAGGAATTTAGGACTGATTCAGCAATGAAAATTGAAATGTAGGTCAATTCTCAAATGAGAGCGTTAGAATGTAAGGACCGACCTCAAATGTAAAGAATCAGAAATTTAGGATTGATTCAGAAGTGAGAATTAAAATGTAGGTCAATTCTGAAAAGGTGTCAAAATGTAAGGACCGACCTCAAATGTAATGAACTAGAAATTTAGGATTGATTTAGAAATGAGAATTGAAATGTAGGTCAATTCTCAAAGAAGAGAGAATTGAAATGTAGGTATCAATTCCGGGAGAGAGTCAAAATTCAGGTATCAACCTTGAAATGTGAGAATCAGGATTTAGGTATTGATTTGAAGATGTGATTTGAAACTTACAAAGAGCTTGTGGTGTTGAATTTGTAGTAGTGTGTTATGTGAAAAGGTTGATTTTGAAGAAGATTTGTAGAGCTTTGTGGAGTTATGTGCAGAATGTGAAATTCTGCGAGGATGTGCAGAAAGTTAGTGTAGATAACGATGGTTGTGTTGCGCACACAAAGAGTAGGAAATTCCGAAACGGAAGAATCCACTCAACAAGTTTGTTTTATTTTCTTGTTGTTTTTATCACAATTGATTTTTCAAAAATGTGTTTTTAAAGTTTTAATTTTAATTGGTTGATTTTTTAAAAAGAAATTTTTTTTTATTCACTCATTTATGATTATCTTTTATTTGTGTTTTGTTTGTTGTTGAAAATTTGTCATTTCGTTCTTTGTTCATTGGAACTCTGAACTATCGCAAGGTTCATAGCTTTCATCCATCGCACAAAAAGGCAATTGACAAAAAGGCACAACTTAAGAGAAATTTCCATTAATCTGCTTCAATAAAGATGCTACAGATCAAATATAGGCTAATGCCTCATAGACTGATTACATTAGCTACATGTCATGCTTGTTAAAAGAAATCAAGTGAATCCTCTGTGCTTGGTATATTGAGCTCCTGACAAGCAGACCTTCTGAGTCATGCTCTAGGATAAGAGTTCCCTTCGCAAGTATTCAGAGGTACAACCTTCCCATAGCTCGTAAGGAAATAGTTCCTCCAACTCCGGGTCTTGCTGGAATCCATATGGTATCTTACTGTCATCCATTCTGCGGAAGGTCACAGACACCCTACGGCGTCGTACTCCTGGAATGCAGTGTTTCGCAACGTCTGCACCGTTGCCCTTGAGAACAAGTACTAAACCAACTGGAAGAAGAATCTCCACAGCTCCTCTGAATTCACCAGGGCCGATTATATCGATTTCTTTTCCAAACAGAATATTGCTCTTACTCATGAATGAGACCATACAGAAAGGCCTCATAAAAGTCATGATGGTCGATGTGCGGGGGAATGCAGTCACCTTCTTCATAAATGTTGATGATGCAACTGTTAGGAATGCAAGTGGTGGGTAGAATATTCCACTTGACCATTCTCTTTATCATCCGATTTATCATCGGTGGTAACAGATCCACTTGGTCGTATCTTAAGGATCCCAGGCGGATTCCCATGTCTGTCGTTCGTAAAATTGTAGCAATACCTGCACTGGATGGTGATTCTTCCCTTTCCCCGCATCCATTTCTTCGGCTCGGAATATGTTCTCTCCATGAGAAGGCCTGCTTAACCTCTATCAATTAAATCAAAGATGCAGTTCAGGATGCTTCTTTCATTAGTTTCAGAGAAAACCCTGGTATATAGCTCCAGGCCCTCCAATATGTTGATAAACTTTCCCTGAACTTCTTCATAGAACTCAAATTCTCTTTTGTTTACCTTGCTTATTTTGTAGTATTCTACCATACCGGGAGTTGGCAGCTGCCTGGGGCGTTCCTTCCTCCGGGCCTCGGCGGGAATCCAAATTGGCGCTGGCTGATCCGGAATATGAGATTCAGCCTCAAGTGGGATGTATGATCCTGGGCTACGTGGTGTGCGCTGATCCATCCCCAGTGGGACATACGGTTCATTTGCCTCAAAATCTAGAGTTTGAGACTCGTTGGTGCTTAAGGTGTATTCTTCTAAGGTACTGAAATGCTGTAGATGTAAAACGTTACAGTTCGAGCATTCTACAAATGCGCCCGTGACTGATGTCCTGACTGGTATCTCGACGTTGCATGTTGGGCAACCTTTGCACAAGATATCTGGGACCGGGGGTATATCTGATCCTATCATAAATCCTGACTCTTCATCTGTAGTGGGCAGGATGGCAGAAGTCTCTCTCAGATCTGGATTGTAAATATGTCCCTCAGGAATGGGGGTAAGAAAACCGCTCACACCTCTTTGGCGCTTGCGCTCCTGTCGCAGAATGGCTCTCTATTTCTTTCGGCTTGCATTTCTGCGTTGCATCNTATTGGCTAACCACATAGGGTACTGCTCTTCTTTAACAAAGTTGGCGTCTATCAATTTCTTTACCTCGACGAAGACTTTTTATTTTATCTCGAGGCGTATTCTCCTTGGAGCTTGTTTTACTGGGGTTATATTCTTGTCCACCCCGAGTTTATGGACTGCAACTTCTGCTGACAGTCCTGGCATTTTGTCGTAGCTCCACGCGAAACAATCTTTGAACTCTGCTAATAATTTGACCAGTTCTGCAGATTCTTTGTCATCAAGTAGAGAACTTATAATCTCTTCAGTCCCGAGGTTAATCTCTTTCAATTCATCGATAGTGGATTTAATTTCTTCCTCAAACTCTGGCGGAGCATCTTCTATTGGTTGATCAGTTTAATCTCTTTCAATTCATCGATAGTGGATTTAATTTCTTCCTCAAATTTTGGTGGAGCATCTTCTATCGGTTGATCAGTAAAGTCATCCACCACATCGAGGCAATCTTCTTCTGACTCACTAGTAACAACCATANTTTACCTTTATGTGACACATCGTCTTGAGTGGTCACTCTCAACAGTGAAGGCAGTCCCTTCTTTTCTTCATTACTGACCACGTCCATTAGAGGAATGCCATAGTCCATATCAATCTGGTTGAAATCCTTGTTGAAATCTATGACAACTCCTTGTGGCGCCATCTCTTCATTCAGTGTGAGGTTCCAACCGTCTTGAAAGGCAAAGATCAGCCTCTGTCCTGACATTTTTCTACAGTCGACAGAAAGAAACATCAGTGGGCCAATGTTTGGCATGAATAAGAACAAAACAAAGTATTTATTAAAGTAAATTTTAGTTTGTTTTGATGAAAAGGATTTATTCACTTTATGTGTGAGTTTTGTTTTAATTTAATGGAATTTTTAAATCCAAAAGTAGAAAATAGAACGTGTGAAGCTCAAAAATTTTCTCAAAATTTTCATTATATATGAGATTAATTACAAAATTTAGACACAATCAAAGACATTTGGCCATATAGATAACCTTAAAATAATCAAAGTTTCAAAGTTTCAAAGCAAGCAAAGGCAAGCGGAGGCAGGTGACTCAGGCCACGTAATATGTTTTCAGGTATCGTCCTTTATCGGTAACATGGGTCTTTCACCCCGGAAGTCCACTAACTGGTAGGCTCCTCCTATATAAACCCTCTCAACGATAAATGGTTCCTCCCAAGTTGGCTTGAATTTTCCACCTATTTTCCGGTGAGCAAGAATAGGTCTTTTGAGCACAAGTACGAGGTCACCAATTTTGAATATCCTTGAGCGGACCAATTTGTCGTGGGCTTGTATGATATTTGCCTGATGGAGCTCCAAATGTTGCTGTGCTTCCAATTGTTTTCACTCGAGACTCTCCAGTTCCTTAAGCCTGAGTTTTGTACTTTCTTCTGTTGTGAGTTGGTTGGCAACGGCGACTCTGAGAGATGGTATTTGGATCTCTAACGGTAGCACGACCTCGGTCCCGTACACGAGCATATAAGGTGTACACTGAGTGGGAGTCTTGAGAGTCGTCCGATAGGCCCACAAGGCTTCTAACAGTTTGTTATGCCAATCCCTTTTATTTTCATCAAGTGTTTTCTTCAAAATCTATACCAGTGTCTTGTTGAAAGTTTCAGCCAGACCATTTGCTCTGAGATAATAAATTATAGAGTATCTCCAATCTATCCCATGTCTTCTGACGAAATTGTTGATCTTTGTACTTTTTAAAGTTGTCCCATTGTCAGAGATTATTCTTCGCGGTACTCCGAAACAATAGATTTAGCTTTTAAAAAATTGAGGACGTGCTGTGCCGTAACCTTACGTAACGGCGCTGCCTCTGCCCATTTTGAGAAGTAATCTATAGCGGCAAGTATGAATCTGTGCCCTTTAGAAGATGGAGGGTCTATTAGACCTAGTATGTCTGTGCTCCAACAGTCGAATGATCACGAGGCAACTGTTGGGTGTAGCACCCCATGCACTTGGCATTGGTGACATCTTCTGGCTGTATCCATGCAATCAGACATCATTGGTCGCCAATAATATTTGAATCTTTTGATCTTCATTTTCATTTTTGGTCCCGACTGGTGAGCGCCACACAATCTGGCATGTACTTCTTTAACAATATTTTGTGCCTTTCTTGATTGGTGAGCACCACACAATCCGGCATGTACGTCTTTGACAATATTATGTGCCTCGGCCTCTGGCTCAACACCGCAGCCCACATTTGGTCCGAACGATCTTCTGTAGAGAACATTTCCCACCAGGGCGTAAGACATGACCCTTCTTGTGATGTAGTACGCCTCAGACTTGTCATCTGGCAGCTTTCCAGTATGCAAATATTCATTAAATGGCTTGCGCCAATCTTTGTTGATGTCTACAACTGTATTTATTGTTTCTTCTTTTCCAAGTTTGTGTAGGGTTTCGAAGTCATTTCGAGACAAGACTCGTCTTCCTTCCATCGTGAATTCGATGGAATCCTCCGGGGGACACGCCATTTCCTTAGCGAGTTTTGCTAAAGCGTCAGCATTAGCATTATCTCCCCGAGGAATTCGGTAGAAAGTCACCTCAGGAATCTGCTCCAGGAGTTTCATCGTGTGCTGATGGTATTCTGCTAGTCTGGGTTTCAGAATTCTATATTGTCCGACGACTTGCTGGATGACAAGTTGAGAGTCACCATAAATGGCAATGTTTGTTATATCTATTGAAATCGCCAACTCCAATCTGGTGATTAAAGCTTCATATTCTGCTTCATTGTTGGTGCACGGCTCTGTCAGGTGGTATGAGAATCTCAACATACCCTTATCTGGCGTAATAAAGATCAAACTGATCCCTGCCTTGCCTGGTGTAACTGTGCTTTATCACTTGTCTTTCCTGGCTGACGAAGCACCATTGAAGTACATTTTTCAGTGCTGTGCACTGGAAAATTCCATTTGTAGTATCTGCTCGTCTGGTAACTCGTCGTTGAGAGGGGACTAAGGCTGTCAAAAAAGCTCGTTGTTCGCGAACAGTTCGTGTTCGGTTCATCAATGAGTTCGTTTTCGATTCGTTCGATAAGTAAATGAGACGAACGTGAACAAACTCTTTTCGTTCAGTCAGTTAAACGAACCAAACACGAACAGTGATGCGTTCGTTCGTGTTCGAATCGTTATTGTTCGAAATATAAAATAATTTAAAATAATTATACATAAATAAATTTATGATATTTAAAAAAATTAAAATTTATAAATTATAATATATATAATAAATTAATAATAGTAATATACTAATATACTATGNCAGTATGCAAATATTCATTAAATGGCTTGCGCCAATCTTTGTTGATGTCTACAACTGTATTTATTGTTTCTTCTTTTCCAAGTTTGTGTAGGGTTTCGAAGTCATTTCGAGACAAGACTCGTCTTCCTTCCATCGTGAATTCGATGGAATCCTCCGGGGGACACGCCATTTCCTTAGCGAGTTTTGCTAAAGCGTCAGCATTAGCATTATCTCCCCGAGGAATTCGGTAGAAAGTCACCTCAGGAATCTGCTCCAGGAGTTTCATCGTGTGCTGATGGTATTCTGCTAGTCTGGGTTTCAGAATTCTATATTGTCCGACGACTTGCTGGATGACAAGTTGAGAGTCACCATAAATGGCAATGTTTGTTATATCTATTGAAATCGCCAACTCCAATCTGGTGATTAAAGCTTCATATTCTGCTTCATTGTTGGTGCACGGCTCTGTCAGGTGGTATGAGAATCTCAACATACCCTTATCTGGCGTAATAAAGATCAAACTGATCCCTGCCTTGCCTGGTGTAACTGTGCTTTATCACTTGTCTTTCCTGGCTGACGAAGCACCATTGAAGTACATTTTTCAGTGCTGTGCACTGGAAAATTCCATTTGTAGTATCTGCTCGTCTGGTAACTCGTCGTTGAGAGGGGACTAAGGCTGTCAAAAAAGCTCGTTGTTCGCGAACAGTTCGTGTTCGGTTCATCAATGAGTTCGTTTTCGATTCGTTCGATAAGTAAATGAGACGAACGTGAACAAACTCTTTTCGTTCAGTCAGTTAAACGAACCAAACACGAACAGTGATGCGTTCGTTCGTGTTCGAATCGNGCTCGTCGTTCGGGAACAGCTCGTGTTCGGCTCGATCGTTAAGAAACGAACACGAACAGTGACTTCACGAACAATTTCAAACACGAGCTTATTTCAAACAAACTAAATTTTAAATGAGCCAAACACGAACACAAGCTCTGTTCGTTCGTGTTCGGTTCGTTTACACCCCTAGAGAGGACCCAGCTGGCAGTGGGTGTGCAGCAAGAAAGTCTGCTAAAATCTGTCCCTTGATAGCACGGAGGGGAAAAAAGTTATATCAAATTGCAATAAGATCATTGACCATCTCGCTAAACGTCCGGAGAGTGTCAGTCGGGTCATCAAATATTGTAATGGATTAACTTTCAAAATTAGGGTAATCTTGTGAGAAAGCATGTAATGTCTAAGCTTTTGAGCGGCGAAAATTAGTGTCAGACAATGCTTTTCAGTAGGTGGATACCTTATCTCCGTCGGTATTAGACTACGACTCAAGTAGTAGAGAGCATTTTTCTTTCCCTCCTCATTAACTTGTGCTAAGAGGGCTCCAAGAGAGTTATCCAAAGCAGCGTTATAAAGTATCAACAGTTTCCCTGGGATAGGGCTGCCAAAACAGGAGGTGTTATTAAATATTGTGTAACGTCCTCAAAGGCCCACTGGCATTTCTCTTCCCAAATAAATTTGGCATCCTTTTTTATTAATGCTGAGAAAGGCTGACACCTACCTGAGAGATTAGAAATAAAAAGTCTCAGATATGCCAACTTCCTCTGGAAGGAACGTAGCTGCTTCAAGGTTTTGGGGGGAGGCATTTCCAAGATAGCTTTAATCTTATCCGGGTCGATCTCGATTCCCCGATGACGGACAACGAATCCTAGAAATTTTCCGGAGGTGACGTAAAATGCGCACTTTAAATGATTCATTTTAAGGTTATATCATTGTAACCGTTAAAACACAATCCTCAAATCGTACAAATGGTCTAGTTTCTGTTTACTTTTGATGACTNAGAGGTAGAAGCACAATAAAATTTGATCGGCTTTGAACCAACACTACGAACTTCCTTGACCTCTAAACTCTCAACCTTTTCAGGGGGAATCGGAGTGAGGGTCATAGTATCTACATAGTGGTTTATTNGTGTTTTCAGGAGTTTGGGCTTTGATGGCCCTCCGAATTCTTCTATTGCGATTACTCCTTTGAGTTCGGGTCAGTGGTACAGTCCTTAAGCTTGACCTGATCTCAAACATGGGTGGTGGAACAGTTAATCCTTCAGTCGGATCTTCAACGACCATCACTTCTTTCTTCTTGGCAGTAGCAGGGATATCAGTCTTGATGACAATAGCTTTAGCCTTCTTGCAGGTAGGGAAGTCCTGAGGGCAGTTCAAACTGAATTTTGCAGATGGCTCTTGTATTTCCGGGGCAGCGATCTTCGTTACCACGAACGGGGCTTTCCCAAGGATAACCTCGAGGTCTTCAAATCCAGCTCCGAACTTGATGGTGGGAGCGACGTTACGGGCACTGCGGTTCATTGGCAGATTGCAGGAGAAGGTTAGCGTTGGGTAGGCCATTACAGTGGGCTTTAAATTAGAAAGTTTTAGGGTTAGCTATATGGCCAAAAACCTTGAAATCTTTAGTGCAAGCACCGAAAATGGAGGTTGATCTGTAGACCGGGCGGGTCTTAATTTACAGGTACTTTTAACATCTTTATTTAAAAAGGTGTAAAATTTAATTAATATTTCAAAGTGCGCGCAGCACAACACGATCTAGTTTAATTTATGAAATAGCAAATCAAATCTCGAAGGGAGATGTGAAGCAATTTTAGGACCCAGTGCGGGACCCAATTAGTGGCAGAAAATGCCCAGGTGGAATTAGTCCACTGACACACCTATTGGGGGTCCGACCCCACATAAAAATTTAAAAAGTCTTTAATGGCCTTTTGAACCCCTCTGTTCAAAGATGGTTGAACAGCTAGTCCTGAAGTCCAAGGAGTTAGTTGTACTTTCCCAAGATAGAAATGGGTAAAGTATGCCAACGGAAGAAGGGTAATCTTTTCCAAAGGGACATGGACATATTACCGATGTGTGAAGATAATATTTCTTGATTTATATGGAGAGAAAAACAAATCCCCAGCAGAGTCGCCAGATGCTGTCGGCGTTATTTCGGGGATTGGAGGGGGGTTGCCCGTAAGAAGCTGTCGGTGACCGGAATCGAAATCCCGTCGCCTGCTTTGGAAGGACGTTGAAGCATGAAATCAAACTGACCACATATTTTTCATAGTTTAAATTGAAAGAGCATTGTACCTCAAATCCTGTATCTATCCCAAAGGATAAACACAAGACTTAAGGATGAGGCTCGATCAAATTAACTAAGGAAAACATGACGTCCGTTTGGCCTATGAAACCTTTGTATTTGCCGATAAGTTCCACTATTTAATATAAAGGATTAAATAAGGTTTATATTAAGCTGGGTTCGGACATGCTTCGTATAAGGGCAAGCCCCTATAGTTAATTACATCCTAAATGACCAAAGTCACCTAAGAAGACTCTCGATAAAAATCAGGAAATATTATCTTCAAAGAATAGCTGGGTTTGGACATGCTTCTTATAAGGGCAAGCCCCTATAGTTAATTACATCTTAAATGACTAAAGTCACTTAAGAAGACTCTCGATAAAAATCAAGAAAAATTATCTTCAAGGAATTTCAAAGAGTAGGACAGCCACCTAAGAAGACTCTCGATAAAAATCAAGAAAAATTATCTTCAAGGAATTTCAAAGGGGAGGACTCTTCAACAAAATCAGACGTAGAGGTGTGAAAGGGTATTGGTTTAAATTTGANTCGGTGATTAAGGACCCTCTTGAGCTCATCCCAAGTTGTACTCCATCCATCTGTTCCAATATACGGATCGATCGAGGAGATTGGCTCGACCGATATCATGTTTATGGAACCATTTTCAGGTTCTCTTAAATTCTTTCGGGATAGTTATATTCCCTTCCTTAAGGTTCTTCTCGAGCCAATCTTTAAAGAAGAAGCATTTTTCAATAGTGTGCCCGAGCAACCGGTGGTATGGGCAATAATTTGGCTCATTCTTCTTATCCACCTCTTCGAGCTTCTTTCAATCCGGAAGTTTGAATTTTAGCTTCTTCATCAGACTCCTGAATATTTTAGGTACAGCTTTATCCTTGAAGGAATACACAACTTTTTGTCGCTCTAATAGGGATATTCTTTTATCCCCTGTTCGAGGTGATCCTTCTTGAGGCGGCCGCTGGTTGGATTGACTACTCTGTTTCTGCGAGGACTGGCAATGTTCTTCTGCATATACCTTTATCGACTACTTTTCTTTGCCGACAGTCACCACTACTCCTGATTTCTTTTCAAACACTTTGGCCACCTTAGCCTTTTAACGTGGCTCCATGTGCTTCATTTCTTCTTGAAGACTGTTGGCTTTACTGAGTAGCTTCTCGAAGATTTTGATGTTGAGCCCCTGTCGGTGTTATTTCAGGTTGGTTTGTGGGGTTGCCCGTTNCACCAACTCGTTGTAGGGGAGTGGTAGAAGGTTGTTGAAGCGGAGTTTTATGGCCTTCTTTTTGTGATCCTTTTGAATCTTTATCTTTGTTTGTCAAAATTTTGCGCGAGAAGACAGTTTTCTTTAGAGGCGCGTAGTAGGCAGCATCTTCATGGATATCAACTTCATGCACTAAAAATGGTTGTAGATCTCCCTTAATGCATTTCCTTGACCATCTTTATGGTATTTAATGCACTGGAGCAGGGATGATGAAACCATATTATGCTCATGAATCTATGGTCGACACAATAGAGCATTAAAAGAGGTCTCGACATCGATGATATGAAATTTAACGGTTGTTACAAGTTCTCTGACCTTCATAAGTAATGAAATTGATCCAAGGGCTCTTTTCTCCCTTTTGGTTGAATCCTCTTAACATCATCTCATCGGGGATAAGCTCTTGAACATCGAAGTCCAAATATGCTAACGTCCATAGACTCATCAAGTTAAGAGATGCTCCAGGATCTACTAAAACTCTGGATAACACAAATTTGCCAATGTTGACGGAGATGTAGAGCGAACGGTTGTGGTCGGCGGTACCGAGCAGCAAGTCTTCATCTGTAAAGGTTACCCCTGACTATTCTCTCAACGAGCAAACTTCATATGAGGATGTGTTAGCCAACTGAGCTAAGCAAATTTCTGGATCTAGCAAGGCTTTAACCAGAGATTCTCTCATCTCCTTTGATAGGATCAGAGCGTCATAGATGCTTAGTCGGGTAGGCAACTTCCTAAGATTTTCTAGCACGTTGTAGTCTACTCTGTATGATCCTCTGATTTTGTCTTGATTATGTGGTTCTTCCACTAGTGGAGGTGGGGTACCTCTTCTCGAGTCATTATCTATTTTCCTTTGTCTGCTGGGGTTGTTCTTGGTGGTAACACCTTTCCGCTCCTTAAGTTGACTTTTGTGATTTCTTCCTCTTGAGACATCATTGTTGAATCTTCCGGTGTCTTTTCCTCCTCATCGGAAAGATCTAAGTTGATGGCAAATGGTGCAACATGACGTTCGAGAGTGGGTCCTTCGTTGTCGGTGCTGTCATAAGCGGTATCATTGATGTCTTCTTTGGACTTGACAACAAGTTCATCAGACTCAAGTATGATTTGAGGATCATTTTGGGGATCGAGATTGCAATTAGCTTGGTCATAATCGGTCATGTTATTACCAGAAATAGTCAGAACGTAGCCAAAATCACAACCATTATATTCATAAGACCTCAGAGGGACAAAAAGATAATCATACAAAGTCATGTGTTCGAGGATTTTCTTCCTCGAATTCGAGACAACCAATCTAGTAGAGGCAACCCCTATCCTACCCGACGTGCTATCAATCTTGGCAGTGGCGCTCTTCTTTTTCTTATTCTTTGCTCTTGACGATGACGGATTTTCTGGTGAAATCTTCATCTCGGGCTCGGTATGCTACAAACTCTGAATGGAGGCTTGTTTTGATGCAGACTGTAGCTTGTTCAGTATCTTCTTGGATGATCTGCTCTAAACCTCATTCCAACCTTCTTCAGTATTTGTAGAAGCTTGTTTTGATGAATCCTGTATTCGATTGAANCTTCAAGTTGAGTAAAGAAGAGGGTAGAATTTCTAATGGTGAGGGTTTCATGTCTAGTTTTCTAGGAATAGTGAACAGAAAAAGTCCTATGGCTAGACCCTAGGCTACTAAAGAGGAAAAACTAAACCTCAACCAATAATGAGGTCAACAATATGTTGTTTGTTTCCACATGTATCGTTTTGACGGTTGAGATCATGCCAGACGGAAGGGTAGAACGATAAAGTGCAGATGCGTGGAAGCTAACTCAGGTGGCGACATCAAATGGCGGAGCCACGCATTTGAGTTCGAAGCGTCATAGGATGAGGTGGCGTCAACTCAAATAAATTGAAAAATAAGGATTAAATGAATTTATTTAATTAAAGAACCTTAGAAAATTCATAACTTTATGTATAAAAATTAGAACAATAATAGAAAAATATAATCTTGCTCTGTGAATAGTGGACAATAATGTGGAATAAAAATGAAAATTATTTGATGAGTCTCTAATTTTTAATTAATTAAATACCATCTCGACTATTTTAATTCTAATTAAATAAATAATAATTACCATAAATTAAAATTTTAGGTGTTACTTTCTCATGTTAATAGGGTGTTCTCTTATTTTTCTAAGGTCAAAGAGTATCTCTAGTTTTAAAACCACAAATTTCAAGCCTAGTTGTCTATTTTGCTTAAAATAATTATATAAATTGAAAATATAAAAAAAAAATTGGGATTTATTTTGGTAGGTTCCTTGTGGTCAGAAGATTCTAGGAAAGATGTAAATTAAGTTTAAATGATTATGCACATTACAATGGTTAATTAAATCATAAAAACTCCCTAAAATTAAAATAAATAAAATAATATTAAAAAATTAACAAAAATGATTCCACACAGTAAATAATATTTATTTTAATTCACTATAAAAATTTCAAACCCATTTAAACTAATTTGATCACTAAAATCTATTTTCTAAGTAAAATGGTATTTTTTTATTAAAATAATTATAATAAATTAACTATAAGTAGAAAAATTAAGAAAAGTAGTTTTCTGAGTTCCTTATAATCAGAGATACATAAAAAAATAATTATTAATTTAAAATAAATAGTTCATTCTTGAACTATATTTTCAATTAAAAAAATTAAAATGATTAAAATTTTCAAAAATATGAAAATGCCTAAAATTGTTCTTACTTGTTCCCTGCTCACTTAGAACCCTTGAAGTAATTTTCCTAATTTTTCTGATTTAGTTATGTATTTTTAAATGTCAAAAATGTATTTTTATTAATTTTCCATTAAAATAACTATATTAAATAACATAAAAATTGTAAAATTTGAAAAGTTTATTTCTCTGATTTCTCTAAACTTAGAGAGATTTAAGAAAAATATAAAAATTATTTTTAAATTTTTAATTATACTTTTTAATTAATTAATTATTAAAATTAATAGTTAATTAAGATAATTAAAATATAATTTGAAAATTTTTTGAAATTTTGTCCAAGTGGTCCTCTGATCTAGGTGAACCTTCAATATTTTTCCCATAAACAAAAAATGTACTTTGCATATTTAAATAAATTAATATTGAAAATCCTGTTTTATTAGTTAAAATAATTATCTAATTCAAATAAAAGTTAGATAAATTCCATTTTCTCCTCTGATATTTTGATTGCCCATGAGTAGGGTACCGTAAAAATTTCAAGGTCGTTTGTTATATTTGATAAGTTATGAAGTGGGGAGCCGAAGGGGCAAAATGACAATTTTGGATTTTGATGCCCTCATTAAAACTTTAGGTTAATCAAAGGGTAAATGGGTAATTTTAATCTTATTGAACTCTTTTAAAGGTTTGAAACATAATGGGTTAAGAGGTAAGAGCCAATTTGCCACCTTTTCATGATAAGGGTAGAATTATAATTTATTAATTGTTATGACTTGGAGGTTAGTTTAGTTGAACGACAATAAAATAGCGGGCTTTATTTAGGAAGATAATAATTCACTTATTTGATCCCTCTAATTGGTGATTAAATAATAGTACGATCCTTTAATGAGAATAGATCTCACCTAAATTAATATTTTGATAATTGCAAATTTACCAATGGAATAGTTAAAAGGCTTTGTAGCGAGCTAGGCTTAATCCAAGATTATTTAATGAGGTTTAGTAAAGAAAATACAATTCATCATGAACATTTTGAAAACACAAAAGCCCAATTTTATTAGTGGGTATAAGGTCTTCAATGACTTGAGTTTTCCCTAAGGGTACCCATTCACATAACTTTTAAATAAAATAGCAAGTGACTGCTTGATTACCCACTCTTAGGATATCTAAAATATCAATGTTCACTGGGCATAAGATGTATTAATTGACTAAAATTAACTCTAGATGCGAATGATTATTTGAACAATATGAGTTCAAATTAACTTGAAATGTTTTGACGGATTTTAAAAGTTATTCAGGGTTATTCCCTGAACATCTTTAAATCCATTGGATACTTTGAAGGACAATTGAACTTATTATTCTTTCTTAAAAAAAAATCATCCATTAAAACCTTCAAGGATTCACCAAATTATGACCTAGGATTTGGTAAGTACACCTTGAATCAATTTTTCTTGCTTTTCATTCCTGCAATTTATTTCCTGCAAATTATATATATGCTGCAAGTTCTGACCTTTCAGCAAGAGTATAAGAAGAGGATATGTACGCGTTTACATTTTTGCAATGCAAATTTCCTTTATTTTTAATTTACTGCATTTTCTTACCCGCACATGCTTTACCTGCAAATCCATTTTAAAATTGAGATGTCACTTATAGTGTTGTGCTCGTTTATTTAAATTATTATTTATATGAGATCAGTTTGGTCTCGTATTTTCAAAAATTAGAACGTTACTTTTCAAAATTAAAATACAATTTTTTATAAAATAAAACTTATATGTATATTAAATTAAATTAAAAAACACATTCTTGAATTTTTAATGGCCGATAGAGTTAGGTCAAATTAACCCAATGAGTTGAGTTTAATTGGGTTAACCTGAGTTTGGTCGGGTTGACCCGATAGTTCAGTTGAACTTGGTTAAACTGAGTTAGATCATATTGACTCGACAATTAAGTTGAATTGGGTTAACACAAGTTAGGTCAGGTTGACTTGATGGTTTAGTTGAATTGGGTTAACCCAAGTTAGGTATGGTTTACACAACACTTCAGTTAAATTAGGTTGGGTTGAACAACGATTAAGCTGAATTGGATTAACCCAAGTTAGGTCAGGTTAACCCTATGATTCAGTTAAATTGGGTTAGCTTGAGTTAAACCGGGTTGACCCTATGATTAAGCTGAATTGGATTAACCTGAGTTAGGTCGGGTTGACATGGTGATTTAGTTGAATTGGGTTAGCCCGATTTAGGTCTGGTTGACCCAGTGATTTAGTTGAATCAGGTTAACCTAATTTAAGTTGGGTTAACCTAGCGATTCAGTTGAATTGAGTCTGAGTTATGTTAGACCAAGAGAACTAATTTTTTAATGAATCTAGGTTAGGTTAAACTTAGGCTAGATGTAAGCCTAGATTAAATTCCAGTTAAATATATGTCTAAGTTAAGTTAGACCTACAAACTATAGTCGAAACTAGGTCTAAATTGAGTTAGACCTAAAGGTCTTGAGTTAGGTCTACGTTAGGATAGTGCCCTAGGGTTTAAGTTAGGTCTAATGTAGGCTACACATAAAAGGTTGGACTAGGTCTAAATTTGGTTAGACATAGGCTCTAAGTTGGGTCTAATGTTGGTTAGACCTAAATGGATGGACTAAGTATAAATTAGGTTAGACCTAGGGCTTAAGTTAGGTTGTCGGCATTATTTTTGGTGTGGGGTTTGCCCTTAAGAAGCTGTCGGTCATCAGAATTGAAATCTCGTTGCCCTCTTCGGAAGGACGTTAAAAAAGTTTTAGTTTTGAAAAAGATGAAGTCAAACTGACCTCATAATTTTTATACTTTAAATGAAAGAGCGCTTTACCTCAAATCATGTATCTATCCCGAAGGATGAACACAAGAATTGAGGGTGAGACTCGATCAAATAAACTAAAGAAAGTTATGACATCCGTTTGGTCTGCGAAACCAATATATTGGCCGACAAGTTCCCCTATTTAATATAAGGAATTAAATAGGGTTTATATTATGCTGGGTTCAGGAAAAGCTTCTATAAGGGCAAGCCCCTATAGTTAATTACATCTTAGATAACTGAAACTACCTAAGAATACTCCTAATAAAAATCAAGAAACATTATCTTTAAAGAGTTCAAATGGTAAGGACATTTCAAAGATATCGACTTAAGATGTGTAAAAGGGATTGTTTCAAATTTGGAGCATTTTGTTTTGGAGTCCAAAGGAGGAAACATTAAAGGATGTCACGGATCCGAAGGAGAATTTCGGTGACTTCCCAAGCTATCCTATTATTTGGTTTTAGTTTAGGAGAAATCATTTAGATGTTTTATATGTCAATTTTTATTTATTTAGGGCTTACATTTGTGTGAAGCAATCAACACAAATTGTCTGGAAGATATAAGTATTTAAGTCGTGACAAACGACTACCTCGGAGTCCTAAGACGAGTTTAGGGCTTATATTATATAATATAGTTGTACAAAGGCCTAAAAATATGTTTGGGGATTTATGTTGCACTAGGCAAACAACCTCGAATTCCTATGGCTTTGTTGTTTTAAAGCTAAAGAAGGGGTGTATGAGTGTAGATCCTCTTGTTGTTGAAGATGGTCGAGCTGCCCACCATGTAAGCTCCAAGCTCCTTATTGTAGCAGAGTTCAAGTTTTCTAGGTCATTTAGTTATAATGTCAAATCAGTTGACCCTATGGTTAAAGTTCTTTAAATTTTATTATGGGCATATTAAAGTTGATTAAAGCGACA
>JXCR01146523.1:59550-73017 GCA_002079205.1 Phalaenopsis hybrid cultivar | reverse complement strand
TACTTCCTACTGATGATATCCTTAAACTAAAGGGTTTAAGGGGGCCTTCTAAATGCAGGTTCTGTCTTCAGGAGGAGGAATCACTGCCCCATCAATTTTTTTAATGCAATTTTGTCCAACTTGTTTGGCACCAACTGTTGTCCCACTTGAATATTGACAAAAATCTCTTTACTTGGGACAACATTACCACTTGCTGGCAGACATGGAATAAGAGGAACTATGCTTCTATACCCCTCATTGTTACATGGTTTATATGGATGGAAAGAAATAAGGCTAAGTTTGAAGAAGGTGTACCAAAAACTGAAAAGATAGTCCAGAATAGCCTTTCTTATGTACACAAGATGATTAAGTTCAGAAGATTTCCAAACATTTCTAACTCTTAATCTTTGGGACAACCTGACCAGACTCATGTTCATAGGTTTTACTTGAAACCTCCTGATTATCACACTGTCAAGATAAATACTGATGGAAGCTTCAATAAGTCAGGAGCAGGTGTGGGGGGTGTCTACAGAAATCACTTGGGGAAATGCATATTATATTTTCACTTTCCCATTTTGGTTGTTGATGCAATTGAAACTAAACTTGTGGCTATTTATTGGGCCTTAAAAATTGCCAAAATGTCTAGTTGGTGCAACTTATGGTTAGAAGTGGACTCTACTGCTGTAATTAATATACTGAAGGATGAGGAGCATGTACCCTGGCACCTTACTTATTGGATCAAAAAAATCAGAGAAATAGCTTCACAGCTAAAGGTGCACTACACTTTCATTTATAGAGAGGGAAACCAGCCTGAAAATTGGCTTGCTAGACAAGGTTATAACTTAAAGGAATTCTCTGTTGCTGTTTCCCCTCACTACACTTTCAGTTTTTACTGCAGGGAGACAGGATTGATGTCCCACACTTCAGAATTGTTAATCAAGATCAAGAGTGACTACTTTATTTCAGTTGTTGTTTCCTTTCCCCCTCCTTTTCTTGTTGTGTTCCCCATGCTATCTAGGAATTATTTTTAGGATTTTGTTTGGCATTTTGGGAGGACATATGATTCCTGTATTGAACTAAAAGTTCTTCTGTTGTTTTTCTTTTTCCTGTAACCCCCTCTTCAGTCAAACATGTAGGGAGACAATAGCATCTCCTTAAACCAATATATATATATATATATATATATATATATTACACAACTTTTTTTTATATAAGGATCAAGTTTTTGGCGCTGTAGTGGTGCCAACTTCATAAATCCTTACATTAAAAAATATTGGGATCAAGTTTTTGGCATCGTTGTCGGGGAAGGTAACAGTTAAATTTACTTAAATTAAATAGTTTTGATAAATTAGAAAATTTAGAGAATATATATATACTATACAAATATATAAAAACAAAAAAAATATCAAATAAAAAAATCCTAAAAAAAATTTAATTAAGATTGTATTTTTAAAGAATTTTACTTAGCTTACTTTATTTGTTTATGCAAAATATTGGATCTGAAGGTTTAGTACCTTATGATTCAGAATTAGAACCTACTATTAGAAAAATTTGAAAAGAATAAAGAAAAATTAAGAATTTGAAAGAAATGGCAAGTAATATAAGAAATCCAATAAAAAAGAATCGACGAAGACCCTTAAAAGATTATGCAAATCCGACAGCAGATGAACTTCATTTAACTATTCAAAATCCTGATGTTACTGCTAATTCATTTAAGCTTAAACTTGCTATTATCCAAATTATACAAAATAATCAGTTTGGAGCATCACCTACTGAATACATCTTGCTAGTTTTCTTGAAATTTATGCTACATTTAAATATGACGGAGTGTCTAATGATGCTATTAAGCTTAAACTTTTTCATTTTTCATTAAGGAATTATTGACCTCACTTTTGGTTGAGGTTTAGTTTTTCCTCTTTAGTAACATAAGGTCTAGCCATAGGACTTTCCTATTAACTATTTCTAGAAAACTAGACAAGGACCCTTGCCATTAGAAATTCTATACTCCTGTTTACTCAACTTGAAGTTCCACATATTGGACCTAACCTCTAGCACTTAGTAGGTGGGGTCATTATGGGGAAACTCAAGATGAGTCACTCTTAGAACTGCTGGACCTCAGGGTTAACCTTGGGTGTTGGTCTAGGGCTTAAGGTACATACTCAACTCACAATCACTCACTACCTCCTAAACTTAAACTTCTAGGCTTTGATCCCTTGATACTTTTGGGAGACTCATGTAGGTGGCCCCATAAATCCATTAGCCCTAGGCTAGGGTTTGGCTAAGATCACTACATAGAGGACCCAAAATGGGATTTCCATTTGTCCATGTCTTATTTATGGTGGTTGTTACTCCAACTCTACCAAGATACCCAACCTATCCTTTTGCCCCTAAATTCCCTCAAATTACCTAAATACTCTTAGGACCCAAAATTTGGCCGAAATTCCCAAATCTACCCAAAATACCCTACTTGGTTCAAAAAATCATTTCAAAAACCTTGAAAACACCCAAACTACCCAAAATCCCCAAAATTGGCCAAATTACAAAAATACCCCTCNCTCTCAGGGCATAAGCTTGGGTGCATTATGGTGCTTAGGTGGAGGGCAGAGGAGCTCCATAGTTTGATTTGGTTGAACTGGCCTCAAGGTTTGATTTGGGTGAGGTGTCATGGGAGTGGCTCTCGGTTTTGGGCTTTTCCGGCTACCAGGCTGGCCGGCCGGCCAGGGGGAGGTGGCTAGGAGCTCAGAGAACCCAGAGGAATCCATTACAGCAATTTNTTAAGGGATTTTATTTCCAGCCACGCGACCCACTGTATCGTCCCGGATGATCATCCGGCTTGATCTCCGCCGTCCATACAATACGCGCGAGAATGGACGGCATCCGTTCATTGTCCCAGATAGGCTTAACCGAGAACCGTCCATTTTAAAACCTTAATACCTCTCTCATTTCTTAATGAATTTTGATGATTATTTTTTAAAAATGTTCGTCTTGAAGAGACGAATACATCTATATGGCAAACATGCTATGAAATCAAGCCATTGTAAATGGAGAGCTCGCGAAGGCTCGGGAAAGTAGGTGAGGTTATACATTTGCTCCGAGAGGTTTTGCCTCAATCAGAGATTCTTCACACCTTCGTTAGGTCTCAAAGAGCTTAGGGATGAAGCCTCTGGCTCTGTTGAAAAGCTTATGTATGATTTTGACCACAACCGATTTTGGGTGTTGGTTGAGAGCTATGGTGGAGGCTATTTCAGAGGGGGAATGGATGGGGGTTTTGCTTCTTTCACTATTGTGAAGGTGTAGGGCCAATTTATTTGANTTTGTGATTAAGTTTTCAGTTGTCTTATATTTTGAAATGTTGTGAGGTATTTTTGTTTGAAATTTTGTTTTTTTAGTTTTAGTTTTGGTTTTGTTTTTAACATGCAAGTATTTTTATGCAGTAAATATGGTACAAGCATAAAAGAAAAACAGTAGAAAAATATAAGAAAGACTGTAAAACGTTGTAGACTGTAAAAGTGTACCTGACGAGTCTTCTCGTTCCACCACCTGATACTCAAAATGCATGTCAGAACATTTATGTATATAGAGCTGGAAAAGTAAAGTTTTGGAAACTTTCTTAACTCTATATTGTGTATTGGGAGTCCTTAAATTTTAAGGATAATATTATTAAGTAAAACATATTAAGTTTAATAGATCCCTAAGGTATTCACCAGGTTAAGAGTAGGGAGCAGGTCCATGAAACCTTCTTAATGTCTGGTAAAAGGCTTTGGGTCCATTTAAACTTTATTATGTTGCTTAATAATTCATCCTGAATATCTTGATGCTCAGTGAACATTGATGTCTTGATTATTCCCAAGAATAAGGTAAGTGTCATTTACCTTTCAATTTGAAAATTATGTGGGTGAAGACCCTTTAGGAGACAAATTAGTGTTATTAAGAACACTTAACCAAATTTTTAGTCCTAATTGGACTTGTGGTGTTTTAAAAGAGTTTGATTATGTTGAATTTTCTAATCCTCTTTTAACAAGTGGATTTCAACTTAAGTTCACCACTAAG
The DNA here is from genome assembly GCA_002079205.1 of Phalaenopsis hybrid cultivar. Taxonomy (NCBI): domain Eukaryota; kingdom Viridiplantae; phylum Streptophyta; class Magnoliopsida; order Asparagales; family Orchidaceae; genus Phalaenopsis; species Phalaenopsis hybrid cultivar. Next base: position 68,988 of record JXCR01146523.1, on the reverse strand, counting down.
TCCTTAAGACCTAAGTGAATATGTTAAGTGTGTGTATTGATTTTTTGAAAAGATTTAAAACTTTAAGTGATCATTATCAAGATCATTTAAACATCATTTTGATTATCAAGTAAGGGTGTGCAATCATTTTGATAATTATGGAAATTATTATTATTTTTTTTATCTTATAATTTGGCAAAGTGAAGTGGTTTTCTACCAATTAAGCCCATTTTTTATTGAAAAATTATCAAATGATTTAATTAATATCAGAAATTACCCATTTCTTATTTTGATTAAGCCTAAATACATTAAGGCTAAAATATCCAAAATTACAATTTTGCCCCTAAGGGTCCAAACTTTCATAATTTGTCAAATTTAAGTTAAAATGACTTTGAAATTTTTATGTAACCCTACTGATAGGTCAATTAATACATTAGATGAGACAATGTGAATTTTCACAATTTAATTTAATTCATATAATTATTTCTCATGCAAAAATGTGCATTTTCAAGGAAAATTCCAAAAGATGATTAAGATAACTCCTAATCACTTGAAATTTTTATGTAAGCTAGCACTAGACCAGAAAGTCATTTGGCCAAAATTTCATGAATTTTTGAATTTTCTATGATTTATTAAAATTAATTAAAGTTTTGAGGACTTTAATAAAATAAAATATTTTATATATTGAAAAATATGTTTTATATTTTTGAAAAATATCTCTCAGGTCAAGGAACCTAGAGAAATTTATGNGGATTGGAATTGGGGTCAATTGAGACCCAATTGATTGACATTTGAGTTGGATTTGGGGAAATTTGGGTCTTTTAAAGGGCAATTTGGGAATTTTGGTTAACTATGGTCAAATTGGCCCAATTGAGTCATGTGGTAGTTAAGAGAAATGAAATTGAGAATATTTGGGGTTTATTGGGATTTTCTGGGAATTTTTGAAATTTGTGAAATTTTTGGTCATGGAGGGGTATTTTGGTAATTTGGGGGTGTTTCAGGGGCAAAAGGCCAAGATGGGTTTTTTGGTAGAGTTGAGGTACCAATCATCACCAATAAACCATGGACCAATGAAAATCCCATTTTGGGTCCTCTACATAGTGGTCTTAGCCAAATCATAGCTCTATGACTAGTAGGTTCAGGGGACCATCTACATGAGTATCCCAAAAGATCAAGGGATCTAGGCTAGAAAGTTGAGTTCAGAGTTGTGAGTGATTGTGGGTGCAGATAAGTGTAGTGAGTGCCTTAGTTCCATAACCAACACCCGGGGTCAACCCCTAGGTCCAGCAATCCTAAGGGTGACTCATCTTGAGTTTCCCCACAGTGACCCCACCTACTAAGTGTTTAGAGGTTATAACCAATATGTGGAATTTCAAGTTGAGTAGAACAGACACCTACTAAATGCTAGAGGTTAGGACCAATATGTGGAACTTCAAGTTGAGTGGAGAAGAGTTTGTACTAAGTATTTAGAGGTTATGACCAATATGTGGAACTTCAAGTTGAGAAGAGAAGGGTTTTCAAAATTCTAGTGGTGAGGGTTCCATGTCTAGTTTTCTAGGAATAGTCAACAGGAAAAGTCCTATGGCTTGACGTTAGGCTACTAAAGAGGAAAAACTAAACCTCAACAAAAAATAAGGTCAACATCTTCAAAATCAGCTTATGCAAGCTTTGGATTAATTTCAGAGCTCAGACTTCTTTGTGGGCTATTTTCATGAAGTGCAAATATTGTAGAGACCAGCACCCCACACTTGTTGAAAGAAAGATAGGGGATTCGAAAAGATGGGGAAAGATTCTGAACATAAGCATACTGCTGAAAACCTTTTTTTTTGGGACTTGGGGAAAGGAGATATAAATTTCTGGCATGATAACTGGTGCTCTAAAGATTGGCTGTCCCATATCTGTAGTGCCCCTAACACTGATCTCAAGGTGGCTGACTACTGGGTGGATGATGATTGGTCTTTACTTAAACTCTCAAATATTCTCCACGCCAATTCTGTAATAAAAATTGCCAGCATCAAAATTGACAGAAGAAAGCCTGATAAAATTGTTTGGCAGTCTTTCTCAAATCAAAGTCTTACCAAAGCCATCTACTCTAAAGTATTCCAATGGGAACACCTAGCCTGGAGCACAATTATTTGGAACAATTTTCTATCCCCCTCTAANAAATTTATTTTAAAATATGTAAAATATATAACGATCATGTATAAAATATATGTCATTAATTTAAATTTTATTATCTAATTTTGATGCTAAACTTGATTAAATTTTAATTAAATCAAATCTCGAAAAATATAAAATATAAATTATTGTACGAGAAGATGGAAGGATTTTTTATGTGGGAGAACTCGAAAAGAGGAAAAAACACGGGTTTAGCCCGGTCAAAATAATTCGCTATAAATGTGTAATCACAAAAATACATTGTTGTCCAACAATTAGGAAAGAATGATTATAACGCTACACCAAGCATAACACTTGTCTGTGTAAAATATGAAGAAAATTTCAAAAGTTTGAAAAAATGTCACTATATTTTGAGTACACTGGTTGTAATTTGTTGTTGTCGCAAGTTATCATCAGATATAAAGCGGTGTTTTATGCTATACTATATTCAAGATATTTTGTTACACCATATTTATGATACTTCATTACACCATATTCAGGATACTTCGTTACACAGTATTTAAGGATACATCGCACAATAGAGTTCGCCGACAGAAGCAAGCATGGGGAGGCTGGAAGTGCTTGATGTTGGGCGGCGGAGATGTTTGATGGTGGTCGGCGCCAACAGAGGCCGAAAGTTTTCACTTCTTGAGTACAAAATGACCCTAGAATTTGAATCCTTCTCCATTTTTCCTCGTGTGAAGAGAGGAGGACTATTTATAGCCCCTGGGTAGTGATTTTTGGTCATTCTGTGGACAACTCTCCTAACTATCTGATGGGGCGTGTCATATCAATCTCTCTTAATCATAGGGGATTTTAAAATGATTTGAGGGGTTTAATGAGCTTAGAAATAAACGGGTTTAGGCATGTTGGTTTTCTCTCATCAAGACACTCAATTTAAATAAAAGTATGTTAGATTTGAAGCTCATTTGGTTATTCAATTGTTAATCAAAAACCTCTAAATATGTTTTAATTGCATTGCATGGGCCTGTTTGAACTCGAGTTTGACTATTATCATCGAGTTTTTCTTTTTGAGACAGTTAGTTTTGCTATAAAGTTATTAAAAGTGCGGCCCTGTATGATCTTTAATTTGAATATAGTATATCTTTTATTAAAAAAATGCCTTGAAATTAATATCAAATTTAGGGTCATTTTGTAGCGAAAATCACAAGAATTGAGATGCTAATATCCAAGGAATTCTAAATATTTATGCTTTGAGTCATTTTGAGTTGTTCTGAGTATTATAATTGAGATGCTAATATCCAAGGAATTTTTACCCCTTAAAAATCACAAGAAGTATCATAATCCCAAAAAGGTGATATTGACACTTACAAAAGATGCCCCAATATTATTTTGGAAAAAATTTCAATTTTCCAATTTTCGAACGACATGGTGGTGAGATTGTCAACTCTAACTAATTAAACTTTCTCACCTCCTCCCAGATACATTGTGATTTACGAAGCAATTATGTGAGTCGACCTACGGTTTTCACAAGTGATTGTGTTGATGGATATTCTAAAGGCTTCAAAATCTCCTAATACTATAAACCACTTCATTAGTCTTCTTGATGCCTCTAAATTTTATAAGATAACTCTTAAATGGAGGTTCTTGTAGGCACCGATAGTATGGATTTGAAAATATGGACATAATTTCTGTGCCAAGAATATTAATGCCAGAGTTGTCTTATCAGCCAGTGGATAGCAATTTATTGTGCCGAAAAGAATTTAGAACATATTAAATTTGTCGTTGAACTTTCTAATCCTCCCTAATTAGGCCAAGCTTATTTCATATGAAGACACCACAAGTTAGAGATAGAATGTATCGCATTGCACTTTTTTTTATTCCTGAGATGGTGATGCCTAATATGTTTTGAGCTGATCAAAAGCAACCTGACATTCATCTATCCACTCAAATTAATATTTCAAATGCTTCTTGATATCTTGAAGAATGAGAGATATATGTCTCCTGGTCTTGCCAGAAAATAAGATAATATAATTATTCATCCATTTATTCTTTTCACCTCTTTTATATTATTAGGAGGCATCAAATCCATGAGTGCCTTAATTTTTCAAAATTTTTCAAGATTCAATGATGAGTGACCATGAATCTAAGAAATTTTTCCAACGTGCCTTCGGATGCAAATTTTTTTTAGGTTGAGGTATATGTTATACTCCTAAAGAAGATAAACATTTTTCAAAGTCAAGGATATGTTGAAATGTTTTCAAAATGTTGGCTAGCATCTCATCAATATATCTCCATGGTATGTCCAATGAAATAATTGAAAATCTTATTAATGATACCCTTATAAGTTGTACTGAAATTTTTTAGTCTGAAGGGCAACACTCTATCGCAGTACAACCACTTATTTGTCTGGAAGGAAGTAGCTTCATTATCAAAAGGATCCATTGTTAGCTAGTTGCAATCAGAATAAGCATCCATGAAGATGAGTGTTTGATGTTTAGAGGTAGCATTAATTAATTAATATATATAGGGAAGAGGAAAATTATCTTTTAGATAGGCTTTATTAAGATCGGTATAATCGATGCACATCATACATGCTCCAAAAGCCCTCTTCATGATAATTCATTTACGAGTTAAATAGAATGATGCACCTCCCGTATGAAATCTACTTGGAGAATCCTTTCAACCACTTGTTCAATCGCTTGTTGGCATTATGGAATAAAATTTTGCTTATTTTGAACAATCACCTTATATATGGGGTCAATTTTTGGCAAGTGCACCATTACTTCTTGATCAACCCCAAGCATATCTACCGGACTGCAGGTTAACCCATCTTGATTTCAACAGATTAGATCCACTTACACTGACTTTTGTTAGCTGAACAGTAAAAATTGAAGTTGCACATTCTTTGAGGGGTGTTCATTTGATAAAAAGACATGAATCAAGTCTTCAACTGGTGAAGCCTACTGGATGTATCTTCATTTTGGAGGTCAAAAGTCCTACTGAGATGTATCTTCATCTGAGGTAGCATGCATGTTTTGTTTGTTTATCCCTCCCCTGTAAATATCATTGAAACCAAAGCCCTAAATATTGATTGGAAAGATCTTCTAAAGATGGCATTATCTGTTGATTCCAATTGAAAAATAATCGATTGGATCATATGAGTCATTTGTCAAGAGAATACTCCCAATGCAACAGGAAGAGTGATTGTCTCCTCGACATTCACCGACTAATTATTAAAGTTGTAGAGAGGTTCAACATCATGTTACGGTTCTTATCTTATCAACCTTAGACCAAGAAAAGTTTAGTAGAATAAGATGTAAATGAAACTCTCTTAATTTTACAGCAAGGATCACCAATTTCAACACTTATAATAAGAGGATCTTAGTGAAGATTTTAAACCCCTTCAAGATTGAATTTATTAAAAGTGGTAATGTGGTTGATGATCATGAGAATATAGTTATGTAAAAATTATATAGTTGACCCTTCTATGCAACACTGCCAAAAGTTTGATACAATATTTTATTAATATGAAATTTAAGCAATTAATGTTGGGATTCTACGCAAGTATACATATCGCTATAAAGTAATAAAAGATTTTCTATTTAAGCTCCAAATATCGATCCCACGAGGAAGGTTTAAATTTAAAATGATAAACTTACTAGGAAATTCACTGAAAGTTAAAATGAAATTACTGTCACTAATTTTGAATGTTGAGATATTATCAGAACTAAATTATTTAGCTAATAACAAAACTGAAATACAAAATTTAAACAATAACTACTAAACTATTAAACTATGTTTATGTGATGAAGATTTCTTATGTGAAAAAGCATCTTTCCCACTACAATGAGGTTTTCGATGAAAAAGCATCTTTCCCACTACATTGAAGTTTTGGTGAAATGAGATGAGATAAATGGTTCTAATATGTATTGTGTCAAATAGGAGTATTTTTAATTCTCTATCCTGATACTGTGTTATATAAAATCATTGGTTAATCTCAGGTTTAGTCTCTAAATTCGTGGGTGGGCTAGGAGGATATTGGCTCCCACTCCAGAGCTCCCACTTCCCTTCACTTAAAGGCTAACTCTCGCTTTAGTTTTTAAATACTAAGACCAAATTAAGAATTTTAGCATGTCACCCTAAATGTTCTCCAATTCTACACCCAACAAAGTATCTTTCCCTATTTATTTGTCTCTAATTTCATGAACAAAATTCTCCTTCATGGAATCAAATGTGATCCTCACTATGTTGTAGAACTTATACTTCATTTCTCGAATCACATATTTCACAACACATTTTAAAAATTCAATTGGCCATATCAAAAGGTAAATTAAGTTCGGAGTTGAAAAATCATCACAATTTATTTTATATTTTACTATTGACACATCCATATTTCTCTTCATTTCACCATATCTCAAAGTAGGTAGAAAGATAAAGTAAACTACTTACACTTCATGAGAAAGATATAAAAGAAAGTTCATATAACACTAATAAACAAACAACACTTATCTGAAACTCTTTCTCAAAACAAATCCCTTGTAGCTTCTTCTAGGAAATGTAGGAAGAAGAAATCTCTCATTTTTCTCCTTCTCCAACACTCTTAAAGAAGAATTCACACTTAATCTTACCACAAAACTCTAAATTATAAGAATAATCTACTCTAAATGATTGTGGAATGAAAAATGGAAAAATGTGTGATGCGTAGAAAGTTGAATTGGGACGATGAGATGTCAGGAAGAGTAACTTTTATGATCAATTTTGGCCCCAAATAAAGCCTAGAGTCGGTTCTCCAATAGGTGCCTCCAAAAATTATTCAAAAAGCATCCAAATTCTTTGAATCTTCTAGAAACAGGGGCTGAACTGACATTGGCATCGTCGACGCCCGTGTTCTGCAATTTAATTTGCTGCTCTCTGTCAAACGATGTCGTCGGCGCTACTTCTGGTGTCGTCGGTGCTGAGTAAAATTCACCATCTGTTTGTTGGTCTGCACCGTTGGCGCTCCTCTTGGCACTATCAACGCTGAGCAATTCTTCAAAAACACCATTTTGACTATAAATTTCATCATTTTTGCTTTTTTTGCTTCAAGTAATCAACAACCAGCAAGAAAACATAAAAATACCTTCCATTAAAGTGCAATATCACCAAAAATGAGTATAAAATACAGGTATAAAAAGACATATTTTTGGTGTATCAAAATCCCCCAAACTTACATATTACTTGTCCTCAAGTAAATCATTTATTATATAAAAATATGACTTATGGTAAATAATTTAATTTCTAGATTTCCATATCTTAGTCAACTAAATACAATAACATAACTTAAAAAAAATTCAAAACAACTCCAGTTAATATTAAAGGTATAATAATCTTTAGCAATCAAGTCCAAGATTTCTGATTCTCTATTCTTTTCAAGAAAAAATTGCAAATTGTCATATTAAATTCACTTAAAGTATTCATATGAAAAAGAATTTCATAAAACTTTACTATTAAATAAGTTAATACTAAAATGTAAGTTTAAAAAATGTAGTCAAGTCTTCTTCTTTATGTTGTTTCAAGTGAAGCTAATTTTTAATCAAGCATCTCCTCAAGCTTCTCCCCACTTCTTTTATTTTCTTTTTCTTTTCTTTTCTTTTCTTTTCTTTCATTTTCTCTTTTTTTATGTGATGATTACTATATCTGGATAGCCTTTAATGATTTTGAACTGCATTATCCTCTTCTTAAAGTCAAAAACTTGTCACATTTCTTCACTTAACAAATTTATACTAACTTAAAGATTTCATAAAGTTTAATTATTTTCTTCTTACATGAACCTTTAAGATTTTTAATATTTCAAAAATACAAATTTATTTACTTAAAATGAAAAACATAGACTAATTCTATTACACCAAAATTTTAATCTATAAAATTAATCTTTATTATTGAAAATTTTTACTTAAGTTTATTATATATTTAGAAACATAGATATAGTAATATAAAGTTAACCCCTAATACCAAAGGTCATGTTAAATTTAATTTTTTTTTAAAATATAGCTAAGTGAGGACAAATAAAATTAAGTATCTTTCTTTTAAAAAAAAAATTTTCTTTCCCTCCCAAACTTAAATTCTTAAAAGATTTAACATGAAGAATTGAAAAATAAAGGATGAAAGAAAACATTAAATACATAAAGAAAAGACATACCTGTTAAAGGTTCTGATTTTGAAGCTTAATTATAAAGTACTGCAGGTGCTAATATAAAAAGCTACAAGACTTAAAACATTAAATTGCACATAATACATATAAAATCTGTTGAGAAAGAGTTAATTATAGTACATTTAACAGAATATTAAAATTAACAACATAACTAAACTGAATTCCAGAAATGAAAACAGTTTTACAAACTATAGTTCACAACTCAACATAACCACAAAACAGAGTCTCACAATCTAACAAACAATCTCAACAATATAACAAAAATAAACAACACAATAACAAAGTACAATCAAACGTACACTTGACCGACCTTTTTCTTTTTGTAAATCGACAATTATAAGAATTTGATAACGCTACTAGAAGATTTAAATTCCAGCAACGGTGTCAAAAATCTTGACTGCGACTTTATATATACGTGTTTGACTTAATCAAGATGTGATATTCAATAATGTCAAAGTCGAATTTGTCAATGCAAGTATACGTATCGCTCAAGTAATATAAGGCTCTAATGGAGTTCTAGTTATCGTTTGTCAATGCAAGTATACGTATCACTCAAGTAATATAGGGCTCTAATGGAGTCCTAGTTATTGATCCCACATGGAGAAATAAAATACTACGGACTAAAGGCTTAATAAAAAGTAATACTTCAACTACAACGACGACGTTCAATTTGCTTATCTGTCACTAATTGACAATTTAAATAAGTAGATAATTTGGATAACTAATAAATAACTAAAGATAGAAAGTAGGGTTTAATTTGTGATATTCAATATATAAGAAATCATCCTTCTCCTTATCAAGAAATTATAGTGAATGGATAAAATGAATTAGTTCAATTTATATTGTGTCAAATAGGAACATTCGTATTCTTTACCATTTGGTCCAGGCATAAAGAACATTGACTAATCTTATGCTTGGTTACTGATTCTGTGGCTAGGCTGGGAGGATACCGGCTCTCACTTCGGAGCTCCCTCGTTCCCCTCATCTGAGGGCTAACATCTACACATTAGCACTCAAACGATAGGACCGAATTTGGGATTTTAGTCTGTCACTCTAAAATCTCCAATTCTACGCCTGATAGTAATATTTCCCTATTTATTTGCACCCAACTTTCAAGGGCTTTGACCTCCCTGAATCTTGGATGTAAT
>JXCR01146523.1:5380-58467 GCA_002079205.1 Phalaenopsis hybrid cultivar | reverse complement strand
CATGTTTTGCAATCTATGATCCATTCTTAAGATATCTCCCTGTTGGATCATCATTTGGTTCAAAAGTTATAGGTTAGTAGGGACACTAGAAGTAGGGGTCCTCGAAGTAGAAGGAATATCTCTGGTCTTACTTCCAGATCTCCAATCAACATGAGATTCATATTTCTTTATATTGGTAGGCCCAATAGGTTTTAGAGGCTCAATCCTCTCTTACTCAGGTCTAAAATCAACTCCTGCCTGTTCACAGAGTGTAAAAATAAGTGCAGGGTGTGTCAAACCACCAGTGGTCTCTCCCAAAGCAATAGATATAGTGTTCATATAAATAATAGAGCCTATAATTATTCTCATCATCTGCTGAATACAGAAGTTCAGGATGGCTCTGTCCTTGGTCACCTCACTATGATGATTTGTCGGAATCATTCTTTCAGAAATAAAGTAGTGTCAGGCCTTAGATACTACATTAAGCATAAAAAGAGGAAAGTTTACCTTAACACCATTTTTCACTTTCCAGGTTATTCTTCCATCAGTCAGAAAAGAAATAACCTCATCCAAGACTTCATTTGTAGCATAAAATGATTTATACTGCCAACTATATACATCTTTTAACTGATAAAACTCATTAACTTTTCTTTGAGAAAACTCCACAATTTTTCCACGAACAAAAACAAAGTAATCAGAAGCCTCCGTAAAGTTGGCATAGCATTCTATCACTACACCAATAATCGCATCAACAATACAATAATAAAAATTTTTCCACTACCGAGCATTGATTAATCGCTCAACTTCTCCTCCCGGATTTTTAAAACCACGATCTAGAATTACTTTTTATGCTCAAGTAGACTATTGAATCGAGCGCTAGTACTGAAGCTAAAAAAATTTTGTTCATCATAATCTACTTTTCTTTTTTTTTGCTTGTTCTTGGTGTCATAGGAAATCTAGAGAAAATTTGAAAAAAATTTGAATAAATTCCAAAAATTCCAAAAATCACGAAGTAAAACGCTTTAAACTTAAATCTACTAAGTAAGAGTTCTTCACCAAAGGATTTTTTCAACATCTCTAAAAAAATTCCAAAATTTTTTGATCTCGGTAATGTGAGATAAATTCTTGGTGAAAATCAAAATTTTTTAGCTCAAAGTGTAGCTCTTACCCAGAAAAGATGAAATCCAAAATTCCTTTACCTTAAAATCACCTCAAATCCAAGAAAATGCGAGCTCTAGGTGCAAAAATTGGAGATTGAAGGTGACTCAAAGGGTAAAAATGACGGTTTACGGTGAAAATCATGAATTTAAAAGAGTTAAAGGCTGTTCTCGGGTTGAGGCGTCGTCGGCGCTATAGGCCTAAAAATTCCATTTTTTGATTTTTTCAATTTTCAATTTTCTCCAAAGTCTTTTTAGTATTTTTTAACACAATTTTTATCTAACAATAAATCACAAACAAACATTTTCACAAACAATCATTTTCACAAACAACAACAAACTAACTTTTATATATGAAAATATAATTTTACAAACACATTTTTCTAATCACACTTTCACAAATATTAAGTAAACTAAATTATAAATCAACGTCAAAATCAAGCCACAACACTAAATGCTGACACAAAATTATGCATGCAATCAAAGTTTAGAATTCTAAAGCAAAGCAAACTAAATCAAATCCACACAATCACATTAACTACATAAGTAGTTTAAACTAGTAGAGAGTCCAAATTATTCAATTATTCTGCCTCATCTTCAGAGCTTTCCCCTCCTCTAATATCTCTCATAGACTGGTAATGAACGCACAAATTCTAGAAGGGTCGGTACGGGAATTGATCAGTCAAATTTTCTTCGATCCATCCTTTTTCTTTAAACATCCGCACTAATCCTGCTTCAAATGTTCCAATATGATCAAAATGCTCTTTCATCCTTCAATCTAGGTGATTGAAAAGGTACTTAAGATCTCATATTGCATTTGTAATACTCTAAAGTTCTCTTTTAATTTTCTTCAATTTCTTTTCCACGGCAAGTGAACTTCCACTGTTGGTGACATCAATGGAGTTGAAGCATCTGATTAATGATCTAAATAACACTAATGCTTCATTCCCATTCCCAACATAATTATCATCAATAGAAATCATGGGCTCCCAAGTTAGTAACACTTTTTCCCAACTTTCATATGAAACTTGAGATTGATTGCAAAGTAGAAAAATTGTGGAATGATGCCCAAGTCCATAAATTGGCCCATTCATAATAATACCCATAAAAAATTTAAAAATGATAGATCCTATATCAATGGGTTTTTCCATTTGAATGCAATAGTTGAAAATAGCACTTTCTTTGGTGACTCGACTAATCTTCATGATAGGGAGTAATTTTGCAGAAATGAAGAAATTCCACTACTTCAATATTAGATTAAGCAATGAAGTAGAGAAACTAAAATATCCTTCATCTCGCATTTCCCAAATATCACTTTCATCCATCATAAAATTACAGACATCTTGCATCAAATCTCTCATAAGGATGAAATTGGTATAATGACATATTGAAACATTTTCTATCATATACAACTCATTGATTCGCGCATGAGTAAATGGTACAGACTTACCTCGTACGAAGACAACTCATTGGGTAATTCCATGTAAGTTGGCATAGAATTCCTTCATTACTAGTACAATAACTGCAGTGGTAGTGTAGCACCGAACTTCCCATCGTCTTTGTACAATGATTTTATCAATCGGAGAACTTGGATTAATCAATCCGTGATTGACAAAGCCTCTTTCCTTGATAAGTCTCTTATTCGTAATAACTTTGTCGTATAATCTTTGCGCGTCAAAATTGATAAACTTTCTTCTATTGAAAACTCCATACCTGGTAAAATTTTTGGAATTTGAGGCCATGAAATTTGAAAATAGGAAGTTTCTGGTCGTGCAAGGCAGTTTTTAGGACTTTAAAAACACTTCTCGAGGGTTATTACAGAGTGAAATCCAGCTAAAGTCCGCAAAATTCTTCCTAAACCGTCAAATTGCTATCGGCGCCGTCGACGCTCCCGAAGGCACTATCGGCGCTTTGATCTGTCTGCGGGCACCGTCAGCGCCAGAGGCCAAAATTGTGTCTTTTCATTTTTTTTGTTCAATTTGATTCCAAATTTTCCTCTAATGTCAATATTTGTCTTACTTTATAATATATAAAANTTTATAAATTTTTTTATTATTTTTAATTATTAAAAATAATTAAAAATAACCTAAAAATTAAGTTTTTAATTTAAATATATTTTTATTTTTATTAAATCCCCCTGATGTCAGACAACTCAAAAAACTAGGTTTGATAATTTTTGGAATTATATTTTGATTTTTAAAAAATCATTTAATTGTTAAATTTGATGATGATCTTTAAAAATTAATTAAAAATATCAAATGATCCCAAAATCCTTTAAAATTTTTATGGTGAATTCTCTGATTCATAAGCCAGAGTGGAGAACCAAAATCAAATTATTTTCATCTTTATATTCTCCAAATAAATGTTTTAAGTAAATTTTGGTTTACTCAAAACACTAATGTTTTGATTCTTAAAAAATCATGAAATTATTTCTTAAGACTACTCTGGCCATAGGGAACTTAAGTAAATTTTTGTAGAATTTTCTAAGCCACATACAATTTTCTATAATTATTTGAATAGAAAATACATAAAAACTTAGAAAATTAAGATCTCTGTCTAGAGATCTCCTATGTCTTTGGAAAAATACTCAAATTGTGCATCTAGACAGAGGCTACAACATATAAAAATTTGGAGTCAAGGTGATAGTCCAACATGAATGGAGAATTGAAAAACACCTAACACTAATTCATTTTTTAAAAATAATTTATGCATTAAATTAATGTGAAAATACTTCCACATGATTCTCCTTTGTTCACTGAGCAATTCGGTNGCCTTGGTGAAATTTTTTTACCCCACACTATTCATGGCCGTGGGGGTGGATTTTATAGAAATTGGCCAATGCAATGCTTGGCTGGCCAATTGAGGGGTTAGCCCCACTGCTTAGGTGTCAAGCAGAGGAGCTCTTGGCTCAATTTGGGCTAAGGTGGCCTCTTGGCATGAATTTGGGTATTGCCCATGTGGGGGCTCACGATTTTGGGCTTTAGCCTGGGTTAAAGTGGCTAACCAAGGGTAGGATCAGGGTTAANGTTTTGGGCTTTAGCTTGGGTTAAAGTGGCTAACCAAGGGTAGGATCAGGGTTAAAGCTTATAATGATCAGTAAAAATGGCACCATAGGGTATGGACATGTGGCATGGCAAGTACCTTGATTTAACCTCCTTATTATCCCTTTAAGAATTTTAAAAAAAAAAATTTACCATGATATAAATATTAGGCTTAACCATGGGTTGTTGGCTGGCTTTAAACTCAACCCTAGAGTCTAAGATGAGTTATGGTAAGACTCATTTGACCATATCAAGCTCAATTGATTTGGATTTGGCCATAAGTCCATATGACCAAATCTTGTGTTTGAACTAGGTTAGGCATGTCAATTGGCCCAATTAAATATGTCATTTGGTGTAAGAGACCATGAGGAACAACTTTCATGAAGGGTGAAAGTCATTTTAAAGTCAATTGGTTAATCAATTTGGTGAATTTTTTATTTTTGACCCATTTTAAGCATGTTGGGCTAAGTTTGGGTCAAACTTGGGCTAGCCATGGGCTAAGTCCAAATTTATTATTGTGTTTAGTGTAAAACACCATAATGAACAATTTTCATGAAGGATGAAAATTGTTTTGAAGTTGATTTGACGGTCAATTTGAATGGATTCTGATGGGTTTTGGTTTTAGACCCAAATTAACGATATAGATCTAATTTGGGTCAAACTTGAGCTAACTTTGGATTAAGCTCAAACTGATTGTTGTGTTTGGTCACAAATGACCTTATAAAGGATTTTCAACAAAAATTGAATGCCAATTTGAGGTTTAGGGCATTCAATTGTTGAGATTTGGGGTGTTAGCCAATTTGGGGCTAATTTACGGTTTTGGATTTAAACCAAATTTGATGATCAAAAGGTTTTACCAATGCACATTTATGGTCAAATTTGATGTAAAATATTTCTATAAAGCAAATACAACATTTCTTTTGGTCAATTGGCACCAATTTGATTGATTTTGGGTTAAAAAAGGTTTTGAAATTAAGCCTTTAAGGGCCAAATTGGGGGTTTTGGTCAAATATGGTCAACTTGACTAAATTAGACCATGGTGTAGTTGGACAAAATAAAATTGAGAATATTTTAGATTTATTGAGATTTTTTGGGATTTTTTGGAATTTTTGGATTTTTGGGCCATGGAGGGGCATTTTGGTAATTTGGCCATTTTTGAAAATTTTTGTCAGTTTTGACAAATTTAGATGTATTCAAAGTGTTTGGAATGAGTTTTGATCAGTTTTGGGTATTTTGGCAAAATTTGGGAATTTTGGCCAAATTTGGGTCCCAAGACCAGTTAGGTAATTTGGAGGTAGCAAAAGACCAAGTTGGGCATTTCAAGTGCAATTGGGTAGAGAACCATTTTGAATGAGTCATGGACCAATGAAATGTTCATTTTGGATCCCCATATATTGGTCTTAGCCAGGGTATTGTGAGGATATTATGTACCTTAACTTCAAACAAACACCTAGGGTCAATCCTAAGGCCAAGTAATCCTATAGGAACTCTTCTTGAGTTTTGTCATAATGATCTTACCTACTAATTGTAAGAGGTTAGGATCATTATGTGGAACTTCAAGTTGAGCAAATAAAAGAGTTTTGAATTTTTAATGGTGAGGGTACCTTTTCTAGTTTTCTAAGACTAGTCAATAGGAAAGTCCTATGGCTAGACCTAGGCTACTAAAGAAGTTTCTAGACCTCAACCAAAAGTGAGGTCAACATAGGTCAAGGTGTAATTTGGGTTAGACCTAAGGTTTAAGTTAGTTCTATTGTGGGTTAGACCTAAGGGGCTTAGGGTTTAGGTTAATATTTGGGTATAATGTGGGTTAGTTAATTAGGTCTAATGTTGGCTGGACCAAAGAGTTGGTTAATATTTGGGTCTAATGTGAGTTTGACCCAAAGGACTAGGTAAATTTTGATTAGGAATCAGCCATGGCCTAATGTATTTGACTTAGGTTTATGTTAGATTAAGCCTAAGCCAAGCTTAGGCTCAAAGTAAAGTAGCTCTGGGTCATTAAGGATTACTTTTTGGTTAGAGGGGTAACCATGATGTTAATCCCTTAAGATCAGAGTTCCAAGGTGGCTTAAAGTTTTAAATTACGTTTGGGAACAATTTGGGCTAAAGAAAAATTTTCAATTCTTACATTTTCATCCCTGCTTTTTAATAATTCATTTTAGAAATTCTAAGGGTGGAGGTTATCATTTAGCGTTTAATGTTATTACCCTAAACTTCCCTACTAATTTTCATTTTTTATTTTTTATTTTATGAATTTTTTTTAATTATTTCGCTAAAAAATTTTAAATTTTGTAAGAAATTGGTCATTTCAATGTTAGGGAAGGACATAAAATTGAAAAAAATTAGGAAATGTTCCCAAGGGTGGAGAAAATAATCCCAACAATTTTCATATTTTTTGGGTTTGTTTTAAAATTTTAAAAATTAAAATGCTCTCTAGATTATTTAATAAATTAAAAATAAAAAATAATTTTAATATTTCCAATTTTATGTTTATTAGTTTCCCCCCTATTCACTGAATTAAGAGGTATTTTTGTTTTATTTTTGTAATTTTTATTTTCAAAGTTATGAATTTTTAATGTTTTAGGCATTTTTTGGATTCAATTAATTCAAAAATCCCAATTTATACGCTTAACCACGTCAAGGCTGAATTCAACCTCAGAGTCGTCGAATGGTCATGTGGCGCTACACGATTGGGAGCACTTTCCACGTGGTTGCCACGCAGTCTTGTGATCTGGTGCTCACCTCCCCGTGGTCAGGTGGTTTGATTTAATCTACAATGTCTATTCTAATACACGAAATTGGATGACATTGGTTCATCATCCCTACAAGATAAAGAACCCAAAACTATCCACAATCAAACCCTAAGATCTCTCTTGTTTCTCAATCAAATCACTTGGGTGTGTTCCTATAGCGTCATCTATGTGTAGAGATTATTTTTTATGAGGTCAAATTCTTCTCTTTAAGAACCTAGGATCTAGCCTTAGAACTTTCCCACAGACTATCTTATAGGACTAGTGTGGGAATCCACACGCCACCTAGAAATTCTAAACAATTCTTGACTCCTCTTGTGAGGTTCCACCTAAGTGGTCACAAGCCCTAAATGTCATTTGGGATGACTAAGAGCAACATGTTGTGACTCTACAGAGAGTTAGTATAAGTTTAATGAACCTTAGGAAAACCCTGGCTGACTTAGGTTTGGTCTTACACACACTTACAAACACTCAAACCCATCAATTCTTCACATACCCTAAAACCCTAAATTTACACACCTTAGACCTATTTCCTTAGCACTTTGGAGAAACCCATATGGGTGGTCCCAAACCCTTATCCTTTGGCTAGGATGGCTAGGACCAGGATGAGGAGACTCAAAAATGAGTTCTCATTTGGTATCCTATGGTTCCAAGATGGCCAATCATGACATGCATGATCATCTTACCCTATTTTCCCAAAATACTCCCAATATCCAAAAATACCAAAAAATCCTCAAATTTCTAACTCCTCGCCAAAAAATTACTTCAAACCATTTCAAGTTGTCCAAATGACCCAAAAATTTACAAAATTACCCAAATCTCCAAAAAATTTACTAAAACCCCCAAATTCCCAAAATGCCCCTAATGCTCAAAACACCCATTTTCCACCCCAAATCATTCCTAAATTCCATGAAAATGTCCCAATGGTCCTGGAATATCCTAAGCTCCCCAAGATTGACCAATTTAACTCAACTTTCCCAAAATTATTAAAGTAGCCCAACGTCCCCAATTTACCCTCAATTTTCACCAAAGTCATCCCAAACTCAATTTTACCATATCTAAACCCAATTCTACCAAATTCAAGCCCAAAATAAACTTTTTTTTCATAGAAAACCCTCATATATCATTAAGCCCACCATAATTAAAACTAAAGGGCCATCTTTCTATGGCCTTCCATAAACAATTTTAAAAGTCCACAACCCAAGCCCAAACTTTCATATCCAAAGGCCCACATGAAATATTCATCATCCATTTTTTACTTTCATCACTCATTTAATCAAATTAAGCCATGCAGATGCCATACATGCTTAAGTCCCATCCAAACTTAGTAGTTTGACTTCACCCCATAAAAAATCCAAAATTACCAAATCCCTTTCTCATGAAAATTAACTATGATCCATGCATGTCATGAAAGCCTCAATGTAACCATCCATGGAAATCATATGGCCCATGGACACAAACTATAATAAAAGAATGACTTCCTTTTGCATCCCACCAAATCATTCAACCTCTCTCATGAAACCACCAAACACCAAATTCTCATGCAATCGTATCCACCCAAACATTTCATGGGGCTAACCACTCACCCTCGTGATGCGGGTTTTGGTGTATGTGTTGTAAATATCTTATAATAATACAACACACATACGACAACATAATTAGTAAATATGCAGGTCAATCACAATAGAAATCACTTCAGTAAAAATAGTTTTATATTTTAAAATCTTTAAGCTGCCAAACCTAATAACTATGCAAGTATATGTATCACTCAATTAATAATGAGCTCTAATGGAGTCTTGAGTATTGATTTTACAGGGAGATTGAAATTCTTTTGGTTATAACATGAAACACAATATTTAAACTATAAAAACTTACATAAGAAAAAAAAAATCTAAAGCAAATTTAATGTATGTTAAATGAAATGCATGTAGAAGAACTAAGTTAACAAAGCTATTTCCTAAACTTCAAAGTTAAACTTAGTAAGACTAAACAAAGTTTTATAATGAAGAGTTCAAAATTAAGAAAGCATCCTTCCCCTTTACAATGATTTTATGGTTAGTGAAGTAATTAAAATAGTTTAAAATTATATATACAACTGTATTGTGCCAAATAGGAGCAATCCTATTATTTACCTTCTGTGAGTGCATAAAGAACAATGACTAATCCAGAGTTTGTCCCTAAATCTGAGGTTAGGTTGAGAGGATACTATCTCTCACTCCAGAGCTCCCACTTCTCCCTCTCATGAGGGCTAACAATCTCGCTTCAGTTTCCAAGCAACTGGACCAAATTGGGTATTTTAGTTTGTCACAAAAAAATATTCAATTCTACGCCCATCAAAATATATTTCCCTATTTATTTGCACTCAACCCCATGGACTACATTCTCATCCTTGAGATTTAATGTGACTCTTATCTTATTGTGGAGAGTTGACCTCACTTTTGGTTGAGGTTCAGTTTTTCCTCTTTAGTAGCCTAAGGTCTAGCCATATGACTTGACCTCACTTTTGGTTGAGGTTCAGTTTTTCCTCTTTAGTAGCCTAAGGTCTAGCCATAGTGACCTCATTTTTGGTTGAGGTTTAGTTTTTCCTCTTTAGTAGCCTAAGGTCTAGCCATAGGACCTCACTTTTGGTTGAGGTTTAGTTTTTCCCTTTTAGTAGCCTAAGGTCTAGCCATAAGATTTTCTTATTGCCTATTCTTAGAAAACTAGATCTGGGTGTGCTTGCCCAACACACCCCACCTATTGGGGGTCCATTTATTGACCTCACTTTTGGTTGAGGTCTTTTCCTCTTTAGTAGCCTAAGGTCTAGCCATAGGACTTTCCTATTGACTATTCTTAAAAAATTAGACATGGAACCCTCACCATTAGAAATTCTACACTCTTTTCTACTCAACTTGGAGTTCCACATATTGTTTCTAACCTCTATCACTAAGTAGGTGGGGTCACTATGGGGGAAACTCAAGATGAGTCACCCTTAGGACTGCTGGACCTTAGGGTTGACCCTGGGTGCTGTTCTAGGGCTAAGGCACTCACTTGTAATCACTTGTATTCACAATCACTCATTACCCTAAACTAGAACTTCTAGGCTTTGGTTCCTTGATACTTTTGGGAGACTCCTGTAGGTAGTTTCCTAAACTCATTAGCCCTGGGCTAGGGTTTGGCTAAGGCCACTACATAGAGGACCCAAAATAGGGTTTCCATTGGTCCATGGCTTATTGATGGTGGTTGGTACCTCAACTCTATCAAGACATCCAACCTACCCATTTACCCCTAAATTCCCCCAAATTACCTAGATACCTTTGGGACCCCAAATTTGGCCAAAATTTTCAAATCTATCCAAACTACCCAACTTGACTCAAAACTCTTTCAAACACCTTGAAAACACGCAAACTACCCAAAATCACAAAAATTGGTCAAATTACCAAAATACCGCTCTTTAGCCCAAAATTCCAAAAATTCCAAAAAATCCCAAAATTTCCCAAAACCTCCCAAATATTCCGAATTTCATTTTTCTCAACTATCACATGACTCAATTTGGCCAATTTAACCATCTTTGATCAAAATCCCCAAATTTCCCTTTAAAGGCCCATATTTTCCCCAAATCACTCCAAATGTTTATCAAATTGGTCTCAATCTACCCCAATTTCAATTCTAAACTCAAATTCACTCTTGGTGCAACTAATCTAAACCAAATCCAAGCTCAATTAGTCCATCATTTGATCCCAAAACCCCAATTTTGGCCCCATGACTTGGTTCCACCACATTGAACCCATGGCCTACTCCATTTACCATAATTTGTGTTTAAAAATCTTCATAACATCCCCATACATCAAACTTGACCTTCAATTGGCCTTGGTGAGGCCTCAATTTCATTGAATTTAAACCTAAGTCCAGAAAGTCCCAAATTTTCCCTTAATTGGCCATGTCTCAAAATCTCACCAAATTCATGGCATTAGCCCCAAAATTTCCGCTCCATTACTTCATAAAAAATCTTCACAGCATCTCCCTTGATCATTTGAGCCATTCAATTTGGACTTAGCCCAAGGCTAGTGACCATATGCTTAAAAATATAAGATAAATATGGACGTAATAAATATTCAATAATTGTAAAGTCACATTTATCAATGCAAGTATATGTATCGCTCAAGTAATATAGAGCTCTAATGGAGTCCTAGATATTGATCCCACAGGGAGTGGTTCATAACTACGAACTAAGATTTTAGAAAAACGATCCCACAGGGAGTAATATTAGAACTACGAACTAAGACTTTTCTAATGGAGTCCTAGATATCGATCCCACAGGGAGTAATATTAGAACTACAAACTAAGATTTGAGAAAAGCAATACTTTAATCACAGGGAGTAAGATTAGAACTACGAACTAAGATTTTAGAAAAGCAATACTTTAATCGCAACAATGAAGTTCAATTTGCTTATCTGTCACTAATAGGCAATTGAAATAACTATTTAATTTTAATAACTATTAAATAACTAATGATACTAATGAAGGTTTAAATGTGATATTCAATAGGTAAAGAAAGCATCATTCTCCTTGTCAAGAAATTATAGTGAATGGATAAAATGAATTAGTTCAATGTCCTTCTCCTTGTCAAGAAATTAAAGTGAATGAATAAAGTGAATTAGTTCAAATTGAACTAATAAAAAACTAAAGATAGAAAGTAGGGTTTAATTTGTGATATTCAATATATAAGAAAGAATCCTTCTCCTTGTCAAGAAATTATAGTGAATGGATAAAGTGAATTAGTTCAAATTATATTGCATGGATAAAGTGAATTAGTTCAATTTAGATTGTGTCAAATAGGAGCATACCTATTCTTTACCAAATTATAGTGAATGGATAAAATGAATTAGTTCAAATTATATTGTGCTCTTCTCCTTGTCAAGAAATTATAGTGAATGGATAAAGTGAATTAGTTCAAATTATATTGTGCTAAATGGGAGCATACCTATTCTTTACCCTTTGGTCCAGGCATAAAGAACATTTACTAATCCTACACTTGTTTACTGAATTTGCGGCTAGGCTGGGAGGATACCAACTCTCACTTCGAAACTCCCACATTCCCCTCGCCTGAGGGCTAACATCTACACTTTAACACCCAAACGATAGGACCAAATTGGGGATTTTATACTGTCACTCTAAAATCTCCAATTCTACCTACGTTCAATAATATTATTTTCCTATTTATTTGCAACAAACTTCCAAGGGCTTTGACCTCCCTGAATCTTGGATGTAGTCTTCACTTTAGTTGTAAAACTCAACATATTTTAACAAATCAATTGGTCAGATTGAAAGTAAATTAAGATCAAAGTGAATAGATCATCACAATTTCTTAAAAAATTTCATGGCTTCACCAATTCAAATCACCATTTTACAAATCTCAAGATAAGGAAAGAGATNCTCAACATATTTTAACAAATCAATTGGCCAGATTGAAAGTAAATTAAGATTGAAGTGAAAAGATTATCACAAATTCTTAAAATAATTGGCCAGATTGAAAGTTAATTAAGATTGAAGTGAAAAGATCATCACAATTTCTTAAAAAATGAAATTAAATTAAGATCAAAGAGAAAAGATCATCACAATTTCTTAAACATTTTCATGACTTCATAAGTAAATTAAGATCAAAGTGAAAAGATCATCACAACTTCTTTAACATTTTCATGGCTCAAATTTCAAATCACCATTTCACAAATCTCGAGACAAGGAGAAAGACAGAGAAAACTACTCAGAATTCATGGGGAAATCACCATTTCACAAATCTCAAGACAAGGAGAAAGACAGAGAAAACTACTCAGATCTCATAATCACCATTTCACAAATCTCAAGACAAGGAGAAAGACAGAGAAAACTACTCAGATCTCATGGGAAGATCGAAGTGAAAAGATCATCACAATTTCTTAAACATTTTCATGGCTTCACCAATTTAAAAACATTTCACAAATCTCGAGACAAGGAGAAAGACAGAGAAAACTACTCAGAACTCATGGGAAAAATACAACAAAACTCGTCTCAAGACAAGGAGAAAGACAGAGAAAACTACTTAGATCTCATGATTGAAAGTAAATTAAGATCGAAGTGAAAAAATCATCATAATTTCTTTTGAAATTAAATTAAGATCAAAGAGAAAAGATCATCACAATTTCTTAAACATTTTCATGACTTCATAAGTAAATTAAGATCAAAGTGAAAAGATCATCACAACTTCTTTAACATTTTCATGGCTCAAATTTCAAATCACCATTTCACAAATCTCGAGACAAGGAGAAAGACAGAGAAAACTACTCAGAATTCATGGGGAAATCACCATTTCACAAATCTCAAGACAAGGAGAAAGACAGAGAAAACTACTCAGATCTCATAATCACCATTTCACAAATCTCGAGACAAGGAGAAAGACAGAGAAAACTACTCAAAACTCATGAGGAAAGCACAACAAAGCTTGGATATCATATATAAAATCAAAGTCATACAAACTATAACAAGTAAATAATTTATCTCAAACTTTCTCCCTAAGAACACTCCTTGAAATACAGCACACAAAATTCCTCTTCGAAGTAGCAAGGAGGAAGA
The DNA here is from genome assembly GCA_002079205.1 of Phalaenopsis hybrid cultivar. Lineage (NCBI taxonomy): Eukaryota > Viridiplantae > Streptophyta > Magnoliopsida > Asparagales > Orchidaceae > Phalaenopsis > Phalaenopsis hybrid cultivar. The sequence goes on along the minus strand of JXCR01146523.1, from coordinate 44,955 downwards.
AATCTCTCACTTTCCCTCCATTCTTACAATTTCTCGAAGAATTCCTCACAATTACATGCTCTAGCAAGCTCTCTAAACACTAATGGAACCTATCTAACCTCCAGGACTCTTCTATTTTTGACCAAAATCTTCTCTTTAAAGATGTGGATGAGTTTTCCCAAGAATTGCTTATGCACCACTCCAAAATTTGGCCTTATCCATTGTACAAGTACACATAACCGTCAATCCCGTTGTCGGTGGCCTCGATGGCGCCGTCGGTGGCCTTCTGAAGATTTTATCCTGTAGCCTCGGGAAAATCTCGTCGTCGGTGGCGTCGATGGCGTCGTCGATGCCCTAGTGCAATTCTCCGCATTTTGGTCCTTTTTGCTCCAAATTCGCTCCTTTTTGCATCTTTTTGCTCTATTGACTTTAATTCATCATTCCTGCAACAAAACATCAAAAATATCTTTCTTTAAAGTACAATATCATTAAAAACTGTATAAAAGAGGTACAAAAATCTCAACATATTTTACTTTGGTCAACACTAAAAGAAAGATCATCAATCATCATCATCTTCTTCTTCTTCCACATTCAAATTATGTCGCTGATATAGAGTAAAAACACGGTGAGTAGGAAACTGAACTGAATGATCACCCTTCATGTATCTCACCAGCGCATCATCATAAGCAGCATCATATTCGAACTTTTGTCGTATCAAATCATCAGTGTGAGCATTTCTGGCATCCATGTTTTGCAATCTATGATCCATTCTTAAGATATCTCCCTGTTGGATCATCATTTGGTTCAAAAGTTATAGGTTAGTAGGGACACTAGAAGTAGGGGTCCTCGAAGTAGAAGGAATATCTCTGGTCTTACTTCCAGATCTCCAATCAACATGAGATTCATATTTCTTTATATTGGTAGGCCCAATAGGTTTTAGAGGCTCAATCCTCTCTTACTCAGGTCTAAAATCAACTCCTGCCTGTTCACAGAGTGTAAAAATAAGTGCAGGGTGTGTCAAACCACCAGTGGTCTCTCCCAAAGCAATAGATATAGTGTTCATATAAATAATAGAGCCTATAATTATTCTCATCATCTGCTGAATACAGAAGTTCAGGATGGCTCTGTCCTTGGTCACCTCACTATGATGATTTGTCGGAATCATTCTTTCAGAAATAAAGTAGTGTCAGGCCTTAGATACTACATTAAGCATAAAAAGAGGAAAGTTTACCTTAACACCATTTTTCACTTTCCAGGTTATTCTTCCATCAGTCAGAAAAGAAATAACCTCATCCAAGACTTCATTTGTAGCATAAAATGATTTATACTGCCAACTATATACATCTTTTAACTGATAAAACTCATTAACTTTTCTTTGAGAAAACTCCACAATTTTTCCACGAACAAAAACAAAGTAATCAGAAGCCTCCGTAAAGTTGGCATAGCATTCTATCACTACACCAATAATCGCATCAACAATACAATAATAAAAATTTTTCCACTACCGAGCATTGATTAATCGCTCAACTTCTCCTCCCGGATTTTTAAAACCACGATCTAGAATTACTTTTTATGCTCAAGTAGACTATTGAATCGAGCGCTAGTACTGAAGCTAAAAAAATTTTGTTCATCATAATCTACTTTTCTTTTTTTTTGCTTGTTCTTGGTGTCATAGGAAATCTAGAGAAAATTTGAAAAAAATTTGAATAAATTCCAAAAATTCCAAAAATCACGAAGTAAAACGCTTTAAACTTAAATCTACTAAGTAAGAGTTCTTCACCAAAGGATTTTTTCAACATCTCTAAAAAAATTCCAAAATTTTTTGATCTCGGTAATGTGAGATAAATTCTTGGTGAAAATCAAAATTTTTTAGCTCAAAGTGTAGCTCTTACCCAGAAAAGATGAAATCCAAAATTCCTTTACCTTAAAATCACCTCAAATCCAAGAAAATGCGAGCTCTAGGTGCAAAAATTGGAGATTGAAGGTGACTCAAAGGGTAAAAATGACGGTTTACGGTGAAAATCATGAATTTAAAAGAGTTAAAGGCTGTTCTCGGGTTGAGGCGTCGTCGGCGCTATAGGCCTAAAAATTCCATTTTTTGATTTTTTCAATTTTCAATTTTCTCCAAAGTCTTTTTAGTATTTTTTAACACNATTCATATATAAAAGCAAAGTCATACAAACTACAACAAGTAAATAACACTTATCTCTAATTTCTCCCAAAGTGAACTTCTCGAAGTTCCTTNTCAAAGTCATACAAACTACAACAAGTAAATAACTTATCTCTAATTTCTCCCCAAGATCACTCCTCAAAGTTCTTCTGAATCTCTTCCTTTCTTTACAGCATACAAAATTCCTATTCGAAGTAGCAAGAAGGAAGAAATCTCTCACTTTCCCTCCACTCTTACAATCTCTCAGAAAATTCCTCACAATTTTGACACTCTGGTAAATTCTCTATACACTAATGGAACCTCTCTAACCTCCAGACCCTTTCAAACATCCAGGACCTCTCTAATTTTCGGCCAAAATATTCTTTTAAAGTTGTGGATGAGCTTTACCAAGAGTTGCCTAAGCATCCCTTCAAAATTTGGCCTTATCCAAAGTCTGATTGAGCATAACCGCCGACCTCGCTGTCGGCGGCCTTGAGGGCGCCGTCGGCGGACCTTCATAATGAATTATTTCTGGAGTCTCGGGAAAATCTCACCATCGGCGGGGTCGATGGCGTCGTCGGTGCACTAGTTCAATTCTTCACATTTTGGTCCTTTTTGCTCCAAATTTGCTTCTTTTTGCATCTTTTTGCTCCAATGACCTTGATTCATAATTCCTGCAACAAAACATCAAAACTACCTTTCTTTTAAGTGCAATATCATAAAAAAAGTATAAAATAGGTATGAAAATCTCAAAATATTTTCCTCTGGTCAGCTAGCCCAATCTAGACCCATGTCTAGTCTAACATGCCCAAATTGACCAAATTTCAAAAATCCCTCAAATTGACTTACCAATTGAACTCAAAATCATTTCAACCCTTCACCAAAAATCTTCATAACAATCATATACACAATGTTGATCAATGAATTAGGCTAACTGACATGGCTAGGCTAGCCCAAACCCAAACTTTGATCATTTAAAACCACATTGAACCCTTGCACTAGGCTAGCCCAAACCCAAAGTCACAAAATTAATGACTCCACAACCATTAGTAAGACCCTAGTGACCAGCCTAAACCTCTTAAACCCACCTAAATTAAGCCATGGACCAAAGGTCTCCTAAATTGAGGGATTTAATACCATATTTACTTAAGCTTAGGATATTTTTGCCAAAATAAAGCCAAAACACATTAAGTTGCTGTGACATATTTCCCTGGCTCACCTGACCTCCCAAGGCAACTCCCCTGGCCGGCCGGCCACCCTAGTGGCCGGAAAATGGCCAAACCTGAGAGCCACCCCCATGGGATTAAACCCAATTCAAAGATAGAGGCCACATCATCCAAATTGAAGCTTAGAGCCTCTCTTCCCTCCACCTATGCAGCACATTTCACCCCCCAATCGGCCATGGCAGCAAGCCTAAGTCAATTTTTATAAAAAGCTCCCCTTCAAGACCATGCAGGGAGAGCTGAAAATTCCTTTAAGAAACTTCCCCAAATTGATCCCAAAGCCTCTTTGAGACCTCCTCAGTGCAACTCAAGCACCACATTGCCCTGAATCTCCTTGCCGGAGCCCAATTTTTTAACTCAAAACCTTGCAGGAGACAGGACAAAGCTCTCCACACCTCTAAACTCTACCAAACTCAAATGAAACTCACCCACACCTTCACCACATTGAGAAAAGCCAAAGCCCTATCGAATCCCCCATCCACATAGCCCTTAGCATAGCTCTAAACCAACACCTGAAATCGACCTTTATCGAATTTGGGTCTAGGCATTTCACCAAGACCAGAGGCTCAATCCCTAGCCTCCTTGGACCATAACGAACGTGCCAAGAACCTTTGATTGAAGCTTCACTTCTCAAAGCCAAGGTATAAAACTTCTCCTCCTCCTGAGCCTATTTTGATTCTCTATTTAATTAGGCATAATTTAATTACATGATTACCCTATAGATATGTTATTCTCACTTAGATGATTCCATAGGATCAAATTCGAGGCAATTTGGTTGAGTCTAGGCTGAGATCTTAGGGTTTTAGTGTGGACGGTCACAGGATCACTTTATCGGGGATGACGATGGGGAGCCATCCGATTGCACGTGTATCGAATGGATGGAGGAGATCGAGCTAGATAGCGCTTCCTTACATGAGTCGCGGGCTTAATCAGCACTGAGGTGGATGATGTCATCAAATAGGAGTGCGCCGCGTGGAGCTTCGGAGTTGTCGTAGTTTAATGTGGCGTCGCCCATTTAAATAGATAAATAGGGATTTAAAAAATTAGAAAATGATCCCTAGCTTTAAAAATTCTTATCTTGGTGAAGAAAAATCATAAAAGTAAAATAAAAATATCCTCTTTCTCAGTGAATAGAGGAGAATAATTGGAAATGATTTGTAGTCCATTTGATGCATATTTTATTTTTGATTAATTAAACACTGATTTGGATGTTTTGAATCCCCATGCATGTAGTAATCTCACCATGGCTTGAAATTTTAGCATGTTGTTACCTATGTCTTAAGGAATGTTTCCTGATTTTTCTAAAGTCAGAGGAGGTCCCTAGACAGAGAATCATCTTTTTCAAGTTTATGTGCATTATTTTCTTAAAATAATCATGGAAATTAGTATGTTGCTTAGAAAATTCCAAGAAAATTTTGGAAGGTTTATGATGGCTAGAGAGCCTTTAGTAAAATTTCTCATGAGCCAAGTCATTCAAAATACACTTAATCTTTACAAACCTTAAATCACTAAAATAATTAATTTTAAAAAATACAAATAAGAAAATGAGTTGATTTTTAATCACCACTATTATTTAGGATCTAGAGAACTCACCATAAAAATTTCAAAGCATTTTGAGCTCATTGGTAACTTAATTTGATTTTTGAAGATAAATAATATTTTTGGCACTAAAATGATTTTTAATAATTAAAATATAACTTGAAAAATTATAAAACTAAGTTTTTTGAGTTTTCTGTGGTCACAGATATTTTCTAAAAATAAAATGGAGTTTAAAATAAAAACTTGATTTTTAAACTATTTTAAATATTTAAATATTTAAAAATCCATAAAAAGCACAAAAAAATAAAATTCATGAAAATATTCTAAATTGCTTCTTAAGTACTTAGGAACAATTAGAATATTTTTCCTGATTTTCTAAATAAAGATACTGAATTTCAAAGCTTAAAAATAATTTTGTAAACGCTAAAAAAGGGTTTTCACGAAGGATAATTCCAATAAATCAAATAAAATTTAAAAAAATATAAAACTTTTTTCTTTGAGTTCTCTGACCTCAGGAAGATTTTACAAAAATGTAAACTTAATTTTCCCCATTTAAAATATTTTATATTTAATAAATACCCCAAAACTTAAAATAATTGTTAAAATTTATATAAAATTCAAAAAATCATTAAATTTTGTCCAAAGCCTTCTATGTTTTTGGTATATCTCCAGTAAAAATTTCAAGGGATTAGGATTTACCTTGGTCAAGTTAGGAATTTCCTTTGGAAAATCCTATTTTTGCATGAAAATAATTATATAAACTAAATTAAATTTTAAAAAATCACATTTTCTCCTCTAATGTCGTAATTGACCCATGAATGAGGTAGGATAAAAATTTCAAATTCATTTGAGTTGACTTTGACAAATTATAAAGTGTTAGAGCCTTAAGGGCAAATGTGTAATTTTGGAAATTTAGCCTTGATTAACATTTGTACTTAATTCAAGGAGGGAAATGTGCAACCTATGATCTTGATTTGGATGTTTGAAACACAATGGGTCAATTGGTAGAAACTAACCTCACTTTCTTAATTAAAGAAAAGATAAGTTATAAGATTTCTAAATTATTAAAATTTGGAAGTTTATAAAAATAAAATGAATCCAGGGCTTAGGGGTATGACCTTTGGAAGTCAATAAATAATCAATTTAATACCCCTATTTTGATTTTTAAATGAAATTCAAATCATGAATCATGACCACCTAAAGCATGACCTTGACACTCACCTAGGTCTTAAAGGCTTGGTAACGACTTAGGATAAATCAAGTTTCACTTAAATGAGGATTAAACAAGTAAATATCAATTTAAACTAAGACATATTTCAAACACTACAATTCTAATTAGGACCAAACTTTTGCTAAATGTTCCCAACAACACTAACTTGCCTCTTTAAGGGTCTTCACCCACATAATCTTCAAAATTAAATTACAGATGATGATTACCTTACTCTTAGGGATAATTGAGACATCAATGCTCACTGAGCACTTTAGGCAATATAATAAGTTTAAAAGAACTCGGGATTTTCTACTACGCAGCGAGGAGTAGCACAGACCTGCTCCTTTCTCTAGATCTATTGGATACCTTGCAGATCTACTAAACTTAATATATTTTTCTTGGCAACATCATCCTTAATTAAACTCCTAAAGACCCACTAAGATATGACCTAGGGGCTTGCCCTTATAGGAAGCTTTTCTCAAACTCAGCTTAATAAAACCCTATTTAATTCTTTATATTAAATAGGGGAACTTGTCGGCAAATAAAACGGTTTCGCAATCCAAACGGATGTCATATATTCTTTAGTATATTTGATCAAGGCTCATCTTCAAGTCTTGTGTTTATCCTTTGGGATAAATACAAGATTTGAGGTACAACGCTCTTTCATTTAAACTATGAAAAATATGGTGTCAGTTTCATTTCATATTTTTCTAAAACTAAATATATATGTAAATTAAAACATCCTTCCGAAGCGGGTGATGGGATTTTGATCCGGTGACTGACAACTTCTTACAACCAACTCCTCCAACCAAAAATAGTGCCGACAGAGATAAAGCCAAGGCTTGGTTAAATTCATTAGCACCTTGATCTATTAGAACTTGGGGAGAACTATTACAAAAATTCTTGGCTAAATATTTTCCACTCTTGAAAACGGCTAAACTTAGAAATGATATTACATCTTTTTGTCAGTTTGAAGGGGAATCAATATATGAAGCCTGGGAAAAATTTAAGATCTTCTTACGAAGTGTCATTTTTTGTCAGTTTGAAGGGGAATCAATATATGAAGCCTGGGAAAGATTTAAGGATCTTCTTAGAAAATTTTCACACCATGCTTTATCAGATTGGTTAATAATTCAAACCTTTTATAATGGATTAGTATGAACATTAAGATCTATTATAGATGCTGCTGCGGGTAGATCACTAATGTCAAAACATTTTGATGAAGCATACTCTTTAATTGAAGAAATGACTACTAACAACTTTCAATGGCCTTCTGAAATGGTAAGTCCTAAGAGAGTAGCCAGTATTCATGAATCTGATGCAATTTCTATTTTAGCATCTCAAATTGCTACTATTTCTAAAAAGATTGATCAAATAGGAGTGAACTATTCTCAAACACCTCCAGTATTAGAGGAAAATTCAATAGAACAGATTATTGATACTCAACCATCTTTTGAAACCTTAAATGCTATAAATAATCAAAATAACAATCCTTATTCTAACTATTGTTACCCTGGATGAAAAAATCACCCTAATTTTAGTTGGAATAATTATAATAATTCGGTGAATCCATCTGGAAATCTGAACAATCAAGGAACCCTAATTTTCAACCTTATTATCCTTCAGGATTTAACTCTAATCCTAACCCACAAGTTAAGGAAAAGAAGTTGATAATGGAAGAAGTGATGTTGAAGATGGGAAACCAAATACAGAATCAAGGGGATGCTATTAGAAATATTGAAAATCAATTAAGACATATTGCTACTGCACTTAGTAACAGACCTTTTGGAATTCTTCTAAGTACTGTGGAAGTTAATCCAAAAGATCAAAATAAAGAGAAAAATAAAGCTATTCAATTACGAGGTGGAAAAGAAATAGAAACAAGGATCCAAAGAGAAACTGAAGTTAATGAAGAGAAGGAAGAAATGGAAAATGATCAACAGGAAAATGAACAAACACAGGTTCCTTTTGAAAAACCATTACCTCCGATTCCTCAAAGACTGAAGCAGAAGAATAAAGATAAACAATTTACAAAATTTTTGGAAATCCTTAAGAAGTTAACAATAAATATTCCTTTTGTTGAAGCTTTGGAACAAATGCCAAGTTATGTGAAATTTATGAAGTATGTACTAAATAAGAAAAGGAAGTTTACAGATCATGAGACTGTTGCACTCAGTAAAGAGTGTAGTGTTATTATTCGGAAAAAGCTTCTTGAAAAACTAAAAGATCCTGGTAGCTTTACTATACCTTGTGAAATTGGTGAAAAGTTTTATCGAAAAGCTTTATGTGATTTAGGAGCGAGTATCAATCTTATGCCCTTATCAGTTTTTAAACGTTTAGATTTGGGAGAAATTTCCCCTACTTTTTTAGCTCTTAAGTTAGCTGACCGATCAATAACTTATCCAAAAGGAGTTATAGAGGATGTACTAGTAAAAGTAATTAAATTTATTTTCCCTGTAGACTTTATAGTATTAGATCTAGAGGAAGTTAAAGAAATTCCTATTAGTTTAAGGAGACCATTTCTTGTAACAAGAAGAGCTGTAATAGATGTAAGAAAAAGAGATTTAATAATGAGAATTAATGATCAAGATGTGAAATATAATATAGCCAAAGCTATGAAATATCTTGTAATAGAAAAAGATAATGAATGTTTCAGGATGGAAGTGACTGATTATCTAAGTAATGAATAGTTTAAGAAAAAAAATTGAAGATAAATTTTAGCAATGAGAAATTTTTAAGAATGAAGATGAAATTAAAGAGGAAGATTTGGATTATATTCAGGGCAAATTTAAAACGTTAGACTTGATGGAAAACGATAGTAAAAATCTTACTCCATCAAGTATTAAACCACCTGAACTTAAATTAAAAATATTACCTACCCATTTGAAGTATGTATTTTTAGGAAAGTCATCTACATTTCTAGTTATTATATCTTCTGAGTTAATTGAGATTCAGGAAAAAAGGATGATATAAATGTTAAAAAAGTATGAAAAGGCTTTTGGATGGACTTTAGCAGTTATTAAAAGAATTAGTCCTTCAATTTGTATGCACCGAATTCTATTAGATGAACAATATAAATACCTAAAGTGATCCTCAGAGAAGATTAAACCCAATAATGAAAGAAGTTGTTAAAAAAGAGATTTTAAAATGGTTAGATGTTGAAATTATATATCCTATTTCAGACAGTGCTTGGGTGAGCCCAATTCACTGTGTACCGAAAAAGGAGTGATTGTTAAAGAAAATGGGAAAAATGAACTAATACAAATAAGACAAGTAACCGGTTAGTAAATTTGCATTGATTATAGAAAATTAAATATAGCCACCAGAAAAAATCACTTTCTTTCACCCTTTCTAGACCAAACGTTGGATAGATTGGCTGTTAATAAGTATTATTGCTTTTTAGATGGATATATCGGTTATCACCAAATTCTAATTACTCTAGAGGATCAAGAGAAAATAATGTTTACAAGCTCATATGGAACATTTGCTTTCATATAATGCCTTTTGGACTATGCAATTCACCTGCAACATTTAAAAGATGTATGGTGTCAATTTTTAGCAATTTTAGAGAACAAGGAATGGAAGTGTTTATGGACAATTTTTTCGTATTTGGGACTTCATTTGAATTATGCCTTAATAATTTAGAAAAAGTTCTGGAAGTATGTGAAAAAGTCAATTTAGTATTAAATTAGGAAAAATGCCAATTTATGATTGCAGGAGGTATTCTACTTGGGCATATAATTTCTGAAAAAAGCATGAAGGTAGATCCTGCAAAAATCCAAGTTATAGGACAACTACCACCACCTACTAATGTTAAATGTGTGAGAAGTTTTCTAGGACATGCTGGTTTTTACAAGCGCTACATAAAAAAAATTTTCAAAAATAACTAAGTCTCTATGCCAACTTTTACAAAAAGATACAAAATTTGATTTTAATGAAGAAGCTAGTCATTGCAGCTATAAAATAGCACCACCTGAATAGGAAAAATCATTTGAAATGATGTGCAATGCTAGTGATTATGCTATTGGGGCTGTATTAAGATNAATGTGCGATGCTAGTGATTATGCTATTAGGGTTGTATTAGAACAAAAACACGACAAAGTTTTTAAAGTTATATATTATGCTAGTAAGACTCTAAATGATGCTCAAATTAATTATACCACTGCTGAAAGAGAGTTATTAGCTATTGTTTATGGCTTTGATAAATTTAGACCTTATTTAATTGGAACTAAATATATAGTGCATACATATCATTCTGCTATTAAATACTTAATGCAAAAGAAGGATGTTAAACCAAGATTAATAAGATGGAAACTTCTATTGCAAGAGTTTGAATTTACCGTGATTGATAGAAAGGGAAATGATAATCAAATAGTTGATTATTTGTCTAGAATAGAAATAGAAATATTAACTAATTTTGCAAATAAAATTTTAGAGGATTTCCCCGATGAACAATTATATAGTATTGATGAAATGGATGTACCGTGGTATGATGATATAGCGAATTATATTGTAAGTGATATTCTACCACCTGATATAAAAAATCCACAATTAAAGCAGTTTATATATGATTCAAAAGACTATTTTTGGGATGACCCATATTTATATAAACAATGTAAAAATTTAATTATTAGAAGATGTGTCTTATGAAGAAACTTAACAGATAATTGAGAGTGCCATGATTTTGAATTTGGAGAATGTTTCAGAACAAATAGAACTGCATATAAAATTTTACAAGCTGGATTTTATTGTCTTTCTATTTTTAATGATGTTAATGAATATATTAAAACATGCGATAGATGTCAACCTGTAGGAAATATTTTTAGAAGAAATGAAATGCCTCTAAATTACACTTTGGAAGTTGAAATTTTTGATGTGTGGGGATTAGATTTTTTGAAACCATTTATTCCTTCATTTAAAAACGTATATATATTACTTGTTGTTGATTATATGTCTAAATGGATTGAAGTTATTGATGTACCTAGATGTGATGCTCGGAGTGTTTCTAAATTTTTAATTAAAATATTTTTACAAGATATGGAATGCCGAGAGTAATTATTATTGATGGAGGATCTCATTTCAGAAATAAGAGAATCGAAAAATTAATTAAGAAATATGATATTATGCATAGATTCTCTACTACTTATCATCCTTAGACTAGTGGTCTAGCAGAGATATCAAATCGTGAAATTAAATGATCTTTAGAAAAGACTGTAAATCCTTATAAATTAGATTAGTCTACTAGATTTGACACAACACTATGGGCATATAAAACTGCTTATAAAACTCTTATAGAAAAGTCCCCACACAGACTGATATTTGAAAAAACATGTCACTTACCTATAGACATAGAGCATAAAGCATTTTGGGCTATTAAGGAATTTAATTTTAATCTAAAAGATGCTGGTGATAAAAGATTATTGCAACTCAATGAACTTGAGGAGATTAGAAATGAAGCATATGATTATATAAAAATCTATAAAGAGAAAATGAAAATATGGCATTATTGGAAGATTATTAAGAGTAAAATTGAACCTGGACAAGAAGTTCTATTATATAATACAAGATTGAGATTATTTTTAGGAAAACTGAAATCCAGATGGTTAGGGTCATTTAAGGTAATTAAAGTTTATCAATATGGAACTGTTGTGATTAAAGATCCTAACACTGTAGAGATATTTAAGGTTAATGGGAATTTTTTGAAACATTATTATGAGGGGCACATACATCAACTTAAAGAAATATTACTGTTAAGCCAACCTAACTAAACAAATAGTATGTCGAGCTGACGACGTTAAACCAAGCACTTTTTGGGAGGCAACCTATACTTATATGTATATGTATTACTATTTAGCTTGTTAAGTGTCTTATATATTAGTAAATAATAATCCTATATAATTGCATTTATTATAAATTAAGTCAAATATTAGAATTGGAAGAAAAGTTGGAATTTAATAGAATGAAAAATGAAAATCGTAAAAATTTGGCCACTGGCGCCGACGGCGCCCAAGAAAGCGGATCTCAGCGTCGGCAGCGCCCATCGGGAGCGTCGATGGCACCGAGAGCGGTTGGACAATTTTTGTGACTTTTGGTGGACTTTAGCAAGATTTTGTTCCATAATAACCGCTGAGAGGTGTTTTTAAAATCCTAAAAACTTCCGAGGACGCCTAGAAACTTTCTATTTTTGGATTCCATGGCTTCCAATTCCAGAAATACTTCAAAGTATGAAGTTTTCAATAGAAAAAAAGTTTATTAGTTTTGACGCATAGAGATTATACGATAAATGAATTGTGAAGAAGAGATTGATAAAGGAAATAGGATTTGTTAATCATGGGTCGATCAATCCAAGTGCTCCAGTTGACAAGATCATTTTGCAAAGGAGATGGGAAGTTTTGTGTTACACTACTATTGTGGTTGTTTTACTTTTAGTGAAGGAATTATATGCAAATTTACATGGAATTACCCAAGGATTTGTCTTTGTACGAGGTAAGGCTATACCATTTACTCCTACGAGGATTAATGAATTGTATATGATAGAAAACGTTCCAATATGTCATTATGCAAATTTAATTCCTACATGAGATTTGATGCGAGATATTTATAATTTTCTGACGGATGAAAGTGATATGTTGGAAGTGCAAGATGAAGGATATATTATTTTTACTACTTCCTCACTTAATCCAATTTCAAAGCAATGGTATTTTTTTATTTGTGCAAAATTACTCCCTACTATGAATACCATTAGAGTAACCAAGGAGAGTGCTATTTTAAACTACTGTATTCAAATGAAAATACCTATTGATATATGTTAAATTATATTTAATTATGTGATGGGAATCATTAAGAATCCAATTTATGGACTTGGGTATCCTTTTACGATTTTTCTGATTTGCAGCCAATCCTAAGTGCCATATGAAAGTTGGGAAAAAAATTTACTACCATGGGAGCCCATGACCCCTATTGATGATCAGTATATTGGTAATGGAAATGAAGCACTAAATGCTATTATAGATCCTTCTTCACATGCTTCATCTCCATTAATGCCACCAATAGTTAGAAGTTCCCTTGCTTTAGAGAAGAAATTGAAGAAAATTGAAAGAGAACTTCAGAGTATTCTGAATGCAGTGGGAGATCTCAAGTACGTTTTTTATCACCTACATTGGAGAATGAAAGCGAATTTTGATCACACTGGAACTTTTAAAGCAGGATTAGTTTGGATGTTTACAGAAAATGGGTGGATCAAAGAAAATTTGACATATCAATTCCCGTACCGATCCTTCTATAGCCTATATGTTCATTACCAATCTATGGGAGATATTAGAGGTCGTGATAACACTGAAGATGAGGCTGAATGATTGAAGATTGTGAATTCTCTACTTATTTAAAAAAGTTTACGTGTTTAGTGTAATTGTGTGGGTTTGATTAGGTTTGATTTGGTTTATTCTGAACTTTGATTATGTGTATAGTTTTGTGTTAGCGTTTAGTGTTGTGGCTTGATTTTGACGCTGATTTATAATTAGTTTACTTCAAAGGTGTGAATTTTTGATTTGTGAAATGTGTTTGTAAAAAGTGTATTTCCAAATATAAAAGATAGTTTGTTGTTGTTTGTGAAAATGAGTTTGTGAAATGTGTATTTATGAATTTAGATAAAATTTGTGTTTAAAAATACTAAAAAAAAACTTTGGAGAAAATTGAAAGGAAATTGAAAATTTGAAAAATCAAAATAGTGAATTTCAGTTCTTCAGTTTCGATGGCGCTGACATTAGCACCGACGACGCCTTCGACCCGAGAGCTATGAATTAACCCTTTAATTCACGATTTTCACCATAAACCTCCTTTTTACCCCTTAAGTCACCTTCAACCTTTGGTTTTTCACCTAGGGTTTGATTTTAAGTAGATTTGAGGCGATTTAGAGGTAAAGGAACTTCAAATTTTATCTTCTATAGGTAAGAGCTACACTTTAAAGTAAAAATTTTTAATTTTCATCAAAGATTTTTCTCACATTTACTAGATCCAAAATTTTGAAAATTTTCGAGAGATTCTGAGAAAATGCTTTGGTGAAAAACTCTTACTTAGTGGATTTGAGTTAAGAGTGGTTAACATTTTTTAGTTTCTGAATTTTTGGATTTATTTAGAATTTTTATCAAATTTTTCTAAATTTTTCTACATTATCAAAATAGAATATGACGAGCAAAGGTTTATTAGCTTTAGAGCCAATGCTTGATTTTGTAGTTTTTAAAAAAATTAAAAAGTGATTCAGGACCAAGATTTTAAAAATTCGGGAGGAGAAGTTGAACGATTGATTATCGCTCGGTAGTGGGAAAACTTCTGTTATTTTACTGCTGATGCGATAGTTGGGATTGTGATGGAATTTTATGCCAACCTTCCTGAGGCTTCTAACGAATTTGTTTTTGTTCGAGGAAAAAGGGTGGAGTTTACTCTAAGAAAATTAAAGAGTTTTATTAATTAGAAGATGTTCATGATTGTCAGTATCATTCATTTTCTGCTACAGATTAAGCCTAAGATGAAGTTTTTTCTTTTCTAACTAGTAAGAAAGGGTCTTGGAAAATAAAAAATGGAGTTAAAGTTAATTTTCCCCTTTCTATGTTAAATGTAGTGTCTAAGGCTTGGCATTATTTTATTTCTGGAAGGATGATTCCAATGAATCATCATAGTGAAGTAACCAAGGATAGAGCCATCCTTAACTATTGTATTCAACAAGTGTTGGATATAAATGTAGGCTCTATTATTTATATGAACATTCGATCTATTGCTCTAGGAGAGACCACTGGTGGATTGGCGCACTATGCTCTCATTTACACACTTTGTGAGCATGCAAGAGTAGATTTCAAACCTAATGAGGAGAGGATTGAGCCTTAGAGACAAATTGAGCTTGCCAGCATCAAGACTTATGAGTACCATGTTGATTGGAGATCTGGAAGACAGGCCAGGGATATTTCCTTCTACTTCTAGAACCCCTAATTTTTATGAGTCTACTTCAAGTGACACCAGCAATAAAGAGTTGTTAGACCAGATGATGATTCAATAGGGAGATATTTTTAGGATAGATCATAGGATGCAGAATATGGAGGCCAGAAATGCTCACACTAATGATTTGATTTGCCAGAAATTTGAGTATGATGCTACTTATGAAGGTGCTTTAGTAAGATACTTGAGGGGTGACCATACAGTTCAGTTCCTTATTCACCCTACTTATACTCCATAACAACAGCAAAAGTTAGATGTCGATGATGAAGAAGATAGTGACTGATGATATTTTTGTTCATTTGTTTGCGTTTTTACTGTGTGATTGTATTGTTTGAGTTGTGATATTTTTGAAGACTTTGTTTGTTAGGTAATGTGAAACTGTAATGTGAAAAATTGTTTTCATTTTAAGAGTTTAGTTTAGTTCTGTTGTTATTTTCAGCACTTTGTTATGTATTTTGTTTAGCTCTTTCTCAGCAAATTTCATATGTATTATGTGCAATTTAATGGTTTTAGCCTTATAGTTTTCATATTAGCACCTACAATTTTTCAAAATTTATGTTCAAAAATTAGAATCTCTAGCAGGTATGATTTCTTTTCTTATGTATTTAATGCTTTCTTTCACCCTTCATTTTTAAAGTTCATGTAAAAATCTTTTAAAAATTTAAGTTTTGGGGGGGAGGGGGGAGTGGGAGAAGAAAAATCATTTTTAGAAAAAGAGAAAGAACTAAATTTTATTTGTCCTCACTTAACTATATTTTTAAAATTTTAAATTTAATATGACCTTTGGTATTAGGGGTTAAATTGAGATAACTATATTTATGTCTCTAAATATATAGTAAATTTAAGTAAAAATTTTCAAAAATAAAGGTTATTCCTAAAGGATATGATATTTGGTGAAAGAGAATAAGACTATATTTTTCTATTTTAAGTAAGGAAACTTGTATTTTTGAACTATTAAAAATCTTAAAAGATTCATTTAAAAAGAGAAGAATTAAACTTTATAAAATCTTTAAGTTAACATAAATTTGTTAAATGAAGAAATGTAAAAAGTTTTTAACTTTAAGAAAAGGATAGTGAAGTTCAAAATCATTAAAAGCTATCCAAATATAGTCATCCTCATATAAAGAAAAGGAAAAAAAAAGAAAAAGAAAAGAAAAGGAAAAGATGTGAGGAGAAGCTTAAGGAAATGCTTAATTAATCACTTGAATCAACTTAAGGAAAAAGACTTGGAGACATTTTTCTAAACTTTTGATTTGAATATTAACTTAATTATTAATAAAGTTTTATGAAGTTCTTCTTCATATGAATTTCCTAAGTGACTTTAATATAAAAAATTGTAATTTTTCTTGAAAAGAATAGAGGATCAGAAACCTTAGACTTAATTACTGAATATTCTTACAACCTTTAGTATTAGTGAAAGTTGTTTTGAATTTTTCTTAAGTAAAACTATTATATTTAGAGAACTAAAATACAGAAGTCTTAAAGTTAAATTCTTTACCATAAGCCATATTTTTATGTAGTAGAGAAGTTATTTGAGGACAAGTAACATGTAAGTTTGGGGGATTTTGATACACTACAAATATATGCATTTTTAGACCCATATTTTACACTTATTTTTGGTGATATTGCACATTAATGGAAGGTATTTTGATGTTTTCTTATAGGTTGTTGATTTTTAGGGCTTAAAGCAAAAAGGATGAAATTTAGAGTCAAAATGATGTTTTTGAGGAAATACTCAGCGCCAACAACTACATGGTCAATGCTGATGGCACAAAACAACCGAAAGCTAGAGGAATTTTACTTAGCGCCGACAGCGCCAGACTAGCGCCGACGGCGCCAAAGGTGGTTCAGACTCTGTTTCTAGAAGGTTTGATGTATTTGGATGATTTTGGAAGAGTTTTTGGAGGCACCTCCTGGAGAACCAACCTTGAGCTTTAATTGGGGCCGAATTCATAAAAAAAACGGCTCTTCTACGTTCATTTTTCGCTCTACAACATTCCACCATGCTATATTTCCATAATCAATCTTCATTCCACCACATATTGGAGTCACTTAATAATTTTGCTTTCATAGTAAGAGTGTTGGAGAAGGAGAAAAGTGAGAGAGTTCTTCTTCTTACATTTTTAAGGAAAGGCTACAAAGGATTTGCTTTGAGAAAGAGTTCTAGATAAGTTTGTTTGTATATTTAGTGTTTTATAAACTTTCTTTTATATATGAAATTTGTGTTTTATCATATCTTTCTCATTAAGTCTGAGTGGTTTCCTCTATCTTTACCCCTTCTCTAAGACATGGAGAAATGAATAGATAATATGAATGTGCCATAATTAAAATATAAAATAAATTGTGATGATTTTTCAACTTCAAACTTAATTTACATTTCAATTTGTTCAATTGATTTCTAAAATATGTTGTAAAACATATGATCCGGAAATGGAGTATGTGTTCTACAACAGAGTGAGGATCACATTTGATTTCATGAAGGAGAAATTCGTTCATTAAATTAAGTGCAAATAAATAGGGAAATATTCTTTGTCGTCATGGAATTAAGTGTAAATAAATAAGGAAATATTCTTTGTTGGGTGTAGAATTGGAGAATCCTTAGGGTCCCCCAATTTGGTCTTAGTGTTTAAAAACTAAAGCGAGAGTTAGCCTTCAGGTGAAGGGAAGTAGATAGGTAAATATTCTTTGTTAAGTGTAGAATTGGAGAATCTTTAGGGTGACAGACTAAAATCACCAATTTGGTCTTAGTGTTTAAAAACTAAAGCGAGAGTTAGCCTTCAGGTGAAGGGAAGTGGGAGCCGGTATCCTCCTAGCATAGCCACGGATTTAGGGACTAAACCTAAGATTAACCAATGATTTTCTATGCACTATATCAGGATAGAGAATTAGAATTACTCCTATTTGGCACAATATATATTATAAACATTTATCTCATCTCATTTCACCAGAATTTCATTGTAGTGGAAATGATGCTTTTTCATATAAGAAACTTTCATTACATAAACATAGTTAGTAGATAAGTAGTTATTATTAAAAATTTACATCTCAGTTTTGCTAATAGTTAAGTAATTTAGTTTGGTTAATATCTCAACATTTGAAATTAGTGACAGTATTTTCATTTGATTTTTTGCAAATTTTTAGATAAAAGTTATCATTGCTAATTTACACCTTCCCTATGGCATCGATATTTGGGGCTTAAATAGAAAATTCATTATTACTTGATAATGATACGTATACTTGCATAGAATCCCATTATTAATTACCTATAAATATATATATTTTACACAACTTACTTTTCATACAAGGATCAAGTTTTTGGCGCTGTAGTGGTGTCAACTTCATAAATCCTTACATTACAAGAATCAGGATCACATACTCTCCCATGAAATCAAATGTTATTCTCCTTATGTTGTAGAAGTCATATCCCTTTTTAGAACATATGTCTCTCAATAAGTTTTAACATTTCGATTAGCCGGATCGAAAAGTAAATGAAGATTGGAGTTAAAATCATCACCAGTTATTAACATTTAAAACCATAGAAAAAAAATTAATTCTTCACAAAACCATATCTCAAAGTAGGGAGAAGGATAAAGAAGACTACTCAGAATTCATGAGAAGGATAAGACAAAACACAGATTTCATATATAAAAATAATTTTACAAAATAAAAAAATAAAAGGCACAACTTATCTCACATTCCTTCCCGAGCAAATCCTTAGAAGTTCTCTCCAAGCCTTTCTCTCATTACAATCCCACTTAATTCTCTCTTAGAAGTGTAATGAAGAAGAAATCTCTCACCTTCTCTCTCCTCTTATAACATTAGAAGAAATTCTCTTCTTCTCTCCTCTTGCCTCTGAGGCCAACTTTCTCTCTCTCCCCTTCTCGCCTGTTTTTCGTCCTCTTCAAATCTATGAAGTCCTCTCTTTCTCCTCTATCTCTCGTTTATGAAGTCCTCACTTTTATTTGAGGCTGTCTCCATTGGAAAAGAATTCAAAATTCTCCTTCAAAATTCAACTCTTTTAAATTCAAAAGATGTGTAATTTGATCCAATAGACATATCTCTTCATAAAAGAACCTTCCAGAGTGTCTAGATGCGTTGAATTACTCCAATAGGTGTGTAGAACAAGTGTCCCTTTAAAAATTCACGCAAAATTCCTCTCGAACCACTTTAATTTGCATAAGGTCATCTTTGGTGCATCAAGCCTCGATCTAAAGCATCATGCGTCAGTTATCTGTCGAATAGTGCATCATGCGCCAGAATCCCAAAATTCATTGTTTTGATTCCAAATTTCATCTTTTTTTGTCTTTTTTGCTCCAAGTGCCTAAAAATGATATACCTGCAACAAAAATATGAAAATACCCTTTTTTTTAAAGTGCAATATCACAAAAAATAAGCATAAAATATGTGCTTAAAATAATAAATTATTTTGGTGGAACAAAATCCCCCAAACTTAAATGCTACTTGTCCTCAAGTGACACTTTTACTACATAAAAGCATAAGACTTAAGATATAGATTTACTTATAACTTCTATACTTTTATTTAATAAATAGAATAGGAAAATTTAAGAAAAACATTAAATAACATTAATTCAAACTCTAAGTCTAGAAATACTTTGTAATCAAATTTAAGTTTTCTGAATCTCTATTTATTTGAAGAAGAATTACAATTTTTCATATTAAGGACATTTAGAACATTCATATGAAAAAGAACTTTATTAAAACATTACTAGGAATGCTACTAATATTCCAATACAAGTTTAGAAAATCTAATAAAGCTCCTTAAGTTGATTCAAGTGAAATCAATTTTTTATTAGACATCTCCTCAAGCTTCTCCACACATATTCTTCCTTTTTTCTTTTCTTTTTCCCTTTTTTTTCTTTTAGGATCTTTTCAATCCTTTCTATTTTTTTCTTTTTTTTTTCAAGTGAGGATTACTATATCTGGATAGCCTTTAATAATTTTGAACTTCACTATCCCCATCTTAAAGTTAAAACTGTATACCTTTCTTCACTTTATAAATTTATATTAGTTTATGATTTTTCATAAAGTCTCAATTTTTTCTTCTTACATAAAACTCTAAAATTTTTAATACTTCAAAAATACAACTTTCTTTACTTTAAATAGAAAAACATAGTCTTATCCTATCATACCAAATATCTTTAACTTTAGAATTTACCTTCATTATTAAAAACTTTTTTCCTTAATTTACCATAATATTTATAAACAGAAGTATAGTCATTTAAAGTTAAATCTTAATATCCCAGGCCATGTTAAATTATTTTTAAAAATATACTTAATTGAGGACAAATAAAATTTAGTTTATTTCTTTTCAAAATAAATTTTTCATTCCCTCAAACCTATGTTTTTAAGTGATTTTAAAAATATTTTTAGTATAAAATTTAGTAGGTGAAAGAAAACAGTAAATGCATGAAAATAAAAACTGACCTGTAGAGGATTTCTGACTATGAAACTGGCTCTGGTATACTGCAGGTACTAACTATAAAACTACATAAAAGCTTTAAAACATTAAATAAAACATAAAATACTCTAAAGAACTTGCTAAGAATTAAAAATAGAAATACCAAAACTAAAAAACTAAACTAAAAATACTAAAAATATAGAAAAAGTAAAATTCAACAGTTACTTTACAGATTCAGTTTACAACACAACATAAAAGTTTTAACTACAATAAGTTTCAAATTAAAGTTCATCACAATACAATCACAAATAAAAATCAAACATTAAAACACACTAAACTAAGCTCATAAAAAATCAATCCTCATCTTTATCAAAATCCTCTTCTTCTTCTCCTTCTTCTTCTTCTTCTTCATGAACAGGAGCGTAGGTAGTGAAATTGGGGCAAGCAGGAAAGTCCACATTAGGTTCACCTCTAAGATGTCTTACCATAACATTTTCAAAATCAATATCATGTTGAACTCTCCTTTGTTGATATTCATCATTATAAGCATTTCTTGCTCCTATCTCTCCCAACTTAGTTTGAATATTAATTATGTTCATTTGTTGAATCATTAGTTGGTCCATAATGTCTTTAAGTGATGTAGATCGAGAAGTAGACATCCCTACAACAGATGTAGAGGGCCTATCTCTTCGTCTACCTCTAGATTCAACAAATGATTCCACTCTCTGAATCATATGCCTCATAGTTTGATTTTGTGGCTGTAATCTTTCTTTAGTTTTATGGGACTCTACTCCTTATTGTTTAAATAGAGTGAAAATCAGAGAAGGGTATCCCAAACCACCAGCTGTAGAACTACCAATTATACTTCGAGCATGCTGAACTATAAGTGCACCAACATCTATTACTTTCATGTTCTGAATATAGTAGCTTAGTACATCTCTGTCTTTTGTAACATCGGCTAAATGATTTGTTGGCAACAATCTAACAGAAATGAAGTGGTGCCATACTTTTGATTGAATAGTCAACATGGAAGCAGGGAATTTAACTATCTTATTATTCTTAATCTTCCACTCTCCTCTTCCATCTATTAAAAATGCAATCACTTCATACAGGGACGAATCATTCATCATGAATGCAGTGTATTCATAAAAAAATGTACCCCTCAACCCATAAAAAGTATTGATCCAATCAGTAGTAAATTCAACTTATTTACCTCTAACCAGTATATTGTCATCAACAGTGAACCTCAGGTTTGAATAAAACTCCCAAACCATCAGGAAAATTGCTATGGCAGTGAAGTGGCAGAATCTTTCCTAGTTTCTGGCCAGAATCAGTCTCTCAATCTCTCCATTCAGGTTTGTAAACACCCATTCTTGGATCATTCTTCTTGTCTCCATTACTATTGTAACTATACTGGGCTTTGAAACTAACAAATCTTCATGCATTAAAATCTTCAGACGACCTTCCTCTCTTAGCTCAGGAAGCCATTTGAAAGTTCTATGAAAATCCAAATATTCTAAATAAATTGTTAAATAAGAAATTTAATTCCTTAAAAAATATTATTTGGTAAGAAACTTTTCACCATGAGTTTTCTTCAAATTTTTTCATAAAAAATCCCAAATTTTGGATCTCCCAAATCCATGGTGAAAATAAAAAATTTCTAAGTTAAAGTGAAGCTCTTACCATGCGAAGATGAAATCTATGGTTTTTAGCCTTTAAATCCTTCTCTTTCACCCACAATGTGATGCCCTAGACCAAGGTATTGAGGTAGGAGACCACTTAAGCAAAAAAAAATGGAGTTTGTCCATGTGATTTTGCAGTTTTCTAGGTGATCTAGCCTATTCGGACCTTTGGTGCATCATGCGCTAGAGCTTAAATTCAGCAGATTTCAGTTTCTATGGAAATCTGCTTTGTATCGTATTACGTCAACCTCTATTTTACTCAAATAAACTTTTCTAAGCATAATTAAACATCACACTATCACCAAACTAGCACAAACAATACAAAACTCACATTTATATTTAAAATTTGTGCTATTACAAACTAACTTTTTTCAAGTCAACAAACATCAAATTCAGTGTTGTAAAGCAAACTAACATCCTAACTCTGAAATCTAAACATCAAAATTCAAAACATAAACATAGATAGTGTTCAACAATAGAAATTAAATGCAATCCAACACAACAAAATCACTAAAATAAATAATATTAAACAGAAGTTCCATGCATAAATTAAGTTTAAACATCTGCATTATCGTCCTCCTAGATATCTCCCATAGATTTATAGTGCACATACAAGTTGTTGAAGGGTCGATATGGAAATTCATCAGTTGAATTTTCCTCCTCAATCCAATAATGTTTCTTGAACATATTTACCAAACCATCTTCTGTATGCCCAATATGTTCAAAATATTCCTTTTGTATCCAATCTAAATGATGCAGTATTTCAGCAATATTCCCAATCACATGCATGAGATTCTGCATCCCTTTTTCAGTCTTCTTGATATTCTTCAAAAGTGCGCTCGAGTTATAGTAGGGCTGAATGGGTGATGAATTCTGAGATTCTTGATCCATCAACACATTCTTATTATTTTCATCTCCCATTCCAATACAGTTGCAATAGACTTCTAGATCCATCGGCTTCCAAGGAAGAAGCACTTTTTCCCAACTTTCATAAGGCACTTGCGATTGACTGCACAGTAGGAAAATAGTGGATGGATGTGAAAGATCAATTGCAGACAAAACCAATTTCATAATAATAGCTCCAACATCAATAGGTTTTCCAGTTTGAAAACAGTAATTCAGAATGATACTCACTTTAGTTACCTTACTGATTTTCATGATGGGCAGTAATTCGATGCAATAAAGAAGTGTCAAGCTTTTGAAACTAGATTTAAAAATGATGAGGGAAAACTTACATTTCCATCATCTCTGGCCTCCCAATTTTCATCTTCATCTGTAAGGTAACAGTAGAGTTCATTCATATTATCTCTCGTAGGGGTAAAATTTGCATAATGATAGATAGGCACGTTCTCAATCATAAACATCTCATTTATTCTTGAAGGAGTGAACTGCATAAACCTGCCTCGCACATAGATCATTTCTTGGTTGATACCATGAAGATTTACATAAAATTTCTTTACTACAAGAACAATGACATTGGCAGTAGTGTAGCAAAGTACTTCTCAGCGCCTCTACGCAATAGTCTCTTCCACTTGAGTATTCAGCGTATTGAATCCTTGATTCACAAATCCCCTTTCTTTGATAAGCCTCTTCTTCACTAGAGCTCGATCATATAACTTCTGCACATCAAAACTGATGAACTTTCTCTGGTTGAAAATTCCAAATCTAGTAGAGTTTTTAGAGTGGGCAGCCATAGGATTTGAAAAGCGGTGACTCGTCCTTCATTTCCTCGTTAAAATATGTTTTGGAGTCAGTTTTTAGGAGTTCTATGGAGAAGAAACTGCCAAAAATCACCTTTTTATATGTTTTAGTCATTTTCAGTACCGCGACACATCATGCGCTAGCTCTCTGGATATTGGCGCATCATCGGCCAGTTCTAAAATCTTCGCGGTTTATATTTCGATCCAATAATTTCTAAATTTTTTCATAAAATTAGGCAAATAAATATGTTTCTCAATATTTTTACAAATACACGGACTATATAAAGACCTAAATATAAATATACATAAAATATTTCAAACACAACAAACTTAACGATAAATATGGGTTGTCTCCCACAAAGCGCTTGGTTTAATGTTGTAAGCCCGACGTTCCCAGTCTTATTCTGGGTGACCCAACATTACAGTCTCTTTATAAGCTGATCTTTGATCATTAAAATATGATTTCAATATGTGCTCATTCACTTTAAATATTCTTCCAGTCTTGTTGTCTTCAATATTAACTACTCCGTAAGGATATACTTTTATCACTCTGAATAACCCTTTCTACCTAGACATCAATTTTCCAGAAAATAATTTCAATCTTGTATTGTATAATAAAAATTCCTATATAAGTTCAAATTCTCTTTTTATTATCTTCCAATCATATCGTTTTTTTATCTTTTCTTTAAAAATACTCACATCATCGTAAGATTCATTCCTAATTTCCTCAAGCTCATTTAATTGTAATAATCTTTTCTCACTAGCTTCCTTCAAATTAAAATTGAATTCTTTTATAGCCTAATAAGCTTCATGCTCCAATTCAACTATCAAGTGACGAGTCTTCCAAAAAATTAATCTATATGGGGACATTCCTATAGCTGTCTTATAAGCTGTCCTATATGCCCATAATGCATTATCTAATTTAATAAACGAATCCATTTTATTAGGATTAACACTTTTTTTCCAAAATTCTCTTAATTTCATAATTAGATAATTCTGCTAAACCACTAGTCTGGGGATGATAAGCAGTTGCAATTTTATGCATTATATTATATTTTTCCACCAATTTTGCAACTATTCCATTTCTAAAATGAGACCCTCCATCGGTATGATTACTCTATGCATTTCATATCTTATAAAAATATTTTCAATTAAAAGTTTTGAAACACTCCAAGAATCACATCTAGGTAAAGCGATTGCTTCAATCCATTTTGAACCATAATCCACGACAATCAATATATAAATATTACTAAATGAAGGTATAAATGGTCTCATAAAATCTAATCCCCATGCATAAAAAATTTCAATTTCCAAATTAAAATTTAGAGGCATTTAATTTCTTTTTAAAATAATACCTACTCTCTGGCACTGATCACATGTTTTCATATATATATATATATATATATATATTTAGATTGTAAAATTTTATGAACAGTTCTATCATTTCCAAAATGACCTCCAAATTCAAAATCATGATATTTTTGGATAATTTCCTGAATTTGTTTATAAGGCACACATCATCTCATTACTAAATCTTTATATTTTTATACAAATATGGATCATCCCAAAAATATGATTTTGCATCATGAATGAATTTCTTTTCATGTTGTTTCATCAGTCCATATGATAAAAAAACACTAACAATATAATTTACATTATTAGCATACCAAGGTATTTCCCATCCTTTTACAACATAAAGCTGTTCAAGAGGAAAAGTTTCTTTAATTTCTCTCTCCAAATGAAGAATTTCTTCATGTTCTAGCCTAGATAGATGATCAACAATTTGATTATCAGTCCCTTTTATATCAATTATTTCAAACTCAAACTCTTGCATACAAAGTACCTATTTAATTAATCTTGGTTTTGTATCTTTCTTTTGCATCAAATATTTAATAGTCGAATGGTCAGGATGCACAACACATTTAGCTCCAATCGGTTATGATCTAAACCTATCAAAAGCATACACAATGTCTAATAACTCTCTTTCATTGGTGGTGTAATTAATCTGAGCATCATTTAGAGTCTTACTAGCATAGTATATAACTTTAAAAAACCTATCATATCTCTATCCTCAAATAGCTCCAATTGTATAATAACTAGCATCTCACTGTTGACTTCACTTTTGATTCAGGTTTAGTTTTCCTCTTTAGTAGCCTAAGGTCTAGCCATAGGACTTTCCTATTGACTATTCTTAGAAAACTATCTTTTTAGTAGCCTAAGGTCTAGCCATAGGATTTTCCTATTGACTATTCTTAGAAAACTAGAAAAAGTTAGTAGCCTAAGGTCTAGCCATAGGATTTTCCTATTGACTATTCTTAGAAAACTAGACATGAAGCCTAAGGTCTAGCCATAGGACTTTCCTATTGACTATTCTTAGAAAACTAGAAAAGGCACCATCTATTGGGGGTCCATTTGTTGACCTCACTTTTGGTTGAGGTTTATTTTTTCCTCTTTAGTAGCCTAAGGTCTAGCCATAGGATTTTCCTATTGACTATTCTTAGAAAACTAGAAAAGGCACCCTCACCATTAGAAATCCCAAACTTTTCTCTACTCAACTTGAAGTTCCACATGTTGGTCTCAAGATGAGTCACCCTTAGGACTGCTGGACCTTAAGGTTGACCCTGGGTGTTGGTCTGGATCTAATTCCCTTAGGGTTGCTGAACCTTAGGGTTGACCCTGGGTCTTGGTCTAGAGCTAAGGCATTCACAACTTGAGTCACCCTTAGGATTACTCGACCTTAGGGTTGACCTTGGGTGTTGGTCTGGAGCTAAGGCATTCGAGTCACCCTTAGGATTGCTGGACCTTAGGATTGACCTTGGGTGTTGGTCTGGAGCTAAGGCACTCACTACACTTATCTTACCGACATACACTCACAACCCTGGAACCAATTTCTAGCCTAGAGGGCTAGGTCTAATTCACTCACTACACTCATCTACACTCACAATCACTCACTACCCTAAACCTAGAACTTCTAAGCCTAGTCCCTTGATCTTTTTGGGATACTCATGTAGATGGTCCCCTAAACCTACCAGCCCTAGGGTTATAATTTAGCTAAGAACACTATGTAGAGGGCCCAAAATGGGGTTTCCACTGGTCCATGGCTTGTTGGTGATGGTTGGTACCTCAACTCTACCAAAATACCCATCTTGGTCTTTTACCCCTAAAACACCCCCAAATTACCAAAATACCCCTCCATAGCCCAAAATCCTAAAAATTCCAAAAATTCCCAAACAAATCTCAATAAATCCAAAATATTTTCAATTTCATTTCTCTCAACTATCACATGACCCAATTTGGCCAATTTGGCCAATTTGACCATCTTTAACAAAAATCCCCAAATTTGCCTTTAGAGACCCAAATTTCCCCAAATCCATCTCAAATGTCAATCAATTTGATCTCAATTGACCCCAATTTCAATCCTAAACTCAAACTCACTTTTGATATGACCAAACGAAACCAAATCAAAGCCTAATTGGCCCATGATTTGAGCTTAATTTTGATTTGGGTCAAAATCCCAATTTTGACTATAGGACCTAATCTCACCTAATTGAACCCATACCCTAGTTAATTCACCCCAATTAATGTTGAAAAATCTTCATAACATTCCTATACATCAAAATCAACCATCAATTGGCCTTGGTGAAGTCTCAAATCTATTTGATTTTGGCCTAAATCCAAAATTCCCATATTTAACGCCAAATTTCACCCAATTGATTGCCTTAACACCCAAATGGCATCCAATTCATGTTGAAAACTCTTCATGAGGTCCCTATTGACCATTTACAACAATCAATTCGGACTTAGCCCAAGTTTAACCCAAGCTAGACCCAAGCCTATCCAAAAATGACCAAATTGATTAAAATCAAAATTCCTTCAAATTGACCATTCAATTGAACTCAAAAGACTTCCATTCTTCACATAAGTTGTTTCTTATGATCATATAAACCAAATGAAACATTTATTTGGGCAAATTGACATGGTTAACCTAGCCCAAACCCAATACTTGGTCATTTGCACCTACTTGGATGCATGCACTAAATGTGACCTAACCACCCTAAAGTCACCAAATTAACTCCATCACAGCCATTAGTTTGACTTAGTGACCAGTCCAAACACCATGAAATCACCTAAATCAAGACATGGACCAAAGGTCCCCCAAACAAGGGATAATATTTCAAAAAATTCATGTGCTTAAGATATCCTTACCAAAATTAGGTATTATTGCACTAAATTATTGTGACATATTCTCTTGGGTTCCCTGAGCTCCTAGCTACCTCCCCCTCGTCGGCCGACTAGCCTAGTGGCCAGAAAATCTCAAAACTGAGAGACNTAAGATCCCCTCAGTGCATTCCAACCATTTTCCCTCACTAATTCCCATTGCCGGAGCTCAATTTTGAGCTTGGAACCTTGCTAGAAACCAGGACAGAACTCAATACACCTCCACTGTCCACCCAAACTCAAATTAACTCTACCCACACCTTCATAATAGTCAAGCCAAAGCCCCATAAAATCCCCCTTCCACAGAGCCTCTACCATAGCTCTAGACCAACACCCAAATTTGGCCATGATTGAATTCATACCTAGGCCTTACACAAAGACCAGGGACTCAATCCCTAGCCTATTTGGATCATAACGAGTGTGTCAAGACCCTCTGATCAAAGCTTCACTTCTTAGAGCAAAGGTATAAAACCGCACTTCATCCCAAGCCTATTTCAATTCTCCATTTAATTAGAGATAATTTAATTGCATGATTATTGTATGGATGTGTTCTTCTCACTTAGACGAGTCCATAGGACCAAACTCGAGCTGATTTGGTTGAGTCTAAGCTGAGATCTTAGGGTTTTAGTGTGGATGGTCACGAGATCATTCTATCGTGGACGATGATGGGGAGCCGTTTGATCGAGCGTGTATCAAATAGACGAAGGCGATCGAGCTGGATAGCGCTTCTGGACATAAACAGCGGGCCAAGTTAGCAGCTACGTGGACGACGGCGTCCAACAAGAGCGCGCCATGCATGCCTTCAGAGTCGTCGTAGGTTGAGGTGGCACGCGCGGTTTAAATAGAAAAATAGGGCTTTTTAAATTATTTAAATACCCCTAACTTAGAAAATCCATAACTTTGTGTAGAAAAATCACAAAAATAAAATAAAAATGCCCTCTTACTTAGTGAACAGAGGAGAATAATGTGGAATAAATTTTAAGTTCATTTGATGTATAAAATATTTTTAATTAATAATACACTATTTTCGATAATTCGATTCTCCATGCATATTGATACATCAACTTGGCTTGAAATTTTGGCATGTTGTAAGCTCTGTCAAGGGAAACATGCTCTGATTTTTCCAAAGTCAAAGGAGGTTTCTATACAGAGATCCATATTTTTCAAGATCTTGCACATTATTTTCTTAAAATAATCATGGAAATTACCATATTGATTAGAAAATTCTAAGAAAATTTTCGAAGGTTCACTATGACTAGAGAAGCTTTTGGAAATAATTTCATGTGTCTAGTCATTAAAAATGTATTTAAATTTTACAAACACTAAATCACTAAAATAATCAATTTTGGAAAATATAAATATTTAATTAATTTGATTTTTGATCTCCACTGTGGGTTATGATCCAGAGAACTCACTATAAAAAGTTTAAAATATTTTGAGTTCATTTGATAACTTAAGTTTATTTTTAAAGATATATACCATGACACTTAAATGATTTTTAAAAATCAAAATAAAACTAAAAAAATTAGGAAACTTATTTTTTTTTTAAATGATTTTTAAAAATCAAAATAAAACTCAAAAAATTATGAAACTTAGTTTTTTGAGTTCTATTAAATGATTTTTTAAAAATCAAAATATAATTCAAAAAATTATGAAACTTAGTTTTTGAGTTTTCTATTTTTAAAATCAAAATATAACTCAAAAAATTATGAAACTTAGTTTTTTTGAGTTCTCTGTGATCATATTTTTAAAAATCAAAATATATCTCAAAAAATTATGAAACTTAGTTTTTTTGAGTTCTCTGTAATCAGAAAAAAATCAAAATATAACTCAAAAAATTATAAAACTTAGTTTTTTGAGTTCTCTGTGATCAGGGGAATCAAAATATAACTCAAAAAATTATGAAACTTAGTTTTTTGAGTTCTCTATTATCAGGGGTGTTTTCTAAAAATAAAATTATATTTAAAATAAAAACTTGATTTTTAGCCTATTTTAAATATTTGAATAATTTAATATTTAGAATAAAAACTTGATTTTTAACCTATTTTAAATATTTAAAATAATTAAAAATTGATGAAAAACACAAAAATAGAATAAAAACTTGATTTTTAGCCTATTTTAAATATTTAAAATAATTAAAAATTCATAAAATACACAAAAATAACAAAATTCATGAAAATGTTCTAAATTGCTTTCTAATCACTTAGGAGCAATTAGAATATTTTTACTGATTTTATGAATAAAGATATTGAATTTCAAAGCTTAAAAAAATTTTGTCAAAGGCTAAAAATGAGTTTTCACTAAAATAATTCCAATAAATCAAAGGAAAGTCAGAAAAATATGAAACTTGTTCCTTTGGGTTTTATAACCTAAGAGAGATTTTTCAAGTGCACAAAACTTAATTGTGATTATTCAAAATATTCTATTTCTATTAAATTACCCAAAACATAAAATAATTCTAATAAATCACACAAAATTTTAAAAAATCATGAAATTTAGTCCAAAGACTTCTCTGGTCTTGGTCTACCTCCAGTAAAAATTTTAAAGGATTAAAATTTACCTTGGTCAAGTTAGGAATTTCCTTTGAAAAATCCTATTTTTGCATGAAAATAATTATACAAAATAAATTAAATTATAAAAAATAACATTTTCTCCTTTGTTGTCTTAATTGACCCATGAATGAGGTAGAATAAAAATTTCAATGTCATTTGAAATGAATTTGACAAATTATGAAGTGTTAAAGCCTTAGGGGCAAATGTGTAATTTTGAAAATTTAGCCGTAATTAACATTTAGGCTTAAGTCAAGGAGGGAAATGGGCAACATTTGATCTTAATCAATTTATTTGATTTTTGGAACACAAGGTGTTAATTGGTAGAAACCAATCTCACTTTCTTATTTAAGGTAATAAATTTCTAAATTATTAAAATTTTGAAGTTTATTAAAATTAAATGATCCTGCACTTAGGGGTATGACTTTTAAATTCAATAATTAATCAATTTAATACCTCTATCTTGATTTTCAAATAAAATTCAAATCATGACCACTTAGAGCTTAACTTTTTCAAAACAAATTAAGACACTCTCCTAGGACTTAAGGGCTTAGCGGTGACTTAGGCCAAATGAAAATTGACTAAATAGGATTAGAGAAATAAACATAACATAATCAAACATCCTTGAAACACCACTAAGCGCCAAATCAAAATTGACTAAATGAGGATTAGAGAAATAAACACAACATAATCAAACATCCTTGAAACACCAGTAAGACTAATTAAATTGGCTAAGTGTTCAGGTTACACCAACTTGCCCTTTGAGGGAATTCACTCACATAATTTTCAAATTAAATGATAAATGATAATTACCCCTTTCTTAGGGATAAGTAAGACATCAATATTCACTGAGCATTAGAATTGAATGATAAGTGATAATTACCCTATTTTTAGGGATAATTGGGACATCAATGTTCACTGAGAATTAAGGATTATAGGATGAACCATTAAGCAACATAATAAGTTTAAATGGACTCGAGGCTTTTCACCAGTTTGTGAGAATGATAATTACCCCTTTCTTAGGGATAATTGAGATATCAATGTTCACTGAGTAATAAGGGTATTCACAGGATGAACCATTAAGCAACATAATAAGTTTAAATGGACTCGAGGCTTTTCACTAGTTGGAGAGGGAGGCATGGGACCTACTTCCTCCTCCTAACTTGTTGGATACCTCAGAGGTCTATTAAACTTAATATACTTTCCTCAATGAAATCATCCTTAATTAAACTTTTAAGAACTCACCAAAATACAAAATAGAGTTTAGGATAACCACCAGAACTTTACTTTTCCTGTTCTTCATAAATTCCCTCACATGCACTTTAAAGTTTCAGGTAATAGAACAAGAAGACTCGTCAGGTACGCTTTTGCAGTTTATAGTACCGTCTCTCTTGTGCCCTTTTCCTTACCTGCTTTCTGCTTACGTTATTTCTTTTTATCTTTGCATTGATCTACATGTATGAAAACAACATAAACTTGCATGTTAACCAAAACCAAAACCAAAAACTAAAAATAACCAAGATAAAATTCACTCCCACAATATTCAAAATATAAAACAACTTAAAATTTAATCACAAACGTCACACAAAACTACAATTACAACTAAATTAAGACGTCTCTATCGGATGATCAGGAATCCCTCGGAGGAGGTAACCTACGGTTGCTAACGAGGCTTCCCATGGTTTAAATGAAATTATGAAACTCATTAAGTTGGGTTTAGTAAGTTCATTTATACTAAGTAAATTC
This sequence comes from Phalaenopsis hybrid cultivar, assembly GCA_002079205.1. NCBI lineage: Eukaryota > Viridiplantae > Streptophyta > Magnoliopsida > Asparagales > Orchidaceae > Phalaenopsis > Phalaenopsis hybrid cultivar. Next base: position 12,553 of record JXCR01146523.1, on the reverse strand, counting down.
AATAGAAAATAGTGGTACCGGAATGAGGGAACTGTAGGATCCTAACTGGTATCTCTCTAATCAACTTTAATATGCCCTCATAAAAATTTAATGAACTTCAACCATAGAGCCACTTGATTTGACATTATAACCTGACACACTAGAAAACTCAAACTTGTCGCGGTGAGGAACTTAGAGCTAGTATCGTGGGCAGCACAACCTTCTTAGGATTCCGAGGTTGTCGTTTGTCACGACCTAAATCCTCCGAACTTCTAGGCTATTTTTGTGATCATTTCACACGAATGTAAGCCCTAACTAATAAAATTTATAGGATGAAACATCTAAATTTTTCTCCTCTAAATTTAAGCCAAACATTAGGATAGCTTGGGAAGTCACTGAGGTTCGCCTCTGGATCCCTGACATCCCCTAGTTCTTTCTCCTTTAGATTCTACAACAAAATGTTCCAAATTTGAACCAATCTCCTTTCACACCTCTACGTCCGATCTCATTGAAAAGTCCTATCCTTTGAAACTCCTTGAAGATAATATTTCCTAATTTTTATCGAGAGTCTTCTTAAATGACTTTAGTCATTTAAGATGTAATTAATTATAGGGGCTTACCATTATATGAAGCATGTCCAAACCCAGCTTAATGTAAACCCAATTTATACCTTTATGTTAAATAGGGGAACTTGTCGGCAAATACAAAGGTTTCGCAGACCAAACGGATGTCATACTTTCCTTAGTTTATTTGATCGAGCCTCATCCTCAAGTCATGTGTTTATCGTTTGGGATAGGTACAGAATAGTACAAAGCTCTTTCATTTTAAACTATGAAAAATATGGGGTCAATTTGATTTCATACTTCAACGTCCTTCTAAACTATGAAAAATATGGGGTCAGTTTGATTTCATACTTCAACGTCCTTCCGAAGCAGGCGATGGGATTTCAATTTCGGCGATCGACAGGTTCTTAAGTGCAACTCTCCACAAACCCCCGAAATAGCACCAACAGCTTCTGGCGACTCTGCTGGGGAGAAGATTTTCTCTCCATTCAAATTAAGAAATATTATTTTCACACATTGGTAATGTGTCCATGCCCCTCTTGGACCAAATTACTCTTCTTTCGTTGACATACTTTACCCATTTCTGTCTTGGGAAGGTATGGTCAACTCCTTGGACTTCAAGACTAGTTGTTCAACCATCTTTGAACAGAGGGGTTCAAAAGGTCATTAAGTACTCTTTAAATCTTTTATATGGGGTCGGATCCCCAATAGGTGTGTCGTTCGACTAATTTCACCTAGGCATTTTCTGCCATTAGTTGGGTCCCGCACTGGGTCCTAAAATTTTTCACATCTCCCTTCCAAATTTGATTTGTTATTTTAATAAAATTTTACAAATCATGTTGTGTTGCACGTACTTTGAAATTTTCTTATATTAATTAAATTTTACACCTTTTTAAACAAAGATGTTAAAAATAACCATAAATTAAGACCCGCCCCGCCTACAGATCAACCTCTACTTTTAGTCCTTGCACTAAAAAGTACAAGGTTTTTTGTCATATAGCTAACCCTAAAAAATTTCTGTTTTAAAGCCTGCTACGATGGCCTACATGACGCTGACTTTTTCCTGCAACCTGCCAACGGACCGCAATGCCTGTAACGTCGCTCCCACCATCAAGTTTGGAGCTGGATTTTAAGATCTCGAGGTTATCCTTGAGAATCCCCATTCGTGGTAATGAAGATCGCTACTCCCGAAAAACAAGAACCGTCAGCAAAATTCAACCTAAACTGCCCTCAAGAAGACTAAAGCTACTGCGGTCACGACACCCACCAAACCTACTAGCCCCGCTGCTGCTAAGGGGAAAGAAGTGATGATCGTTGAAGATCCGACTGAGGGATTAACTTTCCCACCACCCGTGTTTGAAATCAAGTTCACAGCACTTACAGCTTTCAGAACATCGATTGGAACTTTCTACTACATAGTGATGTCGTTCGGCCTAAAGAACACTGGAGCAACATATCAGCATGCAATGGCAAAAATTTTTGATGACCTCATTCACAACCAAGTAGAATGTTACGTGGATGATTTGGCCATCAAAAATAAATGAAAAATAGACCATTTGTAGGATTTGAGGATCGTGTTTGAATGATTACGACGATATGACCTTAAAATGAATCCCTTAAAGTGCGCCTTTCGTGTTACCTCTGGGAAATTTCTAGGATTCGTTGTCTATCATTGAGGAATCGAGATCGACCCAGATAAGGTTAAAGCTATCTTGGAAATGCCTCCCCCTAAAACCTTGAAACAGCTACGTTCTTTCTAGGGGAAGTTGGCATATGTGAGATGCTTTATTTCTAATCTCTCAGGTAGGTGTCAGCCTTTCTCAACATTAATTAAAAAGGACGCCAAATTTATTTGAGAAGAGAGATGTCAGCGGGCCTTTGAGATCGTTAAACAATATTTAATGACACCTCTTATTTTGTCAGCCCCTATCCCAGGGAAACCTCTGATACTTTATATCGCGGCCTTAGATGACTCTCTTGGAGCCCTCTTAGCCCATGTCAATGATGAGGGTAAAGAAAATGCACTCTACTATTTGCGTCGTCGTCTAATACCGAAGGAGATAAGGTATCCACATATTGAGAAGCATTGTCTGACGTTGATTTTTGCCGCTCAAAAGCTTAGATATTACATGCTTTCTCATAAGATTACCCTAATCTTGAAAGTTAATCCATTGCAATATTTAATGACCCAACCAACACTCTCCAAACGTTTAGCAAGATGGTCAATGATCTTATTGTAATTTGATATAACTTTTGTTCCCCTTTGTGCTATCAAGGGATAGATACTAGCAAATTTTCTCGCTACGCACCCACTGCCATCTGGGTCCTCTCTCAACGATGAGTTACGAGACAAGCAAAAACTACAAATGGAATATTCTAGTGTGCAACACTAGGAAATGTACTTCGATGGCGCTTCGTCAGCCAGGAAAGACAAAGGATCAGACATAGTTATACCAGGCAAAGCAGAAGTTTGATCTTTATTACGCCAGATAAGGGTATGTTGAGGTTCTCATACCACCTGACAGAGCCGTGCACTAACAATGAAGCAGAATATGAAGCCTTAATCACCGGATTGGAATTGGCAATCTCAATGGATATAACAAACATTGTCATTTATGGTGACCCTCAACTTGTCATCTAGCAGGTCGCTGGACAATATAGAATTCTGAAACCAAGATTAGCAGAATATCATCAGTACACGATGAAGGTCCTGGAGTAGATTCCTAAGGTGACTTTCTACTGGATTCCTTGGGGAGATAATGCCCGTGTCGACGCTCTAACAAAACTCGCTAAGGAAATGGCGTATCACCCGGAGGATTCCATCGAAGTCACGATGCAAGGAAGACGAGTCTTGTCTCAAAACGACTTCGAAACTTTACGCAAGCTTGGAAAAGAAGAAACAATAAATACAGTTGTGGACATCAATAAAGATTGGCGCAAGCCTTTAATAGAATATTTGCTTACTGGAAAGCTGTCAGAAGATAAGTCAGAGGGGCACCACATCACAAGAAGGGCCATGTCTTACGCCCTGGTAGGAAATGTTCTCTACAGAAGATAATTCGACCAAATGTGGCTACGGTGTTTGAGCAAAGCCGAAGCACAAAATATTGTCAAAGAGGTACATGTTAGATTGTGTGGCGCTGACCAGTCAGGGCTAAAAATGAAAATGAAGTTCAAAAGATTCTGGTATTATTGGTCAGCAATGATGTCTGATTGCATAGTACAGCCAGAAGATGTCACTAATGCCAAGTGCATGGGGTGGTCTTACACCAACCTCCAAATGTGCTACACCTAACTGTTGTCTCGTGGCCGTTTGAGTGTTGGGCCACAGATATAATAGGTCTGATAGACCCTCCATCTTCCAGAGGACATAGGTTTATACTTGCCGCTACAGATTACTTCTCCAAATGGGCAGAGACAGTACCGTTACGTGAGGTTATAACACAGCACATCCTTCAATTTTTCAAAAGCTAGGTCGTCTACCGTTTCAGAGTACTGCGAAGAATAATCTCTGGTAATGGGACAGCTTTCAAAAGCACAAAGATCAACAATTTTGTCAGGAGACATGGGATAGATTGGAGATACTTTAAAATTTACTATCCCAGAGAAAATGGTCTGGCTGATGCTTTCAACAAGACACTAGTACAGATTTTGAAGAAAACACTGGATGAAAACAAAAGGGATTGACACAACAAATTATTAGAAGCCTTTTGGGCCTACAGAATGACTTTTAGGACCCCCGCTCAGTGTACACCCTATATGCTGTGTATGGGGCCGAGGTCATGCTACCGCTAGAAATCCAAACACCATCTCTCAGAGTCGTCGTTGCCAACCAATTCACAACGGAAGAAAGTCCAAAACTCATACTTGAAGAACTGGAGAGTCTCGAGGGAAAACAACTAGAAGCACAACAACATTTGGCGCTCTACCAGGCAAAGATGGTACCAGTCCATGACAAATTGGTCTGCCCAAGGACATTCAAAGTTGGTGACCTCGTGCTTGTGCTCAAAAGACCTATTCTTGCATGCCGCAAAATAGGTGGAAAATTCGAGCCAACTTGGGAGGGACCATTTTTCGTTGAGAAGGTCTATACAGGAGGAGCCTACCAGTTAGTGGACTTTCGGGGTGAAAGACCCATGTTACCGATAAATGGACGATACCTGAAAACCTATTACGCAACCTGGTGCTGCTCAATGTTGCTTGCCTCTGCTTTCTTTGAAACTTTGAAACTTTGATTATTTTATGGTTATCTATGTGGCCAAATTTCTATGACCGGATCCAAATTTTGTAATTAACCTGATTATAATGAAAAATTTTTGAACTTCACACGTCTCTTTTCTACTTTCAAATTTAAATACCCTACTAAATTAAACGAAACTCACAAATAAAATGAATAATCCCTTCACCAAAACAAACTAAAATTTACTTTAATAAATTATTTGTTTTGTTCTTGTTCATGCCAAGCTTTGACCCACTGGCATTTTTTTTCTGTCATCTGCAGAAAAATGTCAGGATAGAGGCTGATCTTTGCCTTCCAGGATGGCTGGAACCTCGCACTAAATGAAGAGTTGGCGCCGCAAGGAGGTGTCATATATTTCAACATGGATTTCAACCAAGTATATATGGACTACGAGGGTCCTCTAATGGACGTAGTCAGCAGTAAAGAAAATGAGGGACTATCTTCACTTTCGAGGGTAACCACTCAAGAAAATGTGTCACGCAAAGGTAAAAACGTGATAGCGGAACAAGATCCGATGAAGGGACTCAGCCGTCTACCCTCCATGGTAGCTACTCTAGCAAGGAACCTGATAGTCGCCCGTAATAAACAATTACTAAATACTCCGTTCCGCAGGACGCAGCGTAGAAATGCAAGCCAAAAGAAGCAGAGAGCCTTTCTGCGACAGGATCACAAATGCCAGAGAGACATGAACACTTTTCTTAGCCCTATTCCTGAGGGACATAGTTAAGACCAAGATCTGAGAGAAACTTCTGCCAGCCCACCCACTACAGATGAATAGTCAGGATTTGTGACAGAATTAGATGTGGTCTCAGTTCCAAATATCTTATGCAGGGGTTGCTCAACATGCAACGTTGAGGTACCAGCCGAGACATCAGTCACAAGCACATTTGTAGAATGTCGGGATTGCAACGTTCTGGATCTACAACATTTCAGTACATTAGAAGAATACACTTTTAGCACCAACGAGTCTCAGACTCCAGACTTCATGACAAATGAACCATATGTCCCACTGGGGATGAATCAACACGCACCATGGAGCCCAGGGTCATACATCTCGCTAGAGCCTGAATCTCATATTCCGGATCGACCAACACCAGTTTGGGTTCCTGCCGAGGTCCGAAGGAAGGAACGCCCACGGCAGCTGCCAACTCTTGATATGGCAGAATACTACAACATAAACAGAGTAAATAAAAGAGAATTTGAGTTCTATGAAGAGGTTCAGGGAAAGTTCGTCAATATATTGGAAGGCCTGGAACTGTATACCAAGGTTTTCTCTGAGACTGATGAAAAGAGTATTCTGGACTGCATCTTCAATTTAAGAGACAGAGGCCGAACGGGCCTTCTCATGGAGAGGACATATTTCGAGCTGAAAAAATGGATGAGGGGAAAGAGAAGAATCACCATCCAATGCGACTGTTGCTACAACTTCACGAACGAAAGACAGAGGAATCCACCTGGGATCCTCAGATACGAGCAAGTGGATGCGTTACCACCAATGATAAAAAGGATGATCAAGAGAATGGTCAAGTGGAATATTCTAACAGCTACTTGCATTCCCAACAGTTGCATCATTAACATTTATGAAGAAGATGATTGCATTCCCCCACACATTGATCATCATGATTTTGTGAGGCCTTTCTGCACGGTCTCGTTCATGAGTAAAAGCAATATTCTATTTGAAAAAGAAATCAATATAGTCGGCCCTGGTGAATACAGAGGAGCTGTGGAGATTCCTCTTCCATATTGTTCAATACTTGTCCTGGAGGGAAATGGTGCAGACATTGCCAAGCACTGCATTCCAAGAGTGCGACACCATAGGGTGTCTATAACCTTCTACAGAATGGACTACAGTAAAATACCGTATGGACTCCAGCAAGGCCCAGAATTAGAGGAGTTATTTCTATATGAGCTATGAGAAGGTTGTACCTCTAAGTACATGCAAAAGAGACTGTTGACCTCAATTTTGGTTGAGGTTTAGTTTCTCCTCTTTAATAGCCTAGACTGACAAAATGAGTGATGCCCTCATTTTTGGTTGAGGTTTAGTTTTTCCTCTTTAATAGCCTAGGTTCTAGCCATAGGACTTTTCCTGTTGATTATTCCTAGAAAACTAGACTTGGAACCCTCACCATTAGAAATTCTACCATCTTCTTTACTCAGCTTGAAGTTCAACATGCTGGTCTCAACCTCTAAGCACTTAGTAGGTGGGGTCACTGTGGGGAAACTCAAGATGAGTCACCCTTAGGATTGCTGGACCATAGGGTTGAGCTTGGGTGTTGATCTGGAGCTAAGGCATTCACTACACTCATCTACACTCAAAATCACTCACAACCCCGAACTCAAATTTCTAGTCTAGATCCCTTGATCTTTTGGGATACTCATGTAGATGGTCCC
>JXCR01146522.1:1345-12591 GCA_002079205.1 Phalaenopsis hybrid cultivar | reverse complement strand
TAAATCTGTCGTGTTGAGTTCTACGATTAAACTGCCACAATCTCCTGTTGACCTCGCTTTCGGTCGAAGTGTAGTTTTCCCCTCCTTAGTAGCCTAGGATATAGCCGTAGGATCTTTCTGTCGACTACTCCTACAAAACTAGTGAAGGAGCCCTCCCCGTTAGCAATTCTGGATTTTTCTTCGCTCGACTTGACGTTCCATTTGGTAGTTTTAACCGCTATTGCTTGACAGATAATGCTACTCTGAAATAACTCAGGAAGCATTCCTATAGGACTGTCGGTCTTATGATTTACTCATTGATTTGGCGTCGTTGCGCTCTTCGTCGTCCTGTTTAATCGAATTTGAGCCGAAATTTTGATAGGATTCGGACCGCGATGAGTTTTTAACCCTATTGACGACGAGGTTGCCCGAACGACTCCGGATGACGAAACGGATTGCGCCGATGCATCCGGAACATTGATTTTTCCTAGAGAAGACATTCGTTCCACCGCGATGACACGTCTGGGGAAAAATACGCATTTAAGTGTTAATTATAATAATAAATAATATTTTATCATTATTATTATTATTATTATTATTATTATTATTATTAATACCTTATATTAATCCTAACCTAATTTCATTACCTCCCCCCTGCCCTCTGCTAAGTTTCGACCCTATGGACCTCTGCCCTAGCTTCGGCTCGCTCGGCTCCACCTAGCCCGCTCCTTCGTGCCATTGGAGTCTTGTTCCAGCGCTCGCCTCGCGCACGCGAGACGATCCCGCAACCCATCCCCTTATCATTGTCGTGGATCTTATCCCCTACGAGGATCTCATCCTCCGCCTCTCTTGAGCCGTCCGTATGGGGTGTCTACTCTGCTCGTTTCCTCGAGTCGTTTACGAGCTTTCGATCGCTAATTCTCCTTCTCCCGTCTATATTAAGCTCTACTTAGAGCATTTAGGAGGGGGCCGAAAATCTTTAAGGGAAGGGAAAACTCAGTCATTTTCTTTTCTCACCTATTTCTTAAACTTTCTGTATTTGGGTTGGCTTCTTCTTACTGCTGAAGGAAGGATTGGAGTTGAGAAGTGCTTTTAAAAGTTCTGTGGTGCTTTCTTTTGCTGCAAAGAGGTACTTCTCCCCTCCTCTGTCCCTCCTTTCTCTCGGTTTTGCTCGGCCAGCGTTGCTAAGAGCGGCATTCTTGCATCGGGTATGACATGCTGGTTCGGCATACCCCATGAATTTTGCGATATTAAATAAAAATGGTGATATGGATTTATGGAAGTTTAGTTCATTGTTCAAGCATGTGTAGATTATCTACTTATGTTCTTCTCATATGTGTTGAATGTAGAGGGAAAGACTACTCTTATTTCTATCTCCTGCTACTCTCTTACTCGAAACATGTGCTATAAAAAAAAGATGAATTTCTTTAATTTGAAAGGTCTTATAAATTGTTTTGGTGACTCGTTTTAACTCCTCATGAGGCATCCTTTTGTTTAGATACCCGTTGGAAGTTGTTTCACACTTAGAATACTTAAATTGGGGGCCTAAATATACTCTCGGTTAATTTTCTTACTTAATGCATATAGTAGCTCTATATTTTGATACTTCAAAAGCTTGTGAGTTGTTCCTTGGCTTTGAATGGCTCGGTTTTATCTTGAAATAACCGGATTTTCTCTATTAAAGCTTGGACTTTAATCTACGCTCAGGCCTTGCCTTGGCCCTGAATGGTTCAGTTTTGGGTCGTTGTGGGTACTCGGTTTTCATTGCAGAAGCATGGGATGTTGATTTTTGTTAAGGCTTTGAAGCTTATTTGCTAGCTTTAAGGGTCTCGCTTTGGCCCTTGCTAATTTTCGATTTGTTTAAAAGTGGCTGGAGCTTTATTTTTGGTCTTGAATGGCTCGGTTTTAGCCTCCATTGGGGCTCGGTCTTACCTGCTCTAGCTCTCGACTCTTGCCTGACTATGAGGCTTATTTTTGTTTGATTTGGGGTGTGGCTTTGTTCTCTTTGCCCCTGTTGGTTTTCGATCTGCCTAAAAAAAATTGTTGGATCCCGATTTGTTATCATATACTGCACTTGATTAGCCTTTAAAGCTTTGATTTGATCTCTTTAGGGGTTCGGTTTTCACCTTGGAAGGGTTGGAGGCTGGGTTCCGGATTGAGATCTTGTCTTGGGTATGTGAGTTTTACTTGTTAACCTTGAGGGATTTATTTTGGCCTGATTTGGGAGCTTGGTTTGCTTGTTTTACCTCCTGCCCGAGAGCCTGTTGTGGTGTTAATTCATGTCCCTGTTCCATAGCTATGGGAAGGTTCGGTTTTATTTGCTTTAACCTCTATTTGGGAGCTCGGTGTTGTCTTGTCCCGCCCCTACCCGAGAAGTGGCTTTGGTTTTGATTTTTGTTGGCCTTAGCTCCTACCCGAGAGCCTGTTTTGAAGTATTGTGTTGTCCTTATTCGAGAACTATTAGCTGGTTTTGATGGATTGGTTTGGAAGCTTATAAAGCTGCAGTTTTGATATTTGTTTGGCTCCTTGTTGTGGGTTTGTGATGTGGTTGAGTTAGCCTCCCCCTTTGGTCTTACCCGTGAGCTCACCATTGAGACTTGCTCCTCTTGCAGTCCTTCCCCGCGAGACCTACTGGAGGTTGTTTGGTGTGATTTAGCCTTTCTTGTTGGGCTTGAACTACTTGGATGGTTGTAGGTGGATTGAAATTATGATTATATATTGCACTCTCTTATGTATATCAAAGATCCTTATATGGCTAGTTTGGTTGTCTTAGCCGTGAGCCTTACTTGTTATTCCTTGGGTTGTCTTTGGTCATGTGCTTTAGTAGTTGCCCTTTTGTTGCTTTGGCCGAGAGCCTTAGCTGTTGTTCATCTATTTGTTGAAGACATGTCGTGAGCTTCTATGTGGTTTTAGCGAAAGAATTCATGCTTATTTGATACGAGGAGATTTTCATTAAGTTTGGAATTGAATAGCTTTAATGTTGACATGATTTTTGGAAGTATAAGTGGTCGTCGTCCCAGAGTTACATTCTTTTCATTTAAATTGTGAAGTTTGGGAGATTTCCGAATTTTATTTCGGGAGAATAGAGACGAATTTATTTCATAAAAAATATCTTTGGGGTTTGGATACCGGCGTTAGAAGGTCATTTTGACTTGGGTTGATCCACTTATGAAAACGTGAGAAAATGATACCCTTTCGGATTGATTCAAGGAACTTTGGGTTTTCCTTTTCAGGTCTTTTCGTCACGAGTTTTGAGAGTTGATTCATCCTTCGTTCTTTTCGATGTTTTAGGTGAATCGGTCATTCCTCTCTCTCACCCCATTTTTGTTCTTTTTTTTCTTGCTTCTTGCTTCAGTTTTTTATGCTTATGTCTGATATATAAGTGTCTATGTATAGCATTTTGTTAAACCATCAAGCAATGTCGCAAATAGGTCGGTTTTGTTTTGGGGCTTAGGGCAGTGATGACAAAGACACACTGGGGAAACAGAATGATATGTCATCCTACGACATCAGGATCCGATTCAGGAACCCGATGAGCTGTAGGATGACAGTATCATTCACTGACACAAGACTAGCGGGAGCTGACCTGAACCTTCTTAGGTTGTTGGTAGTCTTATGCCCGACAGCGCGATCGACTGGTGGACAACTACTTTTCAAAATTGATAAAAACAAATTTGATAAGAACATATACACCTTTTTCTAAAACAAAAATACACTTTTTGCTACAAACAAAATTGATACAACCCACTTTTTGCATGTTTGAAACTTATGTGCATGCTGAAAACATAAATTTTAAATACATTTTAAACATTGGTTGTCCACCTCTCTTTAGGTGAATCAGTCCCTCCTCTCTCACACCTCATTTTTATTTTTTTCTCTTGTTTCTTGGTTAGGTTTTTGAAGCTTATGTCTGATACATAAGTGTCCACGTATAGCCTTTTGTTATACGTGAAACCATCAAGCAAGGTCGCAAGTAGGTCAGTTTTGCTTTGGGGCTTAGGGCGGTGATGACAAAGGCACACCGGAGATAGAGCAGAATGATATGACATCCTACGACATCGGGATTCAATTCAGGAACCCATCAGGATCAGATTCAGGAACTCGGTGAGCTGTAGGACAATAGTATCATTCACCAACACAAGACTAACGGGAGTAGACCCGAACATTCTTAGGTTGTTGGTAGTCTTATATCCGACAACTACTTTTCAAAATTGATAAAAACAAATTTGATAAGAACAGATGCACCTTTTTCTAAAACACAAATACATTTTTCACTACAAACAAAATTAATACAGCCCACTTTTTGCATGTTTGAAGCCTATGTGCATGCTGAAAAGATAAATTTTAAATACATTTTAAACATCGGTTGTCCACCTGTTGATCACCTATTTAGATTGAGGAGTACCCTCCTGAGTTAAGTTCGAAAAGACACCCTTCTAATTGAGTGGCGGGTTTTATACATTTGGATGACCGAATAGCCTTCGACGACCCTCGAGTACTAATATATAGTTGAGTCTAGCCCAGACCTAAGTGCTTGCGATCCCCCTTTTCAAACTTTTTCATATGTTTTTCTTGAAATTTTTGGATAAAGCACTCATGGTCACTTTTCGGGATTTTCCCGTGTTTTCTAAAATTTTCATCGATTTTAATCGATTTGTTGATTCGTCAATTTCCTCACATTTCTCTTGTTGTGAGTCTTTTGACGATCTTTCTCGAGATTTCTGGGAGATGTTTCTTTAAATCATTTCAGTCTGCTTCCTCAAGTTTTGTTGCTTGTACATGCTGCATCAATTACATCTAAGGAACAACGGATCTCTCAGGTATACAGGTCTGTTTTATGTTTACAGTATGTTACTCTCTTATAATCACTTCCCTGCTGTACATTTTTCTTTTCTTTACATCGCAAGTTGTACTGGTTTCTTTACTGTACACTCTAATGTTTGTACTGTGCTGCATACTCTACTGTTATGCTATACTGTACAACTTCAACATGTTATCCATAAAATATTTGAAGAACTACAACCATAGGGCCGCTGGATTTGATATTATAACCTGACACCCTATAAAACTTAAACTCGTCACGACAAGGAACTTGGAACTAGCGCGGTGGGGAACACGACAATCTTCAACAGCAGATCATGTCTTTCCCAGCTAAGTCATTCTTATCCTAGAAATTAAAACAACAATCCATAGGATTTCGAGGTTGTTCGCCTAGCGCAACATAAATCCTCAACCTTTTCGTTAGGCATTTGTATAGCTTTGTTGTATGATCTAAACCCTAACTCGTTTTAGGATTCTGAGGTTTTCGTTCGTTACGACCTAAATCCTCACATCTCTCGGGCTGTTTGTGTNTTTGAAAGGTCTTATAAATTGTTTTGGTGACTCGTTTTAACTCCTCATGAGGCATCCTTTTGTTTAGATACCCGTTGGAAGTTGTTTCACACTTAGAATACTTAAATTGGGGGCCTAAATATACTCTCTGTTAATTTTCTTACTTAATGCATATAGTAGCTCTATATTTTGATATTTCAAAAGCTTGTGAGTTGTTCCTTGGCTTTGAATGGCTCGGTTTTATCTTGAAATAACCGGATTTTCTCTATTAAAGCTTGGATTTTAATCTACGCTCAGGCCTTGTCTTGGCCCTGAATGGTTCANTTGTTTTGGTGACTCGTTTTAACTCCTCATGAGGCATCCTTTTGTTTAGATACCTGTTGGAAGTTGTTTCACACTTAGAATACTTAAATTGGGGGCCTAAATATACTCTCGGTTAATTTTCTTACTTAATGCATATAGTAGCTCTATATTTTGATACTTCAAAAGCTTGTGAGTTGTTCCTTGGCTTTGAATGGCTCGGTTTTATCTTGAAATAACCGGATTTTCTCTATTAAAGCTTGGACTTTAATCTACGCTCAGGCCTTGCCTTGGCCCTGAATGGTTCAGTTTTGGGTCGTTGTGGGTACTCGGTTTTCATTGCAGAAGCATGGGATGTTGATTTTTGTTAAGGCTTTGAAGCTTATTTGCTAGCTTTAAGGGTCTCGCTTTGGCCCTTGCTAATTTTCGATTTGTTTAAAAGTGGCTGGAGCTTTATTTTTGGTCTTGAATGGCTCGGTTTTAGCCTCCATTGGGGCTCGGTCTTACCTGCTCTAGCTCTCGACTCTTGCCTGACTATGAGGCTTATTTTTGTTTGATTTGGGGTGTGGCTTTGTTCTCTTTGCCCCTGTTGGTTTTCGATCTGCCTAAAAAAAATTGTTGGATCCCGATTTGTTATCATATACTGCACTTGATTAGCCTTTAAAGCTTTGATTTGATCTCTTTAGGGGTTCGGTTTTCACCTTGGAAGGGTTGGAGGCTGGGTTCCGGATTGAGATCTTGTCTTGGGTATGTGAGTTTTACTTGTTAACCTTGAGGGATTTATTTTGGCCTGATTTGGGAGCTTGGTTTGCTTGTTTTACCTCCTGCCCGAGAGCCTGTTGTGGTGTTAATTCATGTCCCTGTTCCATAGCTATGGGAAGGTTCGGTTTTATTTGCTTTAACCTCTATTTGGGAGCTCGGTGTTGTCTTGTCCCGCCCCTACCCGAGAAGTGGCTTTGGTTTTGATTTTTGTTGGCCTTAGCTCCTACCCGAGAGCCTGTTTTGAAGTATTGTGTTGTCCTTATTCGAGAACTATTAGCTGGTTTTGATGGATTGGTTTGGAAGCTTATAAAGCTGCAGTTTTGATATTTGTTTGGCTCCTTGTTGTGGGTTTGTGATGTGGTTGAGTTAGCCTCCCCCATTGGTCTTACCCGTGAGCTCACCATTGAGACTTGCTCCTCTTGCAGTCCTTCCCCGCGAGACCTACTGGAGGTTGTTTGGTGTGATTTAGCCTTTCTTGTTGGGCTTGAACTACTTGGATGGTTGTAGGTGGATTGAAATTATGATTATATATTGCACTCTCTTATGTATATCAAAGATCCTTATATGGCTAGTTTGGTTGTCTTAGCCGTGAGCCTTACTTGTTATTCCTTGGGTTGTCTTTGGTCATGTGCTTTAGTAGTTGCCCTTTTGTTGCTTTGGCCGAGAGCCTTAGCTGTTGTTCATCTATTTGTTGAAGACATGTCGTGAGCTTCTATGTGGTTTTAGCGAAAGAATTCATGCTTATTTGATACGAGGAGATTTTCATTAAGTTTGGAATTGAATAGCTTTAATGTTGACATGATTTTTGGAAGTATAAGTGGTCGTCGTCCCAGAGTTACATTCTTTTCATTTAAATTGTGAAGTTTGGGAGATTTCCGAATTTTATTTCGGGAGAATAGAGACGAATTTATTTCATAAAAAATATCTTTGGGGTTTGGATACCGGCGTTAGAAGGTCATTTTGACTTGGGTTGATCCACTTATGAAAACGTGAGAAAATGATACCCTTTCGGATTGATTCAATGAACTTTGGGTTTTCCTTTTCAGGTCTTTTCGTCACGAGTTTTGAGAGTTGATTCATCCTTCGTTCTTTTCGATGTTTTAGGTGAATCGGTCATTCCTCTCTCTCACCCCATTTTTGTTCTTTTTTTTCTTGCTTCTTGCTTCAGTTTTTTATGCTTATGTCTGATATATAAGTGTCTATGTATAGCATTTTGTTAAACCATCAAGCAATGTCGCAAATAGGTCGGTTTTGTTTTGGGGCTTAGGGCAGTGATGACAAAGACACACTGGGGAAACAGAATGATATGTCATCCTACGACATCAGGATCCGATTCAGGAACCCGATGAGCTGTAGGATGACAGTATCATTCACTGACACAAGACTAGCGGGAGCTGACCTGAACCTTCTTAGGTTGTTGGTAGTCTTATGCCCGACAGCGCGATCGACTCGTGGACAAAAACTTTTCAAAATTGATAAAAACAAATTTGATAAGAACATATACACCTTTTTCTAAAACAAAAATACACTTTTTGCTACAAACAAAATTGATACAACCCACTTTTTGCATGTTTGAAACTTATGTGCATGCTGAAAACATAAATTTTAAATACATTTTAAACATTGGTTGTCCACCTCTCTTTAGGTGAATCAGTCCCTCCTCTCTCACACCTCATTTTTATTTTTTTCTCTTGTTTCTTGGTTAGGTTTTTGAAGCTTATGTCTGATACATAAGTGTCCACGTATAGCCTTTTGTTATACGTGAAACCATCAAGCAAGGTCGCAAGTAGGTCAGTTTTGCTTTGGGGCTTAGGGCGGTGATGACAAAGGCACACCGGAGATAGAGCAGAATGATATGACATCCTACGACATCGGGATTCAATTCAGGAACCCATCAGGATCAGATTCAGGAACTCGGTGAGCTGTAGGACAATAGTATCATTCACCAACACAAGACTAACGGGAGTAGACCCGAACATTCTTAGGTTGTTGGTAGTCTTATATCCGACAACTACTTTTCAAAATTGATAAAAACAAATTTGATAAGAACAGATGCACCTTTTTCTAAAACACAAATACATTTTTCACTACAAACAAAATTAATACAGCCCACTTTTTGCATGTTTGAAGCCTATGTGCATGCTGAAAAGATAAATTTTAAATACATTTTAAACATCGGTTGTCCACCTGTTGATCACCTATTTAGATTGAGGAGTACCCTCCTGAGTTAAGTTCGAAAAGACACCCTTCTAATTGAGTGGCGGGTTTTATACATTTGGATGACCGAATAGCCTTCGACGACCCTCGAGTACTAATATATAGTTGAGTCTAGCCCAGACCTAAGTGCTTGCGATCCCCCTTTTCAAACTTTTTCATATGTTTTTCTTGAAATTTTTGGATAAAGCACTCATGGTCACTTTTCCGGATTTTCCCGTGTTTTCTAAAATTTTCATCGATTTTAATCGATTTGTTGATTCGTCAATTTCCTCACATTTCTCTTGTTGTGAGTCTTTTGACGATCTTTCTCGAGATTTCTGGGAGATGTTTCTTTAAATCATTTCAGTCTGCTTCCTCAAGTTTTGTTGCTTGTACATGCTGCATCAATTACATCTAAGGAACAACGGATCTCTCAGGTATACAGGTCTGTTTTATGTTTACAGTATGTTACTCTCTTATAATCACTTCCCTGCTGTACATTTTTCTTTTCTTTACATCGCAAGTTGTACTGGTTTCTTTACTGTACACTCTAATGTTTGTACTGTGCTGCATACTCTACTGTTATGCTATACTGTACAACTTCAACATGTTATCCATAAAATATTTGAAGAACTACAACCATAGGGCCGCTGGATTTGATATTATAACCTGACACCCTATAAAACTTAAACTCGTCACGACAAGGAACTTGGAACTAGCGCGGTGGGGAACACGACAATCTTCAACAGCAGATCATGTCTTTCCCAGCTAAGTTATTCCTTTCCTAGAAATTAAAACAACAATCCATAGGATTTCGAGGTTGTTCGCCTAGCGCAACATAAATCCTCAACCTTTTCGTTAGGCATTTGTATAGCTTTGTTGTATGATCTAAACCCTAACTCGTTTTAGGATTCTGAGGTTTTCGTTCGTTACGACCTAAATCCTCACATCTCTCGGGCTGTTTGTGTTATCGTTTCACACGAATGTAAGCCCTAAATAAATAAAATTGGCAGAATAAAACACATGAATATTTCTCCTCGAAACTGAAGTTAAACCATAGGATAGACCGGGAAGTCACCGAGGATCTCCTCTCAATCGGTGGCATCCCCTAATTCTTCTTCCTTTGGATCATATAATAAATGTTCCAAATTTGAGTCATTCCCCTTTCACACATCTTTGTCCGATTTCGTTGAAAAGTTTCATCCTTTTGAAGTCCTTAAAGATAATTTTTTCCTGATTTTTATCGAGAGTATTCTTAAGTGATTTCGGTCATTTAAGATGTAATTAATTATATGGGTTTGCCCTTATAGGAAGCTTTTCCGAACTCAGCTTAAAATAAACCCTATTTAATTTTTCATATTAAATAGGAAAATTTGTCGGCAAATAAAACGGTTTCGCAAACCAAACGGATGTCATGTATTTCTTAGTTTATTTGATCGAGTCTCATCCTCAAGTCTTGTGTTTATCCCTCGGGATAGATATTGGGATTTGAGGTAAAACGCTCCTTTGTTTAAACTATGAAAAATATAGGGTCAGTTTGATTTTCATATTTGATTTTAACCTTAAATCTACATGTAAATTAAAGCGTCCTTCTGAAGCGGGCGACGGAATTTCGATTCTGGTGACCGACTGCTTCTTACGGGCATCTCCGCCATCAACACTATTTTTTATCGCCAACTCTCTGATGGTTTTCCTGTCGTCTGCGGGAAAATGTCAGGACGAAGGTTGATCTTCGCCTTTAAAGATGGCTGAAACTTCGCACTTAACGAGGGGATGGCGCCGCAGGGCGACACAATTGATTTCAACATGGAGTTTGACGAGGTCAACATGGATTAATACGGTTCTTTGATGGATGTCGTCCACCCGCAAGAAAAGGAGGGGTTGCCCTCACTTCTCAGATTCAGTACTAGAAATAAGTCCTCACTGAAAGGTAAAGAGGTAATGATACAGTCAGACCCGATGGAAGGAACCAGCCGCTTACCCTCCATGGTAGCTACACCAGCTGAAGGACTAATTGTTGCAAACGAAGAAATGGTACCATTCGCTCCGTTGCAAAGGACCATACGCAAGAACGCCAGTCGACGTAGACAGCGAGCTCTCCTACGAGAGGAGAGGAGGTGCCAGCAGGATACAAATTACTTACTCACCCCTATTCCAGAGGAGCATATCTACGAACCAGACATGAAAGAGAGTTCGTCCAGCCTGCCTACTTCGGATGCCAAGTCCAGGGTTGTTCCAGAGACGAGGCCACTGCCAGCTTCAGATGATCTTTGCCCGGGTTGCCCTACCTGCAACGCCGAGACCACTGTCAGTTTGGGTTCCCATCAATGTTGAGACGAGGGAATACCGCCGACAGCCACCGTTTCCCAGCACGATGAAATATTACAGGATTGTCGGCACTAAAAGAAGGTTAAAAGAAAGTTTGGGGGGTCGCCCGTAAGAAACTGTCGGTCGCCGGAATCGTAATCCCGNAACCTATGGATTGTTGTTTAATTTCTAGGAAAAGGAATGGTTTTGCTGTTGAAGATGGTCATGCTGCCCACTTCGCTAGCTCCAAGTTCCTCGACGTGACGAGTTTGAGTTTTCTAGGGTGTCCAGTTATAGTGTCAAATCAAACGGCCCTATGATTGTAGTCCTCTAAACATCCTAAAAAAAGGTAAACATGTTTAAAGTTATAA
>JXCR01146518.1:77287-93356 GCA_002079205.1 Phalaenopsis hybrid cultivar | reverse complement strand
AACGTGCTAGCACATCTTAGGAAGTTGCTGGCCCGACTAAGCATCTATGACGCTCTGATCCTGTCGAAGGAGATGAGGGAAGCTCTAGTTACAGCTTTGCTTGATCCAGAGATTTGCTTAGCTCAGTTGGCCAGCACATCTTTAGATGAAGTTTGCTCGTTCAGACAACAATCTGGAGTAACCTTCATAGATGAAGATTTACTACTCGGTACAGCCGACCACAACAAACCACTCTATATATCCGTCAACATCGGCAAATTTGTAATGTCCAGAGTTTTAGTGGATCCTGGAGCTTCTCTTAATTTGATGATTCTACGAACGTTAGCATATTTGGACTTCAACATTCATAAGCTCATCCCCGATAAGAAGATGTTAAGAGGATTCAACCAAAAGGGATATAGAGCCCTTGGATCAATTACATTACTTATGAAGGTTGGAGAACTTGTAACAACCGTTAAATTCCATATCATTGACGCCGAGACCTCTTTCAACGCTCTACTTGGTCAACCTTGGATTCATGAGAACAACATGGTTCCATCGTCTCTACACCAATGCATCAAATACTGCAAAGAAAAACAAGAATATTGCATTAAAGGAGATCTACAGCCATTTTCATGACATGAGGTTGGTATTCATGAAGATACTGCTTATTATACACTTTCAAAGAAAACCGTCTTCTCCCAAGAAGTTACAATAAATAAAAATTCAAAAAAAGAACAAAAAGGAGACCATTCAACTACCTCCTTACAACATGATAGTTAAGGTTCTTTTAGTCCACGCACTCGAGATTGAGGCCGGGGAGGTGGATGAAGAAGAGTCAATACATTTGTTGAAAAGACTAAGCAGATCATCAACATCGGTGATGAAGACAGTTCCGAAGATGAAATAATAATGACAAAACAAAAGAAACCTCAGTACAGGATCTTCTTCGAAGATGATGAGAAAAATGAATATGAGACGATGTATGATCGGATTAACCACTATGTGAACACCTTGAATTTCACTCCGATCCTTCCTCAAAAGGTTGAGAGTTTAGAGGTTAAGGAAGTCCCTTATGCTGGTTCAAAGCTGATTAAGTTTTACTGTGCTTCTACTCCTGTAAACTTTGAAAATCATGTAAATTTTGATGATCCGAATCAAATTTTACTCTGCTTCTACTCCTGTAAACTCTGAAAATCATGTAAATATGGATGATATTTACTCTGCTTCTACTCCTGTAAACTCTGAAAATCATGTAAATATGGATGATCCTAATGACACTACTCCGGTAAACTCTGAAAATCATGTAAATTTGGAGGATCCTAATGAATTAATGGAATTACATTTTGGGTTATTTCTCGCCTTATGTGAAAAAGTTAATTCAACAGGGACATTTACCTAAGCAAATGTCAAAAGGCAAACTATAATTTTTTGGAGAAATTATGGATTGCTAAAATCCGCACTCCAAAATCAAAAGAAGGTCTTGGATTTGGTACAATGGGACCAGTCGATGATTTGGAATTTNCCTTATGTGCAAAAGTTAATTCAACAAGGACATTTACCAAAGAAAATGTCAAAAGACAAACTACAATTTTTTCAGAAATTATGGAATGCTAAAAATCGCACTCCGAAATCGNAATTTGAGGAAGAAATCAAATCAACTATCGATGAACTAAAAGAAGCAAATCTCGGGACTGAAGAACATCCCCGACCAACATTTATAAGTTCTCTACCCAATAATGAAGAATCTTCAGAGTTGGTCGAATTGTTAACAAAATTCAAAGATTGCTTCGCCAGAAGTTATGATGAAATGCCAGGACTCTCAATGGAAGTTGCAGTTCATAATCTCTGGGATTGCAAATAACTTTGCTTTTTCTTTCTGTGCTTTGGTAAGAGCTCTTTGTTTTCTCTGATCAACATTTCTTCGCTGAGTCCTACGCAATGAGGCAAAAGGTATTTTCTGATTGTCGACAACTATCAAATTTTCTGCCGAAGTAGCTATCATGGAAGGCAAACGGCATCTTGGACCTTCCATTGGATCTTGTTCTTCAATAATTTCTTTCCCTTTTGAGGAGGAGAGAATCATGGTGCTGAATTTGAGCAATGAGGGCAATCGCTCTTTTTCTTGTTCTCAACAGCATCCATTAGTGGATTTTTGTATTCTACGTTGATATCATCAAATTTCATATTGAAGTTGATTATTCCACCTTGCGGTACATATTCTTCGTTTAAAGCGAGGTTTAAACCATCTTTGAAGGCAAATATCAGTCGCGGTCCTGACATCTCCTTCTGAAATTAACAGGGGGACATCAATGAGCTGGAATTGTTTATGAACCAGAACAAAACATAGTTCAATTAACGTATATTTTATCTTGTTAGTATATATGTAGAAAAGGACGGATGTAATCTGCAATACTAAGAATTTTAATTAAATTTTGATATTAATTAAAAAAATTTATCTTGTCATAGACTTTTCAGGCCATATAAATAACCCTAGAACTATCTGAAGTTCACAAAAATTTTTCTTGAGAATTGATGAGTTGGTAGGCTCCTCCGACGTAGACCTTCTCAATGACAAATGGTCCGTCCCAAGTCGGCTCAAATTTTCCACCTATCTTGCGACGTGCAAGAATAAGTCTTTTGAGAACAAGGACCAGGTCACCAATTTTAAATGTCCTTGGGTGGACCAGTTTGTCATGAGCTTGCATCATCTTTGCTTGGTATAGCTCCAGATGTTGTTCTGCTTGTAGGCGCTTTCCTTCAAGACTTTTAAGTTCTTCAAGTTTGAGCTTTGCATTTTCTTCAGTTGTAAGTTGGTTTGCAATGGCGACTCTGAGAGACAGCGTCTGTATTTCTAATGGTAGTACGACCTCTGACGCGTACACAAGCATGTAAGGTGTACATTGAGTGGGAGTTCTGAACGTCATTCGGTAGGCGCACAGAGCTTCTAGCAGTTTATTGTGCCAGTCTCATTTATTTTCATTGAGTATTTTTTTCAAAATTTGTACAAGTGTTTTGTTGGAGGCTTCAACTAACCCATTTGCTTTCGAATAATAAATTATGGAGTATCTCCAGTCTATCCTGTGTTTTCTGACAAAGTTGTTGATTTTTGTGCTCTTGAAAGCTGTCCCGTTATCAGAGATAATTCTTCGCGGTACACCAAAACGGTAAACGACTTGGTCTTTGAAGAACTGTAAGACATGCTAAGTGGTAACCTCTCGTAGTGGAACTGCCTCTGCCCATTTAGAGAGGTAGTGTGTTGCTGCAAGTATGAATCTATGTCCTTTGGAGGATGGATGATCTATCATACCCACTATGTCTGTACCCGAACACTCGAATGGCCATGAGGCAATAGTTGGGTGTAGCACAATCGGTGGTTGGTGTAAGATCTCTCCATGTATCTGGCATTGGTGACATTTTTTCGCTGTATCCATGCAATCAGACATTATTGTTGGCCAATAATATCCTAGTCTTTGATTTTCATTTTCATCTTTGGTCCCAACTGGTGAGCACCACACAATCCGGCATGTATTTCATTGACAATATCCTGTGCCTCGGCTCTGCTCAAACACCGTAGCCACATTTGATCAAACAATCTCCTATAGAGAAAATTTATGAGAGCATATGACAAAGCTCTCTTTGTAATTTGGTTTGCCTCGGACTTATCCTCTGACATATGAGAGCATATGACAAAGCTCTTTTTGTAATCTGGTTTGCCTCGGACTTATCCTCTGGCAAATGAGAGCGTATGACAAAGCTCTCTTTGTAATCTGGTTTGCCTCGGACTTATCCTCTGGCAGTTTTACAGTATGCAAATATTCCATCAATGGTTTTCGCCAGTCTTCGTTAATATTTACAATCGCATTTATCTTGTCTTCTTCTTTTCCGAGTTTATGTAGGGTTTCCATGTCATTCTTGGATAGAACTTGTCTTCCCTGTCCTGTGATTTCTATGGAATCCTCCAAGGGACATGCCAATTCTTTAGCGAGTTTTGCTAGATCGTCGACATGCACATTATCTACTTAAAGAATCTTATAGAAAGTCATGTTAGGAATCTGCTCCAGCAGTTTCATCGTGTACTCGTAATATTCTGACAGTCTGGGCTTCAAAATTTTGTATTGTCCAGCAATTTTTTGAATGATGAGTTGGGAGTCACTGTAGATGGTAATATATTTAATGTCCATTAAGATTGCCAACTCTAGTTCTGTAATTAAAGCTTTGTATTCTGCTTCATTATTGGTGCAAGGCTCTGTCAGGTGGTACCAGAATCTCAGCATAGCTTTGCCTGGAGTGATGAAAATCAGACCAACTCCTGCTTTGCCTGGTATGATTGTGCCCGAGCCTTTATCTTTTCTGGCTGAAGAAGCACCATCGAAGTACATCTCCTAGTGTTGTGCACTGGAGTAGTCTGTTTGTAGAATTTGTTCGTCTCGTAACTCGTCATTGAGTGGGGACTCACATGATAAATCTGTTTGTAGAATTTGTTCATCTGGTAACTCGTCATTGAGTGGGGACCCAGCTGGTAATAATGTGCAGCAAGAAAGTCTGCTAATATCTGTCCCTTGATAGCACACAGGGGAACAAAAGTTATGTTGTTGCGTACTGGAGGAATCCGTTTGTAGAATTTGTTCATCTGGTAACTCGTCATTGAGTGGGGACCCAGCTGGTAATGGGTGCAGAAAGTCTGCTAGTATCTGTCCCTTGATAGCATGCAGGGGAACAAAAGTTATGTCGAATTGAAATAATATCATCGACCATCTTGCTAGACGTCCCAAGAGTGTTGGTCGTGTCATTAAATAATGCAATAGATTAATTCTTGAAATTAGAGTTACCTTGTGGGAAAGCATGTAATGCCTAAGCTTCTGGGTTGCAAAAATTAAAGCTAGACAATGCTTCTCAATTGGTGGATACCTTATCTCCGTCTGTATTAGACGACGATTCAGGTAGTATAGTGCATTTTCTTTGCCCTCGTTGTTAACTTGGGCTAGTAAAGCTCCAAGCGAGTAATCTAACGCAGTAGTATAAGTATCAGGTCTCCCTGGGATAGGGGCTGCCAAAACAGGAGGTGTCGTTAAATATTGTTTAATGTCATCAAAAGCCTGCTGGCATTTTTCTTCCCAAATAAATTTGGCGTTCTTTTTAACCAATGCCGAGCAAATAAATTTGGCGTCTACGTCCTCAAAAGCCTGCTGGCATTTTTCTTCCCAAATAAATTTGGCATCCTTTTTAACCAAGGCCGAGAAAGGCTGACACCTAGCTGAGAGGTTAGAAATAAAGCGTCTCAAATATACCAACTTCCCTTGAAAGGAACGTAATTGTTTCAAATTTTTAGGGGGAGGCATTTATATGCCAACTTCCCCTGAAAGGAACGTAATTGTTTCAAAGTTTTAGGGGGAGGCATTTCT
Organism: Phalaenopsis hybrid cultivar; assembly: GCA_002079205.1. Taxonomy (NCBI): domain Eukaryota; kingdom Viridiplantae; phylum Streptophyta; class Magnoliopsida; order Asparagales; family Orchidaceae; genus Phalaenopsis; species Phalaenopsis hybrid cultivar. Next base: position 87,972 of record JXCR01146518.1, on the reverse strand, counting down.
AACGATGCCAACTTCCCCTGAAAGGAACGTAATTGTTTCAAAGTTTTAGGGGGAGGCATTTCTAAGACAAATAAAGCGTCTCAGATATGTCAACTTCCCCTGAAAGGAACGTAATTGTTTCAAAGTTTTAGGGGGAGGCATTTCCAAGATAGTTTTAATCTTCTCCACATCTCGATTCCCCGATGACGAACAACAAATCCAAGGAACTTCCCAGAAGTGACACCAAATACACACATCTCGATTCCCCGATGACGAACAACAAATCCAAGGAACTTCCAAGAAGTGACACCAAATGCGCACTTTACGGGATTCATCTTGAGATTATATTGTCATAATCGTTTAAAAATGATCCTCAAATCGTACACATGGTCTAATTTTTGTTTACTTTTGATGACCAAATCATCCACGTAACATTGACTTGATTGTGAATGAGGTCATCAAAAATTCTCGTCATTGCTCGTTGGTATGTTGCTCCGGCAGATTGTGAATGAGGTCATCAAAAATTCTTGTCATTGCTCGTTGGTATGTTGCTCCAGCGTTCATGTGAACTAGGTCATCAAAAATCCTTGTCATTGCTCGTTGGTATGTTGCTCCGGCGTTTTTCAAACCAAATGGCATTACTGTAAATTTTTGTTTACTTTTGATGACCAAATCATCCACGTAGCATTCTACTTGATTGTGAATGAAAAATTCTTGTCATTGCTCGTTGGTATGTTGCTCCGGCATTCTTCAACCCAAACGGCATTACAGTTTTGATGACTAAATAATCTACGTAGCATTAACTTGATTGTGAATGAGGTCATCAAAAATTCTCTTTGATGACTAAATCATCTACGTAGCATTCTACTTGATTGTGAATGAGGTCATCAAAAATCCTTTTGCTCGTTGGTATGTTGCTCCGGCGTTCTTCAAACCAAACGGCATTACTGTGTAGCAGAAAACTCGTTGGTATGTTGCTCCGTACTTGATTGTGAATGAGGTTATAAAAAATCCTTGTCATTGCTCGTTGGTATGTTGCTCCGGCGTTATTTAAACCAAACGACATTACTGTGTAGCAGAAAATTTTACTTGATTGTGAATGAGGTTATAAAAAATCCTTGTCATTGCTCGTTGGTATGTTGCTCCGGCGTTATTTAAACCAAACGACATTACTGTGTAGCAGAAAATTTTGATGACCAAATCATCCACGTAGCATTCTCTGATTGTGAATGAGGTCATCAAAAATCCTTGTCATTGCTCGTTGAGCTCCGGCGTTCTTCAAACCAAACGGCATTACTGTGTAGCAGAAAATTCCGATCGGTGTTCTCAAAGCTGAAAGTGTTGCATCTTCAGGAGTCATCTTTATTGGGTTGTATCCTGATAATCCGTCCATGAAGGAGAAGATTTCATGTGTTGAAGCAATATCCACCATCATTTCTCGTATTGGTAGTGGAAACTCATCTTTTGGACATGCTTTATTCAAGTCTCTGAAGTTGATAAAAACTCGTATTCTTCCGTTTTTCTTTTTAACTGGAACAATATTAGTTATCCATGTGGGATATTGTTCTTCTCGTACGAAATTAGTATTTATCAATTTCTTTACTTCGGTGATGACTTGCTGTTCAATTTTGAGGCGCATTCTCGTTGTGGCTTTTATNCGATCGGTGTTCTGAAAGCTGTAAGTGTTGTATCTTCAGGAGCCATCTTTATTTGATTGTATCCTGATGATCTGTCCATGAAGGAGAAGATTTTATGTGTTGAAGCAATTTCCACCATCATTTCTGATATTGGCAGTGGAAACTCATCTTTTGGACATGCTTTATTCAAGTCTCTGAAGTCGACATAGACTCGTATCTGTCCGTTTTTCTTTTTAACTGGAACAATATTATCTATCCATGTGGGATATTGTTCTTCTCGTATGAATTTAGCATTTATCAATTTCTTTACCTCGGTAATGACTTGTTGTTCAATTTCGAGGCGCATTCTTCTTGGGGATTGTTTTATTGGGGTTATATCTTTGTCTACCCCAAGTTTATGAACTGCAACTTCCATTGATAATCCTGACATTTCATCATAACTCCAGGCGAAGCAGNATGGTCAAATGAACCTTACCTTAACTCATCCTAGACTCTAGAGTTGAGTTTAAAGCCATCCACCAACCCATGTTTAAGCTTGATATTTATCTCATGGGTAAAATTTTTTTTTTAATTTTTAAAGGGATAAAGAGAGGGTTAAATCAAAGTACTTGCAATACCACAAGTCAATACCTAATGGATAAAGAGAAGGTTAAATCAAAGGACTTGCCATACCACATGTCAATACTCTATGGTGCGTTAAATCAAAGTACTTGCTATACCACATGTCAATACTCTATGGAGCCATTTTTACTGCTCAATATAAGCTTTAACCATGACCCAACCCTTGGTTAATCACTTTAACCCAAGCTAAAGCCAAAATCGTGAGCCCCCCACATGGCCAATACCTAAATTCATGCCAAGAAGCCACCTCAGCCCAAATTGAGCTGAGACCACATGAATACCCAAATTCATGCAAAGAAGCCACCTTAGCCCAAGTTGAGCTGAGAGCTCCTCTGCTTAACACCTAAGCAGTGGGGCTAACCCCTCAATTGGCCAGCTAAGCTTTACTCTAGCCAATTTCTATAAAATACCCCCCCACGGCCATGAATAGGGGAGTAAGAAAAATTTTTCACCAAGGCCTCCCAAACTCCTCGGAGAGCTTCTTTAAGAGTCCCTTAGCACATTGCAATCCATTTCCATTCTCCCAATTCCACCACAGAAATCCAATTTTGAGTTTGAATTCCTGCCCGAAACCAGGACAAACTTCAATCCTAACCTACACAGCACCAAATTTCAAATAAATTAGCTCTACACCTTCACAACAGTGAAGGAAGCCAAACCCCCATCAATTCCTCCTCTGAAATAGCCTCTACCATAGCTCTCAGCCAACACCCAAAATCGGTTGTGGTTGAAATCATACATAGGCCTTACACCAGAGCCAGAGGTTTCATCTCTAAGCACAGTTCTTGAAATATCAGGTTGACCTCACTGTTTTGGAATCTTGAAATCCTAGGTTGCAATGTCTTACATCTGGGACATTATGGTAATTATGATGATTACTCATCAGCCAATGAATTGATAAGATATGATGATTTGCCAATCGATGATACAAACACAGTTCAACATCATCCATGGGACATTTTTCATGCTCCAACTCAAATTGAGGCGTATAATCCGGTGGAAATAATACCACCATTAACATGACAACCAATCATTAATAATCGATTAAATGATGAAGTCCATTATCTAGCATATCCAAATAAAGTCAAGCTTGCAAAAATACATAATGTTAAATGCAATGTTTTCCAACTTTTTGAAATAGTTGATGGAGACTATGTTAATATTCTAGAGGGATTGGAATTATATACAGAGGTCTTTTCTTTTACAGAGCAACAAGAAGTACTTAATTGTGTGTTTGACCTCCAAATTAGAGGTAAAGCAGGATTGCTATCTGGAAGAACGTATTTCGAACCTAAAAAATGGATGAAATGTGAACCACAACTACAGGAACAATGATGGAAAAACAAAAATCTGGAGAAACTCTGGTAGATTATATTTTGAGGTGGAGAAACCTCAGCATGAAATGTGATCTGATAATTTCAATTTTTACTTTGAATCAGTTCAATACTTCTGATTCAAAAATTGATCCAACAATTTCAATTTTTANAGGAGCTTACCAACTCATCAATTCTCAAGGAGAGAGGCCTATGCTTCTAATAAATGGACGATATCTAAAGGCTTACTACGCAACATGACGACGCTTGCCGCTGTTAGTTTACCACGTACATATGAAAATTTTTGAGAACTTCAGATAGTTCTGGGGTTATTTATATAGCCTAAAAAGTCTATGACGAGACAATTTTTTTTTATTATCATTAAAAATTTGATGAAAATTCTTAGTATCACATATTATATCCGTTCTTTTCTACATATATATTAGCAAGATAAAATATAAGTTAATTAAACTATATTTTTTTATGGTTCATAAACAGTTCAAACTCACTGATGTCTCCCTGTTAATTTAAGGAGAAGATGTCAGGATAGCGGCTGATCTTTACTTTCAAAGATGGTTTGAACCTTGCTTTAAACAAAGACGACGTACCGCAAGGCGGGATAATCGACTTTGATATGAAATTTGACTATGTTAATATAGAATATAAAAATCCATTAATGGATACTGTTCAAGAGCAAGAAAAAGAGGGATTGCCCTCACTGCTTAAAGTCAGTACCAGGATTCTCTCTTCCTCAAAAGGGAAAGAAATCATCGAAGAACTAGATCCAATGGAAGGGCCAAGCCGTCGTCTGCCCTCCATGATGGCTACTGCAGCAGGACATTTGATAGTTGCCGATGAGCAAAAAATACCTTTAGCCTCGTTACGGAGGACTCGGCANACATTTGATAGTTGCCGATGAGCAGAAAATACCTTTCGCCTCGTTGCGGAGGACTCGGCAAAGAAATGCTGAAAAAAAAAAACAAAGAGCTCTGGCCAAAGCGAAGAAAGAGAAAGAAAAATTATTTGCGATTNATGCTGACCGAAAAAAACAAAGAGCTCTGGCTAAAGCGAGGAAAGAGAAAGAAAAATTATTTGTGATTCCAGCAGAATACATGTATAATGTCAACATGAGGGAGTCTTCTGATAGTCTTCCATTGACAGAGGATGAAGTACAATCGGTACAATGTCCAGAACCATCACCAGTATGGGTTCACTCCGATGCCAGTTATGTTTGTTCCACTTGTCATTCCGCGACACTTGATCAAGGACATTCTACCGGAGCCTTTGTAGAATGTCCGGGTTCCAATGTGTTACACCTTGGACAGTATCATTGTTATGGTGACNCATGAGGGAGTCTTCTGATAGTCTCCCATTGACAGAGGATGAAGTACAATCGGTACAGCGTCCAGAACCATCACCAGTATGGGTTCACTCCAATGCCAGTTCAGTTGTTCCACTTGTCATTCCGCGACACTTGATCAAGGACATTCTACCAGAGCCTTTGTAGAATGCCCAAGTTGCAATGTTTTACATCTGGGACAATATCATGGTTATGTTGATTACTCATCAGCTAATGAGCTGATAAGATATGATGATTTACCTATTGATGATACAGATACAGAATTATCCATGGGATCCTTTTTATGCGCCAACTTNAATTTTTACTTTGAATCAGTTCAATACTTCTGATTCATAGTTGATCCAATAATTTCAATTTTTACTTTGAATCAGTTCAATACTTCTGATTCTATTGATCCAATAATTTCAATTTTCTCATCGAATCAGTTCGATACTTCTGATTCATAACTTTTTAAAATTGATTTGATAATTTCAATTTTTACTTTGAATCAGTTCAATACTTCTGATTCCAAAATTGATCCAACAATTTCAATTTTTACATCGAATCAGTTTGATACTTATGATTCATAAATTTTAAAAAATTGATCCAATAATTTCAATTTTCTCATTGAATCAATTCAATACTTCCGATTCATAACTTTTCAAAATTGATCTAATAATTTTAATTTTTACTTTGAATCAGTTCAATACTTCTGATTCATAGTTGATCCAATAATTTCAATTTTTACTTTGAATTAGTTCAACACTTCTGATTCATAATTGATCCAATAATTTCAATTTTCTTGTCAAATCAGTTCGATACTTCTGATTCATCACTTTTCAAAATTGATCCAATAATTTCAATTTTCACATTAAATCAGTTCGATACTTCTGATTTATGCTTTTCCCAAATTGATCGGATAATTTTCACTTTGAAATAGTCCGATATTTCTAATACACATCCTTCAAGAATTGATCCAATAATTTCAATTCTTACTTTAAGATTAGTCATACACTTCTAATTTCTATTATTGGAAGTCAGTTCCAAATGTCTGACTCTCCTTTGATATCAATATTTGTATCTTGAATCCTCATTTTGAGGTCAACCATTACATGTTGATCTCTATTAAAAAAAAAAACGAAACAACACACTTAACAACTTTAAAACTCACTATCCAATCCTCAGTGAGAGTACTCACTACCTGATCTTGATCAGCCACTTATTTGCGAAAAAAATCCCCAGCGGAAACAAATAGCAGACATAAATTCACACTCCTTTCTAGGTCTGATGACTTAGAAATCTATATTGGTCCTGTTGATTTTGTCGGTCAACACTAATACGTGCGGTGTGCTTGCCCAGCACACCACACCTATTAGGGGTCCATTTGTTGACCTCACTTTTGATTGAGGTCTAGAAATTTCTTTAGTAGCCTAGGTCTAGCCATAGGACTTTCTTACTGACTAGTCTTAGAAAACTAGAAAAGGCACCCTCACCATACCCTGGCTAAGACCAATACATGGGGACCTAAAATGGAGATTCCATTGGTCCAATGGTTCTCTACCCAATTGCACTTGAAATGCCCAACTTGGCCTTTTGCCTCTAGGCACCTCTAAATTACCTAACTGCCCTTGGGACCCAAATTTGGCCAAAATTCCTAAAGTTTGCTAAAATACCTAAAACTGATCAAAACTCATTCCAAACACTTTGAATACATACAAATTTGCCAAAACTGACAAAAAATTAAAAAAATGGCCAAATTACCAAAATGCCCTTCCATAGCCCAAAAATCCAAAATTTCCAAAAAATTCCAAAAAAATGCCATTAAATCCAAAATATTTCCAATTTCCTATTGTTCAACTACACCATGGTCCAATTTGGTCAATTTGACCATTTTTGACCAAAACCCCAAATTAGCCCCAATATTGGCTAACACCCTAAATCTCAACAATTGAATGCCCTAAATCTCAAATTGAAATCTAATTTTTGTTGAAAATCCTTTGTGAGGTCATTTGTGATCAAACACAATAATAAATTTGAGCTTAGTACAAAATTAGCTCAAGTTTGACCCAAATTAGCCCTATATGCCTAATTTGGGTCTAAATCCAAAACCCATCAAAATTCAACCAAATTGACCATTAAATCAACTTTAAAACAATTTTCATCCTTCATTAAAGTTGTTCATCATGATGTTTTACACCAAAAAAAAATAGTCAATTTGGACTCAGCTCATGGCTAGCCCAAGTTTGACCCAAACTTAGTCGAGCATGCTTAAAATGGGTCAAAAATCAAAAATCCACCAAATTGATTAACCAATTGACCTCAAAATGACTTTCACCCTTTATGAAAGTTATTCTTCATGGTATCTTACACCAAATTCCATATTTAATTGGGCCAATTGACATGTATAACCTAGTTCAAACACAAGATTTGGTCATATGCACCTTCTTGGACTTATGGTCAAATCCAAATCAATTGAGCTTGGTATGGTCAAATGAACCTTAACTTAACTCATCCTAGACTCTAGAGTTGAGTTTAAAGCAAGCTACCAACCCATGGTTAAGCTTGATATTTATCTCACGGGTAAAAATATTTTTTTTATTTTTTAAAGGGATAAAAAGAGAGGGTTAAATCAAAGTACTTGCCATACCACATGTCAATACCCTATGGTGCCATTTTCACTACTCATTATAAGCTTTAACCATGACCCAACGCTTGGTTAACCACTTTAACCCAAGCTAAAGCCCAAAACCGTGGGCCCCCACATGGCCAATACCCAAATTCATGCCAAGAATCCACCTCAGCCCAAATTGAGTTGAGAGCTCCTCCGCTTAACACCTAAGCACTGGGGCTAACCCCTCAATTGGCCAGCTAAGCTTCCCCCTGGCCAATTTCTATAAAATACCCCCCCACCCACGGCAATGAATTGGGGAGTAATTGGCCAGCCAAGCTTCCCCTTGGACAATTTCTATAAAATGCACCCCCACGGCCATGAATAGGGTGGTAAAAAAAAATTTCACTAAGGTCTCCCAGACTCCTCAGAGAACTTCTCTAAGAGTTCCTTAGCACATTACAATCCATTTCCCTCTCCCAATTCCACCACAGAAATCAAATTTTGAGTTTGAATTCCTGCCCGAAACCAGGACAAACTTCAATCCTAACCTACACAGTACCAAAATTCAAATAAATTAGCTCTACACCTTCACAACAGTGAAGGAATCCAATCCCCCATCAATTCCCCCTCTGAAATAACCTCTACCATAGCTCTCAACCAACGCGCAAAATTGGATGTGGTCGAAATCATACATAGGCCTTACACCAGAGCCAGAGGCTTCATCTCTCAGCTCTTTGGGACCCAACGAAGGTGTGGAGAATCTCTGATTGAGGCCAAACCTTTCGGAGCAAAGGTATAACCTCACTCACTCTCCCGAGCCTTCGCAAGATCTCCATTTATAATGGGCTTGATTTCATAGTATGTTTACCATATAGATGTGTTTGTCTCTTCAAGACGAACAATTTATAAAAAACTCATCAAAATCCAGTAAGAAACGAGAGAGCTATTAAGGTTTTAAGTTGGACGGCTCTCAATTAAGCCCATTGTGGACGATGAACGGATGTCGTCCATTCTCGCGTGTATTGAATGGATGGCGGAGATCAAGCCAAATAATCCTTTGGAACGACACGGCGGGACGCGTGGCAGCTGACTCAGAAGGCAGAGTTGAATAGGAGCGCGCCGCGTGGCTGTTCGACGGATCTGATTTTCCAGTCAGCCCGCGGTTTGAATAAATAAATAGGGGTATTTAAAAAATTTAGAAAATACCCCTAAACTTCAAGAATTCGTATCTTTGCATAGAAAATTCATAAAAATAAAATAAAAATACCCTCTTGCTCAGTAAGAATACCCTCCTGCTCTGTAAAAATACCCTTTAAACTCTAGAATCATGTAGAATTATTTTCACATTAATTTGATACATATTTAATTAAATAAAAATCAATTAGTAATTATCACCTTGACCCCAAATTTTTATATGTTGTAGCCTCTGTCTAGGTGCACAATTTGAGAATTTTTCCAAAGACATAGGAGATCTTTAGACAGAGATCTTAATTTTCTAAGTTCTTATACATTTTCTATTGAAATAATTATAGAAAATTGTTTTTGGCTTAGAAAACTCTACAAAAATTCATGTAAGTTTCCTATGGCTAGAGTAGTCTTAGGAAATAATTTCATAACCTTTAAGAATCAAGACATCACTGTTTTGAGCAAACCTTAGTTTGCTTAAAAACTTTAATTTGAAGCACACAGAGATTAAAATCATTTGATTTTTGTTCTCCACTGTGGCTCATGAGTTAGGAAACTCACCATTAAAATTTGAAAGGATTTGAAGATCATTTAATATTTTTAATTGATTTTTAAAAGTGACCATCAAATTTGAAACTTAAATGATTTTTAAACAATCCAAATATAACTCGAAAAATTATGAAACTTAGTTTTTTGAGTTCTCTGATATTAGGGGGATTTAATAAAAATAAAATATATTTAAAGTGAAAACTTGATTTTTTAGGTTATTTTTAATTATTTTTAATAATTAAAAAAAATAATAAAGAAATCATAAAATATTAAACTCATGGAAATGTTCCAAATTATTTCCTAAACACTTAGGAATCATTGGAATATTTTTTTAAGGTCTAAAAATAAAAGATATCTATTTTTAAACCTAAAAATGATTTTTAAGGCTTAAAAATAGAATTTTCTCCAAAATAATTCTAAAAAATCAAATAACATTAAAAAAATACAAAATAAATTTTTCTGGGTTCCCTGACCTCAGAGAGATTTTCCAAAAATATAAAACTATTTTTAAACACTTAAAATATTTTATTTTTATTAAAGTCCTCAAAACTTTAATTAATTTTAATAAATCATAGAAAATTTAAAAAAATTATGAAATTTTGGCCAAATGACTTACTGGTCTAGCGCTAGCTCGCATAAAAATTTCAAGTGATTAGGAATTGTCCTGATGATCTTTTGGAATTTTCCTTGAAAATGCACATTTTTCCATGAAAATAATTATATGAATTAAATTAAATTATGAAAAATCACATTTTCTCCTCTGATGTCTTAATTGACTTATCAGTAGGGTTACATAAAAATTTCAAAGTCATTTAACTTAAATTTGACAAATTATGAAAGTTTGGACCCTTAGGGGCAAAATTGTAATTTTGGCTATTTTGGCCTTAATGAACATTTAGGCTTAATCAAAATGGGAAAATGGGTAATTTCTGATATTAACTAACTCGTTTGATGATTTGCAATAAGAAATGGGCTTAATTGGTAGAAACCCACTTTACTTTGCCAAATTACAAGATAAAAGAATAATTCTTATAATTATCAAAATTTTGGAAATTTCATTAGCATAAATTGACTTTTGAATTTAGGGGTATAACTTTAGAAATCAATGATTTCACACCCTTGTTTGATAATTAAAATGATGTTTAATTGATCTTGATAATGATCATTTAAAGTTTTAAATCTTTTCAAAATCAATACACACACTGAATACATTCACTTAGGTCTTAAGGACTTAGTGGTGAACTTAAGTTGAAATCCACTTGTTAAAAGATGATTAGAAAAATCAACATAGTCAAACTCTTTTAAAACACCACAAGTTCAATTAGGACTAAAATTTGGCTAAGTGTTCTTAATAACACTAATTTGTCTTCTAAAGGGTCTTCACCCACATAATTTTCAAATTGAAAGGTAAATGACATTTACCTTATTCTTGGGAATAATCAAGACATCAA
>JXCR01146518.1:14485-67365 GCA_002079205.1 Phalaenopsis hybrid cultivar | reverse complement strand
AGTGTGTGCATTGATTTTGAAAGGATTTGAAACTTTAAGTGATCATTATCAAGATCATTTAATAATCATAAATAAGGGTGGGTCATTAATTTTCAAAATTATACCCTTAATAAAATTCAAAAGTCATTTTTGATTAATGAAGTTTCCAAAATTTTGATAATTATGGGAATTATCGTATAATTTGGCATNCGTTCACTAAGCATCAGGTTGTTCCTAGGGTAAATTATTAAGCAACATAATAAAGTTTAAATGAACCCAAGGACTGGAAGAAGTGAGGATTTAGGTCATGAAAAACGACAACCTAAGAATCCTAAGACAAGTTAGAGCTTATATTATACTTCAGAGATATGCAAAGGTCTAAAGATGAGTTGAGAATTTATGTTTCATAAGCAAACAACCTCAATGTCCTATGGCTTGGTTATTTAATTTAAAATAATAAAATTAGTTTAGTTGGGGAAGACATGTTTTACTGTTGAAGATGGCCGTGCTGCCCATTATGCTAGCTCCAAGCTCCTTGCCGTGACGAGTTTAAGTTTTCTAATGTGTCAGGTTATGATGTCAAATCAAATGTCCCTATGGTTATGATCCTTTAAATATTATGAGGGATGTTAAAGTTGATTAAAGTGACACCAGTTAGGATCCTACAGTTCCCTTGTTCTGACACCACCATTTTCTATTGGATTCAGTTAGTTCAAATGAATTTACTAAACTCAACTTAATGAGTTCCATAATTTCATTTAGACCGTGGGAAGCCTCGTTAGTAACCGTAGGTTACCTCCTCCTAGGGATTCCCGATCATCTGACAGAGACGTCTTAATTTAATTACAATTGTGGTTTTTGTGACATTTGTGATTAAATTTTGAGTTATCTTATATTTTGAATGTTGTGGAGGTGAATTTTATCTTGGTTCGTTTTAGTTTTGGTTTTGATTTTGGTTTTGTGGCTATCCTAGCAGTTTTGATTTTCATGCAGGGTGACATTGTTGTTTAGCATGCAAGCTTGATAAAAATACAGTGCGGAAATTACAAGAAAGAAGGTACTGTAAACTGTAAAAGCGTACCTGACGAGTCTTATCGTTCCACCACCTAAAAGGTCAGTACTTGCAAGGCATGTCTATAATGTTTCAAGAAATTTAAATTGCATGAGTAGATGAAGGTTTAGCTACAAAACCCCAAGTTATGATTTTGTTGAATCTCGAAAGATCCTTGTGGATAATTTTAGGACAAAATATGGCAAGTCCAAGTCCTTCAAAATATCCAATAGATTTAGAAATTTTCAAGGTGTGACCTTAGATCACTTTGAATATCGCTTGAAATATCTCGAGTTCATTTTGATCTTATCATAACGTTCCAATAATCATATGAGGTTGAAGTGTGAATACCCCATTGCTCAGTGAAACTTTTAATTTAAATATCCTAAGGATATGATACTCGATTGATCAATTGATGTTCTGTTTAAGAGTTATGTGAGTGAGTGCCCCTGAGACAAGTCTTTTTGATTTTGGTGCCCGTAATTAAGATTAGGCTTGTAGTGTTTAATCATCGTAATCACCAATCATATCATTTTATAAATCCAATCAACTTGAATTTAGGAATCAAACCTAGGTCACTACCAAGCCTTGGTAATCATGACAGGTGAAATGGTATGTATAAAAAATTTTAGTTTAAGTGATGTGTATTCTTATCAAGTAATCAAATAATCCTCAACTTTGGGCTTAAGAAAAGTAAATTATCATCCTTCCTAGTTTAAGCCCCTTACTTAAGAATCATTTGATCTTAATTGACTTCCAAATCATGAAGATTAGGAGAATTATGAATTTGTTGATATTGTGCAAGGGTGGTGAGTGAGTTTCTACCTTTTAGTCCCATTGTATTTCAATCATCAAATCATGTTTATTAAGATCAAAATTACCCATTTTCCTTTGGTTAATCCTAAATTTTGATTAAAGCACCAAAGTCTAAAGTGAGTGTTTTGCCCTCGGGGCACCTCACCTCATAACTCACTAAACACAACTCAAATGACTTTGAGGACTTGAAGTGTCATATCTATGAGGTAATTAAAGTATTAAAGGAGAAAATGTGGCTTTCTAAAAATTTTAATCTAATTTGGTTATTTATTTGAATTAAGAAAATAAGATTTTCAAAAAGTGATTTATTTAACTTTTCAAAATAAAGCTTTTATTTATGAGAAAATTATTAAGGGTTTCTTTAGGTCAAAGAAATGCTTGGGTAAAATTTTATGATTTTTCGAATTAAATTTTTATTATTATTTTTTTAATTTGGTTCAATTTTCATGATTTATTTAAGTAGAAAATGGTTAATTAAAAAAATTATTTTTATATCTTTCTTAGACTCCCCTGAGTTAAGAAAATGCAGAGAATCAAATTAGATATATTTTTTATTTTTAATTTATTTATTACAATTATTTTAGTGAGAAAATAATGAAAATTCATTTTTAAGCTTTTCAAAATTTCTTTTTAACTTAGGAATAATAGAAAAAACATTTTAATGAGTCCCAAGTAATCAAAGAATAGTTAGGAATATTTTGAAATATTTTGTATTTTTGGAATTTTTATTTATTTTTAATTATTTAAAATTCAAAATGAGGCCCAAAAATTAAGTGTTTTATTAAAAGTAATGTTTATTTTTCCTAACTACCTCTGATCACAAGGAACTTAGAAAATTACTTTTTATAATTTTTCCAAGTGTATTTAATTTATTATAATTATTTTTGTACAAAAATACATATTTTCTTAGAAAATCAACTATAGTGCTTACACTAAGCCAAATAATTTTGAAATTTTTTTACAGTGAGTAGATAAGATTTTTATGAACAATGTGGAGTTTATTTTGTTAATTTTTTATATATATTTAATTTACATAAATTTATACAAAGTATTCACATTTAACTATGTATAAAAATTTACAAAATGATTCAGAGCATCACAACATTTTTCCTAGACTTCTCTGACCACAAGAAAGCTACTAAAATTATTCTCATAATTTTCCAAGTGTTATTTTGATTTATATAATTAAATTAATACAAAATGGTAACCTTGGCTTGAAATTTAGGGTTAGGAGCATAGAGATGTCCTCTGACCTTGAAAAAATCAGAGAACATCCCCTCTATGATGGGAATAAACACTAAAATCTTAAGCCATGATGAACAGTCCTTAGTCATGGAGAGTTAAAATACCTCAGAGGGTATTTAATTAATATAAAATCATGTTTGGAAAATAATTTTTATTTTTAATTCACATTATTCTTATTTATTTACTGAACAGGAGGGTATTTTTTATTTTTATGATTTTTTTGAGAAAAGTTATGAATTTTTAAAAATCTGTTATTTATTTAATTAAGAAAAAGCTTTAATTTTCTATTTATCTCAATCACGCACCACGTCATCTTCGCCTTCTCTGAAGCGCCATGCATTATTTTTTGGTTTGGCCCTGCCATCTGACTCGATAACTACGAGCCCCACTATTCACGCACGAAGGCTCCGTCCAGCTCAATCTCGTCCGTCCAACAGATACACACTCGATCAGACGAATCTCCGTCATCATCCCCGATAGCCAAAACGCTTGAACTGTCCAACTTTAAAACCTAAGATCTCAGCCTAGAGTCAACCAAATCGCTTCGGGTTTGTTCCTACACCTTCATCTACCAAGATGAGTACATCTATATGGTTACATAGCTATGAACAATTTTTCTTCATAAAGGTCCAAATTGAACCTAAAATTAGGCTTAGTGAGCTATACCTTTGCCCAAGAGTTGAGGCCTCGATTGGGTGCTTATGAAAGCTTCAGTGGAGTCTGATAAACCTTGTGGATGTGTTTATTTTCTCTAGTGAAGGCTCCAAGTATGAGTCTGATCAAAGGGTAGAGCTGCCTTGGTCTAAGGATAGGTTAGAGTGATCAACAAAGGGGGATATTGAAGGGGATCTTCCTCTCTTACTCTGGTGAAGCTCAAGATCAAATCAATTTTGTCAGGATTTTGAGCTAAAAAAATGAGCTCAAGTATTGGAGAAGATGGCCAGAGAATGGTTGCAATGGGGTGGTGTAGTCTTAGAGGAGGTCTGGAAACAGTTTAAACAGGGTTCCCTCAAGAAAAATTTTATGGTTTCATTTTAGCCATGGAGGAGGGATTTAAGTAAAACAACTTAAGGTAGCTCTCATGGACTTCATTTGGGTGCAATGTGGAGCTTAGGTGGAGGGCTTCAAGATGCTAAACACCAATCAAAGCTAGACACATTGGATGGGTTAAATTGGGTTTCAACTTAGGCATGTGGGGTCTCAATTTTGGCTCATCTAGTGACTAGGGTTGCTGGCCATGGTAAGGGTGGTGCTTAGGTGGCTCAGGAACCTTAGAGGAATATGTCACAACAATTAATTTGGGCTGGTGATAGGTTTTGGCAAAGATATCTTTGACTTAAGCAATTTAGGAAACAAATCCCTTGATTTAGGGGACCTTTGATCCATGGCTCATTTAGAGTGGGTTAAGTGGGTCTAGTTACTAGGACCCAAAATTTGGAGGTAGAAGACTTGCCTTGGACAATTTGACATGGCTAGGTCAATTTTGGTGCATGGGTACAATGTGAGTCTAAATGGCCAAAGGTTTTGTTTGGGTTAGGCTAGCCATGACTTTGAGTCCAATTAATTGATCAACATTGTTTAGATTATTTTAGTGAAGATTTTTTGTGAAGGGTTGAAATGATTTTGAGTTCAATTGGGGGTTCAATTTGAAGGATTTTGGGGTTTTGGTCAATTTGGGCATGTTGGCCTAGACTTGTGTCTAGGTCGGGCTAAGGTTGGGCTAAGTCCAAATTGATTATTGAAAATGGTCTATAGAAACATCATGAAGAGTTTTCAACATAAATTGGGTGTCAATTTTGAGGTTAGGGCAATCAACTTGGTGGAATTTGGGGATATAGCCAATTTAGGGAATATTTGGGAATTTTTAGACTTTGGTTAAAATTAAATGCAATTGAGGCTTCACCAAGGCAAATTTAAGGTTAATTTTCATGTGTAGGATTGTTAGGAAGAGTTTTCAACATAAATTGTGGAAAATTGAGTAGGCTATGGGGTTCAATTTTGTGCGATTAAGTCATGGGCCAAAATTGGTGGGCTTGACTTAGCTCAAAATTAGGCTCAAATCATGCGCCAATTAAGGTTAGATTTGCTTTAGATTGGTCACATGAATGGTGAATTTGATTTTAGAACTGAAATTATGGGAAATTTAGGCACAATTGATGGACACTTTAGGTGACTTTGGGAAAGTTGGGCCTTTAAAGATAATTTGGGGGTTTTGGTCAAAATAGTCAAATTGGTCAAAGTAGGTTCAATTAGAGGGTCCAAATTGGTTTTAGAAACATTTGAAGTGATTTTGGAGGGTTTGGGAAAGTTTGGGGTGCAAAGGGTATTTTTGTAATTTTGGCAATTTTGGCGATATTTTGGTAAATTTGGCATTTTTGGGTGGTTTTGGGTAATTTGGGTATCTATAAATGGTTTGAAATGATTTTTGAATAAATTTGAATATTTTAGGAGAATTTGGGAATTTTGGCCAATTTTAGGGCTCAAAGGGTATTTAGGTAATTTGAAGGATTTTGAGGCAAAAGGCCAAGTTGGATATTTTTGGTAGAATTGGGGTACCAACAACCATATATGATCTATGGAATAATGAAATCCCCATTTGGGTCCTCTATGTACTGGTCTTAGCTAAACCCTAGCCTAGGGCTAGTGGGTTTAGGGGACAATCTACATGAGTCTCCCAAAAGAGTAAGGGATCAAAGTCAACAACTTTGGGTTTATGGTTGCAAGTGGGTGTAGGTGGTAGTGAGTGCAAGTGAGTGAACTAGCTCCAGACCAATACCCAGGGTCAACCATAAGTCAAACAGTCTTATGGGGACTCTCCTTGAGCTTCCTCATAGTGACCCCACCTACTAAGTGCTAGAGGTTATGACTAATATGTGGAACTTCAAGTTGAGCAAAGAAGAGGGTAGAATTTCTAATGGTGAGGGTCATTTTCTAGTTCTCTAGGAATAGTCAACAGGAAAGTCTATGGCTAGACCCTAGGCTACTAAAGAGGAAAAACTAAACCTCAACCAAAAGTGAGGTCAACAGTGTCTAACCATAGCATTTTAGAAATCTATATCATGATGAAGCATCTTCTGATATTCATCATTATACACATTCCTTACATATTTATCTCTCCCAAATGAGTCTATATATTAATAATATTAGATTGTCAAATCATAAGCTGGTCCATAACACCTTCCAAAGATGCAGCACTAGAAGTAGATGCCCCAGCAACAAATGTAGAGGGCCTATCCCTTCATCCACTTCTAGACTCAACAAATGATTCTACTCTCTGAATCATGAGTTTCTCAATAAGATTCTAAGGCTGTAATCTTTCTTCATTTATATGGGATTCAACTCCCGATTGTTCACATAAAATGAAAATCATGGCAGGATATCCCAAGCCTCCAGTCGTAGTACTACCAGCAATCCTCCGAGCGTGATGAAGTATGAGTGCACTAACGGCTATTGCCTTCATATTCTGAATGCAATACTTCAACACAACTCTATCCTTTATAACATCAGCAAGATGATTTTTAGGTAAAAGTCTAGCAGAGATGAAATGATGCCATATTTTTTATTGAATAGTTAACATGGAAGCAGGGAAGTTAACTACCTTGTTATTCTTTATCTTCCACTCTACTCTTCCATCAGTAAAAAAGGCAATAACTTCTTCGCATGATGAATCAGTGATAAAAAAGTGGCATGCTCATAATGGAAGACATTGTTAAGCCCATAAAATGCATTGGTCCTTTCAGAGGTAAACTCGACTTGCGTACCTCTCACAAAAATATGATCTTCCGCAATGAATCTTAAGTTTGTATAAAACTCCAGGACCATATGGACGATCGCCATAATAGTGAAGAAGTAGAATCTCTCCAAATTTCTGGCATGAGTCAACCTCTCAACCTCGCCACCTGGGTTTGCAAATGCTTGCTCATGGATCATTCTTTTGTTCTCAAATAAGATATTGTAATTGTGTTGGGCTTTGAAACTAAGAAATCGTCGAGCATCAAAGTCATTGGTCGGTCTTCCTCTCTTAACTAGGGGGCCATCAAAAATTCTCCAAAAATCCAAATTAATTACTAAATCAAAAATCGAACTCCCTAAGCAGGATTATTTGGTAAGAAAATTTTCACCATGAGTTTCCTTCAAGCACTTTCATAAGAAATCCCATTTTCTGGATCTCCCAAAATCCATGATGAAAATAAAAAATTTCTAAGTTAGAGTGAAGCTCTTACTAAGAGAAAATGAAATCTATGATTTTATTCTCTGTATCCTTCTCTTTAGCTTGCAATGTGATGCCCTAGATTAAGGTCTTGAGGTAGAAGAAAACTGAAGCAGAAAAAATCGATGTTGTCAATGCAATTTTGCGGTTTTCTAGGCAATATAGCATGTTCGGACATTTGGCGCATCATTCGCTAATCTAACGCATCATGCGCCAAGTCTCTATAAGTTGGCGCATCATGCTCTAGAGCATTTTTTGCCCGATTTTGGTTTTTGTGGAAATTTGCTTCATGCTGCTTTACATCAACCTCTATTTGACTCAAATAAACCTTTCTAAGCGTAATTAAACATCAAACTAACACTAAATTTTCACAAACAACACAACACTCATATTTATATACGAAATCCAAGTTATTACAAACTAACATTTTTCAAGCCAACACATAACAAATTCAGTGTTTTATAGCAAACTAACATCCTAAACACGGAAATCTAAATAGGTAACTTCATAGCAAATAACATAAATAATGCAACAACTTAAAGTAAGGCAATCCAACATAACAATATCTAACAAATAATACTAGACAAAATGTTCTGTGCTTAATTCAACTTCACTCATCTTTGTCACTCTCGTTCTTTTGGAGATCTCCCATATACTGGTAGTGTACATTAAGATTGTAGAATGGCCTAAATGAAAATTCATTAGCTGCATTTTACTCCTCAATCAATGCATGCTTCTTGAACATACGTACCAAATCATCTTCAATACACCCTGTATGTTCAAAACGTTCATTAAGTCTCCAATCCAGGTGTTCCAGCATTTCTGAAATATTATCAATTGCATGCATATGCATCTCTTTCTCTATCTTTTTAATTCTTTTATAAAGTGCACTCGAGTTGTAGTAGGGCTGAATAGGTGATGAATTCTGGGATCCTTGATCCATTAGTGCATCCATAACATTTTCATCTCTCATTCCAATGCAACTGTAGTAAACTTCAGGATCCATTGATTTCCAAGACGATACGACTTTCTCCCAACTTTTATAAGGTACTTTCTATTGACTGCAGAGTTGGAAAATAGTAGATGGGTGACCCAATCTAGTTGCAGATCCATTTACAATCAAACCCAAAATAGATTTTACAATTATGACTCCAATATCAACAGGTTTCCCAGTTTGAATACAGTAATTAGAGTAGAACTATCTTTTGTGACCTTAATAGTTTTCATAATAGGCAGTAATTTTGAGGAAATGAAGAAATTCCATGCCTTTGAAGTAAGATTTAATAATGTTGAAGAAAAACTCACATTCTCATCATCTCGGGCTTCCCAATTAGCATCTTCATTCGTAAGGCAACAGTAGAGTTCATTCATGTTGTCTCTTATAAGGGTAAAACTTGCATAGTGGCTGATAGGCACATTCTTGATCATAAACATTTCATTGATTCTCAAAGAAGTGAACTACACTAACCTGCCTCACACATAAATCATTCCTTGGTTGATCCCTTAAATATTTGCATAAAATTATTTCACCACAGAGACGATTACAGCGGTTGCAATGTAGCAAAGTACTTCACAATGCCTCTACGTAATAACTTATTCGACTCGAGTATTCGATGTGTTGAATTCTCATTGCACAAATCCCCTCTCTTTGATGAGCCTCTTCTTCACTATAACTTGATCATGTAACTTCTGTGCGTCGAAATTTATGAACTTTCTTTGATTGAAAATTCCAAATCTAGCAGAGTTTTTAGAGTAGGAAGCCATGGGAATTGAAATGTTGTGACTCTTCCCTAGTTTTCCTCCCTAAAATATGTCTTGTAGTGTGTTTTTATGAGTTATTTGAATGTACCCTCCCCCCCAAAAATTGCCATTCGACACATTTTAATAATTTTAGTCTCCATAGCGCAAGATATGCCAGTTGCTCTAGCTCTCTAGAATTTGGAGCATCATGTGTCAACCTGACGCCTCATGAGCTAGTTCCAAAATTTGGCCGTTTCAATTTTTATTAAATAAATTCTCAGTCTTTTCACAATATTAGGCAAATAAAGATGTTTCTAAACATTTTTCTTAGATACACGAATTATATAAATACATAGACATAAACATACACATAAAATTTTAAACAAAAACTCAAAAATCAAAGTAAACAATGATACATATGTTTTGCCCCCCATAAAGCGCTTGGTTTAATGTCGTCAACCCGACATTCCCAGTCTCATTCTGGGTGACCCAACATGGTAGTCTCTTAAAATTTTGATATATGACCATCAAAATAAGGTTTCAATCTATGCTCATTTAATTTAAATATTTTTCCAATCTTAGGATCTTCAATATTGACTACTCCATAAAGATAGACTTTTATAACTTTGAATGGCCATTTCCACGTAGACTTCAATTTTCCAAGAAAAAAATTTAATCTTAAATTATATAACAAAACTGCCTGTCCAGGTTCAAATTCTCCATTCTTTCATTTTATCCTTATAAATCATCGCATTATCATAAGATTCATTCCTAATTTCCTCAAGCTCATTCAATTACAATAATTTTTTTCTTTCAAGCTTCATTCAAATTGAAATTAAATTCTTTTATTGCCCAATAAGCTTTATGTTCTAATTCAACTAGCAAGTGACAAGTCTTCCCAAAAATTTATCTATAGGGGGACATTCCTACAGGTGTCTTATAAGCTATCATATATGCCTATAATGCAGTATCGAATCTAATAGACCAATCCATTTTGTTAGGATTAATACTCTTCTCTAAAATTTTCTTCATTTCATGATTAGATACTTCCACTAAACCACTAGTCTGGGGATGATAAGCAGTTGCAATTTTATGTATTATATTATGTTTTTCCACCAATCTTGCAACTGTTACATTTCTAAAATGAGATCCTTCATCAGTAAAAATATTCTTAATTAAAAATTTTGAAACACTCCGAGCATCACTTCTAGGTAAAGNCACACACACACACTCAAAGTGTCATCATCATCATAAAAATAATTCATTTCATATAATGTTTATCATTGTTTTCAACATTTTCTAGTTCAACGCTATTCATTTCATTCAAACCACTAAAGAGTTGTGAAAAGTTTATATCATCAAGTCTTTCAGATGCAATTTTATATAATCTAATATTTTTAGTGACATTCCCAATAACAAATAATATTCTTAATTTTATGATATTCATAAATTTAATTTTAAAACGTTGAAATAACTCATACCTATGTTTGGCATTGATGGACCATCATGCTTGTTACCCGTGTTAACCATTTTTTGAATAGACTGCCACTTCTCATTTGCATACCGAAAAAAATCACAGACCAAATGCTCTAAACTAAAAAACAAGCTCTTCTGTTACATTAAATTAATTTATTAACTTTATAACACAGCCAAAATATACATGTACAAAATACAATCCGTGAATTGAGTTTAAATGACTGCACAAATCTATATTTAAACTCAAAATTGAAAGAATTTACGAAAAAATTTGAACATCATGCACAAATTTTAATTTTTGTTGAAAGGATTGTACGTAGTTATGTGCAACACAAAAATGAAAAACTTCTCCAAAATATTTAATCTTAAATTTGTTTCTTGTATAATTTATAAAAAAACATATGTACACAATGCAATCTTTAAGCCTAATAAAAAACACCGTAATATAGAACATGCAAAAAAAAAGGCTTTTATAGACATACCATTAGTCTCACTCCACCTCACTTGCACGCTATGGGGCTATTTAATAGCAACACATGAGTAGGATTTAACCATTCCACATATAACATCATATCTATGCTGTTTCAAAAATCAAAACAGCAACTTGACATGCAAGTAAATGAACTATAAGAATGTTACGATGGGATCCCGACAAAATTGTGCAAACTAATAAAATAGAAAAAAATGGGAAAAAGCAAACCAAGCTAGAAGAAGTGCCATGAAATCAATGCCAGAGAGTGGGGCAAATCAACATTAATAAAAAAACTCCTAAAAAATGCTCCGAAAGAAAGGACATCAGAACTAAAAATACTTCATAAAGGAGGTTGCACTCATTTTAATACAAACCAAACATCCCCTTAATGCTTCTTGAAACCAAGCATCCCAAAAAAAAGAAAAACATAACTAACAATAAAATGTTTGCAAAATTCTGCAAGTGAAATTTTATGACAATATGGAAAAAAATAATGAGACGGTTTACCCTTAAAATTGTGAAGCTCACCGGTAAATTAAGTAAATATTGATTTATGACCATTTTAGAATAATTTTTAATAGTTTGGGACTAAATTGGAGCATTTTAAAAGTCTTGGACTAAATTGACCACTTCTTAATAGTCGGGAGACTATTTTTGGCTTTTGCTTGTAGCATTATGTTCAAGAGATAATTCTGATTGACGTAGTTATAAATCTTTTGCTTGTTTGGTTCAATAAAAATTTTGGTGGCCTCCCACATATGGGCATCTATGGAGAGAAGAAAGATGCAGATGGTTGGCGCGCATGGCACCACAGTTGTGGCTTCCAAAGCCCACAACATCAAGAATGCATGAATGTGGTATTTGCAAAAAAATTCTTGTAACATATATAATTTTTTTGTTGTGCTAAGAAATTTGAACATAGAATTTACTTGCTTTATCGTGAGTACTGCCCATAAGTTTTTACTATTGTGCTAAGAAAGTGCACATGGTTTCTACTCATGGCCGAAAATGGCATTATAATAAGGATTTTGGGAGTTTTAATGGATATTGTTCGATACTTGTGCTTGCAAGATGATATCGACAAGACGAAAATGAAACAAGGCAATTTAAAACACACAACTCTCTTTTGTTCCTTTTCCCACAATTTTCCCATTTTTCTTCTCTTCTTCTTCTTTTCTATTTTCTATTTTTTTCTTCTTTTCTTTTATGTAGAGAGAAAAAGTGACAAAGAAGGTGAATGACAAAAAAATAGGTGGCTTGAATTTGAATGTTTGTGGTGCTTGCATCAAAGATTTGGAGTTGGAGATGGAGCGTGGTATGATTTGCAAGTGAGGTGGCGATTGTTGTGTGGTGATTGACAATGAGGGTTATCAAAGATGAGGTTGGAGGTTGGTTGAGGGGTAAAGAGATAAAGAGGTTCAATGAGTTGCTTCTTTTTATTTTATTTATTTATTTGTTTTTTTTTTTGAGGGAGAGCATGATTTTTGCAAGATTTAATCAAACCAGATCAAATAATAACCCACATGGTCTTAAAATCCCATCTCTCTCTTGTTATACTTCAACATCTTATCCAAAAGATGCAAGCAATGAGCACATTTAATTTTTATATGTTAAAATTGCATGTCTTATGAACTTTAGTTTGTCTTCACTCATTGTTGCTCCAATTAATGACTTCTCCGTGGAGCTTAGGTCATGTTTACCCACTTCTTGTCCTAGATGATTCCTTCGTTTGTTACACTCGAATTAACTTTCTTAAGTCGACTGAATGTGTTATACGGGAAGATGACTAAGTGAAATACAATTTTCACTGATGGAGATCCTAGAGTGTGTTCATCAGAATCAAGTGAGTAGAGAATTTTGTACCAAATTGTCACAAGCAAGTTCTTACATTTAAATTCATTAAATATTTATTTATAATAAATATAAATAGAAAAAAATGTGCATAGTTAGTCGTTATTAAAACAATTAAATATGAAATTATATTTACCTGAAAAAAATTATATAATCACCCGAAATCTTTACATTTAAAAGCTTATACCAAATGCCAAACTAGTTTGCTAAAAGTTCTCCTTCTCCTCACCCCTCCCTAAACAAACAACATTGGAATGCGGCTACCATAATTAATGTTAAAATAAGATTCAATAGATAAAGTAGGAGCAATGTGCATGATGCGCAATGATTACAATGAATAAGAACAGTAATGGAAAATAAATATATGGAAATACTTATAGGCACATGAAATATGATTTAATTACAATGCATAAAACAGCGATTAAAAATAGTAAAAATTATTGCTGAAAATTTCTTTTTACATTATACTATGCAAGGTCATACATATGCATTTGTTTTACTTTAATATTTTTTTTCATTGTCAACTTTCTTTGTCATAGAAATAGCACATTCTATTTGCATAACATTTATTTCATTTAATTGAGATTTCAGACAATTTTAATTTACTAGAACTAAATGAAAATATGACACTAAATATGACGCAATGGAGAAAAAGGATTCATGTAGCCGACCCCACGTAGTGGGATTAAGGCTTTGTTGTTGTTGTTGTTGTTGTTGAGATTTAAGACAACCATTTGGTCATAATAACTACTAATGAAATTTGATCGTTTTAATATGATGCTATATCATAGGACACAATTGATTCTCTTAAATCTTTATATCAAAAGTTGAGATTTCAATTATTTTCTTTTCAGGATTTATCTAGTAAAAAATTGTCTTCACTACTTATGTCATCCGTATATCTATCTAGTTATGACAATAAATATGACATTCAATTTTATAATCAATTTCATATGCTTTTTCTTAACCTGTATGCACATGCAAAATTTACTTTATTAATATGCACAAGAAATATAATATAATAACTAAAAGTAAAGAAATTGTACTTATTTTTGCAATTCTATGAGATACTGTAAATTGAAACTAATCATATATTCATTTGTATCATTAAATCAGGTTGACATAATTACCTATCCTCTGTATGAAGGATTTAAATACAAACACGCAATTCCTTCTTATTTCTTTACTTCAGTGAATCAGTTCGTTAGTATTTATTTAAATTAAATAATTGCTGAAATTTACTTGTAACTTATATATTATTTTATTTAATTGTTGTATTTTGCTTTAATACTAATTAAAACTTTATTTGATTCTTTATTTTCTTAGATTTATAAAATAATTCATTAATAACTTTGTATAAAATTCCAAATACTCATTCAGGTTGTTAACTTATTCATTAACTCATCAAAATATTCGTTCAGTTAAACTAAACAAGTCAATTATAAATCAAATGTAATTATTAAAAAAATTAAATAAGCCAAGCATGAACATGCATGTAAAAACTTGGTTTGAGCTTGAGTCAAAGATGAAAAACTTATAAATATATCAAGCCAAGTCCACTGTACGACATACTCGACTAAGCTCGGCTCGATGACAACCCTATGTTTTACCCCACTCCTAGTGCATATTAGACGTGGTAGAGGAGAAAATCTAATGGATTAAAAGCAAATAAGGGAGCTTGAGTAATATCATTGTGTCTGTTTATATATACATTAATTAGATTAATAGTAAGATTAAAATAAATTAATCATTCTAATAAATATTTTTACTAGATTAAATACATATTTATTTGTGTACTTCTATATATCAAATTGATAAGAATAAGGTGTAGGGTTCTATAAAAATGGTTTAAAGGGTATTTTGGGGTTGGAAAAAATTGTAGTATAATATATAATAAATTATATTTTACCCTTGTAGGCCGAGCAGAAGGGGAAGATGAAGAAGAGGGAGAGTTGAGGTGGACAGGAGCAATGTGGGAAAGAGAGAGGGTTTTGCATTATTGACCTTGGAGGTTATGGTCGCACTTGAATGGGAGTTTGAGCTAGTGCAAAGATAGAGGGTGATCATGTGGATTTGTGCTGTGAAAAATGTTAGTTGTGTGTGTGATGAGTGAGAGTAAGAGAGATAGCGGTTTATGTCATTTCATGAGAGTGCAACGAGTAGAGGGAGGCACGAAGAATGGTGCTTGATTTTGGGTGCTAGGTAGGAAGTAAAATGGGAGAGTATGAGTTGGCATGCACTCAATATAAAGAGAATGAGGTGAGGGAGGGTGAGGATAGGGTGTTAGATTGACAGTGAGAGGCTGTTTGAGCCGGCCAAGTTTTAGGTTATTTTTTGTTTTGATAATGAGTGGCAAATGGGGTGTGCTTTGAGTCGCAGTAGGGCAACAATGGGAAAGGCAATGATATAATAGAGATATAGGCGGCTTTGGAATTCAGGATTATATTTTATTAGATAAATTTAATTATTAAAAAAACAACAATAAACTTAAATGCACTGGTGGACTTTTCTCGCAAGTTCTCATTGTTTTTGCAGCTAAATTTGGACATATTCCTTTGTGATAACCCGTGTTATGGTATATTTCTCGGATATTTTTAGCTATTTGAACGCATTGCGCTATTCTTTTCATGCTATAAATGAAGATTAGTTGACTTTGATTGCGGTAGAAGTGTTTCGATTCAAATTGATTATGGAGTTAACCCAAGCCACAATAGGAAAAACAAATATTATTACTCAAGCAATTAGAGGTTACAATCAGAGACACTAAAATAGAAAACAACAACTGATATGACACAAACACTCAACGAGGCGCGGGGGTGGAAAAGACGATTGACAAACAGAAAACAAGAAGACAGTGGTTTACCCGAAGCCGGACAAGTAGACAACTGGAGAATGATGCGTGAGGGCTGTACGGGTTGATGGCAGCAAGGGAAAGGGTGAAAACAACAGTAACTGCAACAAGGATGCTGTTGGAAGCTGGCCGAAGGTTGAATAGATGGCGGGGGAGGCTGCGGGGGAAGTTGGAAGGTGATGACAATCGATGGGGAGGGCTGTGTAGGCTGTTGGGAGAATGGCATTAAGCTTGGCAATGGGCTGGAGGAGATACCAACCAAGATGCAGGGCCAGTACGATGATGGAAAATGTGGTGCGCAGCCGAACAACCGAAGGAAGGCAGTTCTGGACAGTAGAAGCGAGGAAAAAAGACCAAACATTGAGGAAACTACAAGAAAACAACAAAAGAGCTGTTGTCATGGCGACCTGCAATGAGAAGGAATGCGAGGTGGCAGAGTGGTAGAGATGTGAAGGGGATAGGGGAATATAATCGCCACCTTAGGAGAGGAATACAACCGAATGATCACCCAATCCCTTGGATACTGCTCTTGAAGGGAGAAGAATGGTCGCCGACGGTTGTCGTAAATAAAATACACGAAAAATGGACTTCCAAACTCTAATACAACACATATAAGAAATGACTGTAAAGAAATGAAAGATACTAAGAAAGAAAGCATAAGAAAGGAAAATTGGGTTATTTCAACGCCTCTCTCGCCATATAGTTGTACCTATGGTATTGTAGCAGCTACAATACCGTGAAATTTTGACCGGTAAGATCCCACGTAAATCTCCCTGGGTTAGGGGGAGCTTCAACATCAACCATCGAAGTTTCTGTCTCCTTATCGTATGGCATCAGGTTGCCATGTTGAAGGTGGTGGAAATTTTGTAATCTTTCAGTAAGTCAGTCATGTTGGCGTTGGTATTTCAAAACACACCTTGATAGAATAGGTATCCATCATGTTTTGGTACAATCATAATTGGAATTGTACGTGTATGAGTATCCTCATGAATCAAGCCTTGAGCCATGAAATCGGTTATTGAAGTCTTCTATTCTTCGTACTCGCCCGAGTGTATCTGATAAATAAGGAGGATTCAACTCTGGGTTGAAATCTATGACAGATTAGACTACATTAAAGTATAACCGCTCAGGAGAGGTCTCTTATTCTCTGAAAGGATTTGGATTCTATTAGAGGATTTTCTTCCTCATAAAGCTCCAAAGATAATTGTCAAAGCTGTAATTCATCTCTCATGTCTGGACATTTGATAGTGGGAACACTGCTAAACTAAATCTAATATCCAAATAACTTTATTTAATCTTCCAGACATGGCATAAACATTCTTGACCTCCCTTAGTAGAGGCTACGCATGAAGGAGTCTATAGATCTGAAAAGTCGAAACTTCTTTTATCCGGATTTGCCATGCCTCAAGTTTTAGTTCCTCGAACTCAAGACTATCTTGGACAATCACTGTTAATTCAGGTAGAGTCCCTCTCATGTGCTTAGTTGGAACTATGCACATTTTTTCCGCATTAGTTGAAAGCCGATATTCCTTTGTGTCCTCTTCTTCTTCAATATCTATTGTGTCATTATACCTTCCTTCAACATCTTCATGTTCAGTGAAATATATCATCTCCTAGTTGTGCAATTTGCTTCAATATGCCAAAATCATTAGCTCTTGGAACACTTCCTGGTTGGGATGGATTTGAGAATTTGGATTGGTGCCCCTTTATTCTCCACTATGAACTAGTGTCTCGTTAGGCTGGGTCAGCTTTGTTATTCATCAGTTTGTACTCTGGCTATAAGATTCTGGGACCCTGCCTGTAATAAGATGTGGTGGTTGCCCAACGATGTGGTCTCTCCTCCTTTGAAGCCGGGACTTGAACATTTGGAAGGAAGGATCTTCTCTTTTTGGGTGACAAGTCTCCTGGACCGAGAATCCCCTTGGCTAAACCTGCCAATCCAGCCTTCCACTACAGCAGGGCTGCGCCCCACGTCATTTTTATTTGTTGCCCCAGTTTTTTCGTGTTGGATCGAATTGATTGTGGGGAACATTTCTTGTTAATTTTACTATTCTGAATGCTTTGGTGGAATCTGACTTAATGAAGTGGGCAACAATTGGGCATATTTTATTCATGCATTGTGTTTTGATAAGAATTTGTGGGATACCACGTCTGCCCTTTGTCGATATTTTTGCTTTTGACCGGTTCAGTGGTGGAGCAGATGTGAAGGTCAGCATATACAAATTAATATTAATTGCTTGATCTCTTTATTGTAATTTTTTTTTTATCTCAAACTGGATTAGGATAATTTATGGCCTGAGGCTTTTGATTTGGGTGGTTTTTTGGGAACGAATAGTTTTATCTTCACAGAAAGGGATAGACATTTTAGTATATTGTTAGCTTCACTATATTGTGATTTTTTTTTTTTTTGGTCTGGATGAAACAAAAATATTCTTTATTTTAATTGTCAAATAATATAAGGCTGCTAAATGTTACCGTGGAGCTTTGATGCTGCTTGATAGAATGATGTGGCAGTGGAGTTTTGAATCCACTCCACGAAGCATTGTGCCAATTAATAAATTGAAATAGATGTTGATACGTTTGAGATGATGTTCAGCTTGAAGTTGTGTGATATAACATAAGAAAAATTGCAACTGCAACTGATTCAAGGATCAGGGTAATATAACCACCATGCAAGATTTTAAATAGGGGCATTTATGTACATAGCACACAATTCTTATGTATTTACATATCTCATACCTAAACTTTTATATTCACACACATTTTATAACACCACATAAAAAATAACACTCAACATTTTTTAAAAAGTGAGACACATCTTTATATAGGATTAAAGCATCTAAGTTCTGTTTATGTAAATATGAAAGTTTAGGTGTGAGATATGTAAATACATAAGAATTTTGTGCTACATATGTAAAATTCCCTTTAAACTAATTGAGGGCTGTTCTTGCTATTAGGCGATGAGGAGGTTGATTCGCATTTGATACATGGTGGTGCCTTTAATGGGCATAGATTTTAATACACACATGAGACGGTTGACTATAGCCAACTATTTTAGTAAAGAAACATCAATAGGAAAATGTGACTATTTGCCTAACATATATGAAATCCTAATGCAGACTTTATCAATCACGAGTTGTCGTAACGAACTTGGTTTGACTAGGGATCTATCTCCCTTCTTTCTGATACCATTTCCATTCTACAAGCACATGACAAGTCAAGCTTATTATACATTCTATTCCGCCTACTTTCATGTAGGTGAAGATTAACTTGGTTGCTGAGTTTCTATATGTTGCCAGATGACTAATTTTGTTGCAAACCATGTTCATGAATGCAAACTCCTATTTTTGAGTTCATTTTTTTTCCTTTAATAAGTTATTTTTGCTTTTTCTATCTGTGAAGTTATTCATTGATGCAGTGTAGGAGACACTTTAGATCTGGTGCCCATTGCTGCCTTCCATGGCCGCGGAAAGCGCACAGGTACCTATTTGCATAATACTTCAATTGACTTCTATTGAATGAATTCTTCCAGCTTAACATTTCCTCCTCCAGTATTGGCACATTGGTGTCTCTTAGTTCAATATTGTATTTCTGAATAAAATATGTACGTTTTTTTTTTGCTCAGTTAAAATGTTCATTTGATTTCCTTGCAATGGGGCAGGTGTTTATGGTTCTTTTCTTCTTGCTTGCTATGATGAACAAAATGATGAATATCAAAGCATATGTAACATTGGTGAGAGGCTTTTTCTTCATATAGGCTAATTGTTTCATTGCCAACTTTCTTTTTGATCTTGACGAAGTAATCATTATACATTCTCCAGGTACTGGATTTTCTGAATTGCAGCTTGAAGAGAGGTCCAAAAGTCTTGGAAGTAAAGTTATTTCAAAACCAAAAGTAAATTTTTAATGTCATATTGTAGTGCGCCCGTCTACTTATTTCTGTTTTCTTTGTAATCGTGTGATATCTGGCTTACATCTCATTTCAGCCATACTACAGAGTAGCTGATTCAATGAATCCTGATGTCTGGTTTGAACCTGCAGAGGTATTTTGATATGCTATTACATGGTTTTATTTTATTTTATTTTTTCAGTTACATAATTTTCTTGGTCTAATTTTTTTCATTTTGAGAAAATTGTCAAAATAGTTCTCTATCCAAAGAAGCCATTTTGAGTCACAGTCTATTGTATTAAAATAGTGCCCAGATTCCTTTAATGGGGGTTGAAATTTTTCTTCCTTTAAAGAGACTGGAGACTATTTTAGCCCATATTAAAAGTGTCTAGGGATTAATTTAGTATTTTTATAGACCGTAGGATTAAAATGGCCTCCATAAGAGTTAGGAAACCATTTTGACATTTTTCTCTACATTTAAAAAATAAAATCCAAGAATTAGTGCTGAAAATAGTGGGTGTTGTGAATCCTTAATAGTGCATATAAAAAACCTTAATTGTGTGTTGTGCGTGCTTTTTTCTGCTTTTTTAATTTTATAATCTGCATTATTTGTATATTCTTAATCTCTCCAATTATTAACTTTGTATCAGACCTATGATTACTTTGATTAGCAGCTTTAATCTTTAATCATACCTCTTTATGGGCACAAAGATGCAAACATATAATGGAAAACTGATTATTGATGATAATGTTGCAAGTCTAAATTCATCTTGGCACATTCATGATTGGTATCAGTGGATAATAGATGATGAGTTGAACAACCCTTCTGGTTGAGGACAATGGATAACCTAATCTCCTTTATACTATTCCCGTGAACTTACCTTAACCATCTTTTTCGGAGATGAGGTTAAAGATTGATATGAAATGCCAATCTTCTATTTGACATCTACCAAACTCCCACCATCTCAACTCGCTTTGATGCAAGTGCACACAGGGATACAAGCTCAATTGTGCGCATACGATCTTCTAGCTGGCACCATTTCACATATCAGCTGGAGGGATTCATGTGATAATTTAATTGCGCATCCATAATGACTTAAAAACTGGGAGTTTGAAAGAGTTAAGTGCAAAAGTACGAAAAGCTAAGTGAAGCNATATATATATATATTTCCAAATGAAGGCATGAATGGTCCCATAAAATCTAATCCTCATGCATCAAAATTTCAGTTTCTAAATTAAATTTTAGAGGCATTTTATTTCTTCTAGAAATATTACCTACTCTATGACACTAATCACATGATTTTATATATATATATATTAACATCTCTAAATAGATTAAGCCAATAAAATCCAGATTGTAAAATTTTTCAAACAGTTTTATCATTCCCAAAATGTCCCCCAAATTTAAAATCATGACATTTTTGAAAAAGCTCATGAATTTCTTTATAAGGCACACATCGTCTTATAACTAAATCTTTATGTCCATATAAATGAGGATCATCCTAAAAATAACATTTTGTATTATAAAAGAATTTCTTTTCCTGTTATCTTATCAATCCATAGGTAAAATGCCACTAACAATATAACTTACAATATCAGCATACCAAGGTATTTCCCATCATTTTACAACATAAAGTTGTTCATCAGGAAAAGTATCTTTAATCTCTATTTCAGAATCAAGTATTTCTTCTTGTTCTAATCTCTATAGATGATCAACTATTTGATTATCAGTCTCTTTTCTATCAACTACCACAAAATCAAACTCTTGCATCAGAAGTATCCATCTATTAAATTGTGGTTTAGCATCCTTCTTTTACATTAAATGTTTAATAGCACAATGGTTAGTATGCACAACACATTTGGTTTCTATCAATTATGATCTAAACTTATCAAAAGCATACACAATGACTAATAACTCTCTTTCAGTGGTGGTATAGTTAATTTGGGCATCATTAAGAGTCTTACTAGCATACTATATGATCTTGCAAATCTTATCATATTTTTGCCCTAAAACAGCTCCAATTGCATAATCACCAGCTTCACAAATTAGTTCAAAAGGTTTCTCCCAGTCTGATGAAACAATTATAGGAGCATTGATCAATTTTTCCTTTAAAGTTTTAAAGACTTTAAGGCAATCTTGGTTAATGTCAAACTTTATATCTTTTTCCATAATTTTGCATAAATGCTTAGTAATTTTTGAAAATCCTTTGATATATCACCTATAAAATCTAGCATGCCCTCAAAAGCTCCTAAAACCTCTTATATTAGTTGGTGGAGGTAGATTCTATATAACCTGAATTTTTGCAGCATCTACTTCTATGTAATTTTCTGAAATTTTATGTCCAAGAACAATTCCTCATGCAACCATAAATTGACATTTCTCGTAGTTTAAAACAAGATTAGTCTTTTCACAATGTTTCAGAACTTTTTCTAATTGATTTAGACATATTTCAAAGGAAGTTCCAAATAAAGAAAAATCTTCCATTAAGAATTCAATCCATTTTTCAATCAAATCACTAAAAATTAACATCATACATCTTTGAAATGTTGCAGATGCATTACATGATTTCAAAGGCATTCGCTGAAAAGTAAGAGTTCCATAAGTATTAGTAAATGTTGTTTTCTCTTGATCCTTAGAAGCAATAGGTATTTGGTGATAACCAGTATATCTATCTAGAAAACAAAATTATTTGTGCCCACCTAATCTATCCAATGTCTGGTCCAAAAAGGGTAAATGATAGTGGTCCTTCTGGGTGGCAGAATTTAATTTTCAATAATCTATGTATATTCGCCATCAAGCGACTTGTCTTGTTGATATTAATTCATTATGCTCATTCATCACTATCGTTATACCTCCTTTCTTCAGAACATAGTGAATTGGACTCA
This sequence comes from Phalaenopsis hybrid cultivar, assembly GCA_002079205.1. NCBI lineage: Eukaryota > Viridiplantae > Streptophyta > Magnoliopsida > Asparagales > Orchidaceae > Phalaenopsis > Phalaenopsis hybrid cultivar. The sequence continues at coordinate 44,899 of JXCR01146518.1, read as the reverse complement.
CCCAAGCACTGTCTGAAATAAGATATATTATTCTTGCATCCAACCATTTTATAATTTATTTCTTAACCACTTCTTTCATCATAAGATTCAATCTCCTTTGAGGATAGTTCTTATTTTATGTTGATCTTCCAACAATATTCTACGCATACAGATTGAACAACTGATTCCTTTAATATCAGCTAATGTCCATCCAATGGCTTTCTTATATTTTTTCAAAGTTTCAAACAATTTTTGTTCTTGAGCGTCATTTAGTTCTGAGGATATTATGATAGGTAGTGTAGATGAATCTCCTAAAAATGCATACTTCAAATCTGTAGGAAGTGTTTTCAATTCTAGTTCAGGAGGATTCTCAATAGAAAGCAAAATGTTGCCATTTTTTGCAGAATCTAACATTTCAAATTTCTCCTGAACATAATCTAGTTCTTTCATACTCACTTCCATATACTCCTCTTGGATTTTATCCTCATCTTGATATTCCATATATTACTTTTCAAATTCACTTTCATATTTCTTTTTTAAATATACATGGCTTAAACACTCATTAATATCCATTCTCAAGCAATCAATCTCTTTTTGTTTTGCAGGGTATTTCATTGATTTTGCAATATTAAATGTAGCCACTTGATCACTAACTCTGATAGTTAGTTCTCCCTTCTGCACATCTATCAAAGCTTTTCTAGTGGCTAGGAATGGTCTTCCTAAAAAAATAGGAATTTCCTTATCTGACTCCACATCTAATATAGTAAAGTCCACAAGAAAGATAAATTTAACAACCTTTAGTAAAACATCTTCTATAACTCCTTTAGGATAGGTAAACGATCGATTAGCTAACTGAAGAGTTACAGTTGTAGGTGAAATATCTCCTAAACCAAACCTTCTCAAAATTGATAACAACATAAAATTAACAATGACTTCTAAATCACATAAAGCTTTTACAAAAATTTTTTTGCTAATAGCATAATGAATTGTAAAACTTCCAGGTTCTTTAAGTTTTTCAGGAAGCTTCTTCTGAATTATAGGGTTATACTCTTCATTGAGTGCAACCATCTCATTATCTACAAACTTCCTTTTCTTATTAAGTATATTCTTCATGAACTTTACATAGCTTGACATTTGTTCTAAAGCCTCAACAAATGGAATGCCTATCAATAATTTCCTCAAAATTTCTAATAATTATGAAAATTGATTATCTTTATACTTCTGCTTCAATCTTTGAGGAAATGGAGGTGGTGGTTTTCTACAGTGATTTTCATTAGTTTAATAGGAATCTCTGACTTATGATGAAAATATTCACCAGAATCTTCATTTTCCACCCCATCTTTTTCAATTTAAACTTCTCGTTGAACTCTTTCTTCTAATTCGTTTCCACTTCTCAGTTGAATAGCTTTAATTTTTTCCTTGTTTTGATCTATAAGATTTACTTCAACATTACTAGGCAATGTTCTTGGAGGTCTATTGTGAAGTGCAGTAGCAATACATCCCAATAAGTTTTCCATGTTACTGATTGCAACTCCTTGACTCTGTAACTGACTTCCCATTTACAGTATTAATTTTTCCATTGATAACTTTTTCTCCTTACTTTGGAAATTATTAAATCCTGAGGGGTAATAAGGTTCATAAGTTTGATTTCCTCAATTGTTAGAGCTTCCCACTAGGTTTGCAACATTATTTACCCATTGTGGATTTGAAGTATTTGAGTTATTATTACTCCAACTAATATTTGGATGATTCTTAAATCCAAGATTATAATAATTGGCATAAGGATTATTAGAACGATTGTTTATTGTATTTAAAGTCTCATAAGAAGATTGAGATTCTACCATTTGTTCCAATGAGTTCTCCTCAAGCATAGGTGTTGTTTGAGAATAATTCATTAGATTGATTTATCTTTTTTGATATAATAGCTATTTGAGTAGCTATTATAGATATTGCATCAGAATCATCAACACTAGCTACTCTTTTTGGATTTACCCTTTCTGAGGGCTATTGAAAATTATTCGTATCCATCTCTTTAATTATTAAATATGCTTCATCAAATGGTTATGACATTAATGATCCACCAGCAGCAGCGTCAATTATCAATCTAAGATGTCCAACCAATCCATTATAAAAAGTTTGAATTATTAACCAATATGACAACACATGGTGTCGACACTTCCTAAGGAAATTTTTAAATCTTTCCCAAGCTTCATGAATTGATTCCCCTTCGAACTGACAAAAGGATGTAATATCATTTCTAAGCTTAGCAGTTTTTGAAGGTGAGAAATAAATAGATAAATTTTTTTGTGATAAATCTTCTCAATTTTTGATAGATCAGGGTGCTAACGTCATTCGGATAATAGGAAAAGGTCCAAGTCTGACAACATCATTCGACACTCCATTATACTGAAATGTTGCACACAATTCTAGAAAACTAGCATGGTGTAAATTTGGATCTTCATTTGGTGTTTCTCAAAACTGATTGTTTTTTAGTATTTGGATAATAGTAGCTTTAAACTCAAATGAATTGACAGCTCAATAGGGTTTTTGTATACTCAAATGGATTTTATCTGCAGTAGGGTTAGCATAATTCCTTAAAGGTCTCTGATGATGTTCATTTTCATTTCCAGCATTGCTTGAGTTGCAAGCCATTTTGCTAGAATGATTTTTCTCTTTTTCTTGTTTTCAAATTTTTCTAATAGTTCTTTCTAATTTAGAATCGTAAGGTATTAGGTTTTCAGATCTTATACTATGCATAAACAAAATAAAAACAAGTAATTAAAAATAAGAAATACACTTAATAAAGAAAATGTTCAAACAAAACCAAAAACACTTTTTTTTATATATAATTTTTATATTTTAAAATAAAATTAAATAATATTTTATGTTACTTCCCTGGCAACGGTGCCAAAAACTTGATCGCGTGAGAATTTGAGTAGCTTAATAATAATAATAATGCCATGTAACCCAAACTATAACGTAATTTTAATGAAAATAATTTATCTTTAAAAACCTCTTTTTTAAATACCAATTCTCGTTTACATAAAACTTAAGTATATGAATCATTCAAGTATTATAGGGCTCTAATGGAGTCCTAGATATTGATCCCTTAGGGAAGCTGAAAATATATATAAGTTAGCTAATTATATTCTATTATAAAATAAAAATAAAAATAAAAATAATGTAAAGTGTGAAGTTTAAAATTGAACTACTTAAGTGAAATGCTTCTAAATATGCAGATGTACAACTATAATAAGTAAATTAAACTAGATGTTAAACTTTCAAATATAAATTACTAAAATAAAATAAAGGTCTTTGTTGATAAAAAGTTCAAGTATGAGAAAACATCCTTCCCCTTTACAATGAAAACATGGCTTGTGAAGAAATTAAAATCATTTGAAAATTATATTTAAAAATTGTTTTGTGCCAAATAGGAGCAATCCTATTCTCTACGCTCTTCTGAGTGCTAGAAAGAACATTTACTAATCTAGAGTTTGTTCCCTAATTCTGTGGTTATGCTGGGAGAATAACGGCTGTCACTCCAGAGCTCCCACTACTCCCTCCCCTGAGGGCCAACATGCTCGCATTAGTTTCCAATCAACTGAACCAAATTAGGGATTCTAATCTGTCATCTTAAAATCTTTCAATTCTACATTCAGCAAAGTATATTTTTTTATTTATTTGCACCCAATCCCATAGATGAAATACTCTCCCACGAAATCAAATGTGATTCTCCCTTTGTTGTAGAAATCATATTCCCTTTTCGGAACATATAATTCTCAACTAATTTTAACAATTCAATTGGATAAATTGAAAAGTAAATGAAGATCAAAGTTCAAATCATCATAAATTATTGACATTTAAAATCATTAAAAATAAAATCAATTATTCACAAAACCATTTCTTCATAGTAGGGAGAAGGATAAAGAAGCTTATTCAGAATTCATGAGAAGGATATTATAAAAACACAAATTTCATATATAAAAACAAGTTTATAAATAAAAGAAACGAAAAGTATAATGTAAACCACAATGCTTATCAAGCAAATCCTTAGAAGTTCTCTCCAAGCTTTTCCCTCTTTACAATCTCTCCCAATTCTATCTTAGAAATGTAATGAAGAAGAAATCTCTCAGCTTCCCTCTCCTCTTACAACCCTAGAAGAAAATCTCCTCCTTTTTCTCTCTCTAACTTACGCCTATCCTCACTCTCTAACTTTTTTGTCCCCCCTTTTTCAAGTCCCTTCAGAAGTTCTCTTTTGTTGGCTGCCTCTCCTCTCTGAAAAGAGTCACAATTCCCTCTAAAATTTAAAAGTTAAAACTTTAAATTTCAAAAAATGTGCCTCCTTGATCCAAGAGTCAAATCTATTCAAATTGAAACCTTCCAAAGTGTCTACATGTATTGAATCACTCCATAGGGTGCTAAGAATAAGTGTCCTTTTAAAAATTCACACAAAATTCATCCTAAACCGCCTTAATTTGAAAACACCAACACTCTAGATTTTGGCGCATCATGCACCAAACCCCAAAATTGGCTATTTTAGCACCATATTTTGTTCTTTTTGCCACTTTTGCTCCAAATGCCTAAAAATGGTATACCTGCAAGAAAAATACAAAAATACCTTTCTTTAAAGTGCAATCTCACCAAAAATAGACATAAAAGGGTACTTAAAACAGTATATTATTTTTGTGGATCATTGTCCTGGTCTAGAAGTTGTTCCATTGATGATTAAACCCAAAACAGACTTTATTATTAAAGCACCCACATCAATAGGTCTTCCGATTTGAATACAATAATTTGAAATCACACTTTGCTTTGTCACTTTACTGACTTTCATAGTAGGAAGTAGTTTTGATGCAATAAATAAATGTCATGCCTTCGATGTAGGATTCAATTATGATGAAGAAAAACTTACATGTTTGTTAACTCTGGTCTCCCAATTTACATCTTCATCAGTAACGTATCAATAAGGTTCATCCATATTATCTCTTGTAGGGATAAAATTTGCATAGTTATAAATTTGAGCGCTTTCAATCATAAACCTGTCATTTACTCTCGAAGGACAAAATTGTACCCACCTGCCACGAACATAGATGAATCCTTTGTTAATTCCATGAAGATAAGCCTAAAACTCCTTCACCATAGGAACTATTATAACGGCATTGGTATAACAAAGTACTTCCCAGTGTCTCTGTGCAATAATCTCTCCACGCAAGTATTCAGTGTGTTGAATCCTCGATTGACAAAGCCTCTCTCCTTGATTAGTCTCTTCTTCACAACAACTTGATTGTATAACTTCTGCGCATTGAAAATGACAAACTTCCTCTTGTTGAAAATTCCATATCTACCAGTTTCTTTAGAGTGGGAAGCTATAGGATTTGAAAAATGGTGGATTTCCCTTTGTTTTCCCCTCTTAAATATCTTTAGGATTCAGTTATAGGGTCTTACAAGAAAGAAATCCCACAAAAACCATCAAAAACCACCTTTTGAATCGACCTCAGTCGTTTTCATTACCGCGGTGCTTCTGGCGCCAGCCCTCTAGAAAATGGTGTGTCTGGCAGCAGTTCAAATTTCTGCACTGTTTCATTTTAAATCCAAATGGCGCTAAAATTTTTCATATAAGTCAGTAAATAATGATGTTTTAATGTATTTTCTTAATATATAAGTCTCTCAATCACTCAAAATTCATGAATAAAGCATACATTTAAAAATATAATACTACTTATAAAAATAGATAAACAACAGAAACAAACAAAAATATAGGTTGCCTCCCACAAAGCACATGGTTTAATGTTGTTGACCTCACTTTTTGTTGAGGTCTAGTTTTCTCTTTAGTAGCCTACGTTCTAGCCATAGGACTTTCCTGTTGACTCATCTTAGAGGACTAGAAAAGGAACCCTCGCCATTAGAAACTCTTCTTTGCTGGACTTGAAGTTACACATATTGGTTCTAACCTCTAGCACTTAGTAGGTGGAGCCAGTATGGGGGAGCTTAAGAGGAGTCCATATAGGACTGCTTAGCCTTAGGGTTAACCCTGGGGGATGTGGTCTTGGTTAGTTTCATGCACACACTTGCACATTACACATACACTGAAAACTTTGAACCCAAACATGCTTGACTTTGATCCCTTAACCTTTTGGGAGACTCATGTAGATGGTCCCCTAGGCCACTAGCCCTAGGCTAGGGTTTAGCTAAGACCAGTATATGGAGGACCCAAACTAGGGAATTCTATTGGTCCATAGCTCAAGTAGGGTGGTTGAAACCCCACTTTTACCAAAATACCCAACTTAGCTTTTTGCCCCCAAACCTACCAATTTACCAAACTACCCTTGAAACCCTAGAATTGACCAAAATTCCTAAAATACCCAAATTTATTGAAAAAACATCTCAAGCCATTTGAAACCACTCAAATCGTCCAAAACATGCAAAAATTTTAAAATTTACCAAAATACCCTTCATTTTGCCAAAATTATAAAAATACCCCTGGCGACCCAAATTGTTCCAAAACCTTCAAAATCATTTCAAATATCCCTAAAACCAATTTAGACCAATCCATTGAGCTCAATTTGACCAATTTGACTGATTTTGACCGAAAGCCTCAATTTTCCTAAAGGCCCAATTACCTTAATTCACCCTGAATGTCCATTAATTTGATCTCAATCTTCCCCAATTTCAATTCTAAACTCAATTTAATCATGTCCAAGCTTGATTGAAACTAAATCCAAACCCTATTGACACACATTTGATTCCAATTTCAACCCAAATCAAAAGCCCCAATGCTTACCATATGACCAAAGTTCATCAAATTTAACCACATGATCAAATCATTTCTCCCTAATTAACGTTCAAAACCCTTCATGACTTTCCACTAAACCAAATGGGTCACTAGTTGATCCTATATTAAGCCCAAACCTCACCTCCCCAATTTTGCTCCAAATTAGCCAGGTCCCCAAATTCCACTAAATTGAACTCCATAACCCTAAAATTTTCGTCTAATTGATATCCAAATCTCTTCATGAAAATCCTTAGGACCAATTTGAAACATCAATTGGGCCATAGCTAAACTCTAGCCAAACTCAAACCCAAGTCTGGCCCAATATACCCAAAACTTACCAAATGTCCAAATACCATCAAATTGACTCCCCAAATCAATTCAAAATCACCCCAAACTTTTTCTAAACTCCTTGTGACAATCATATACACCATTTTGATCAATTAATTGGTCTCAATGTCATGACTAGCCCAACCTAAACCCAACTTCAAGTAAAAATGCCAAAAATTGAACCCATACATCAAAATTGACCAAACCAAACTAAACTAAATTGATCAAACAAAAGCCACTACAACCATCATTTGGACTCTATTGACTAGGCTACACCCACCTAGCCCACCCTATACGGGCAATGGACCAATGGTCCTTTGATTTAAGGGATCTCATCCCATTTTTAGCCTAAACAAAAATATCTTTGCCATAATTACTTTTCATTAGGGGTTAACCATCATTAGCCACCCCATGGCCTCCCTGAGCCCAAAAGAGACTTAACCTTGTTTAGCCACCACCTCAACCGCCAAAAATAGCCTGGCTAAGAGAGTCCCAAGTGGCCAAAACCCATAATTGAACTTCCCTGAGTTGGCTAGACCCCATTGTCCATTGGAGCTTTTCTTATCTCAACCTCAGTTCCATTTCTACCCATCAGAACCCATTGAGCTTCACTAGGTAGCCATGGCTATAAATTGAGCACTGGATGGCCAAAGGAGAAAGTACTTGAAATCTAGGGGAAACTCTGTCAAAATCTAACTAGAGCTTCTCCAAACTTCCCTAAGTGTAATTCCACTGTTCTCCAACCATAATTATCATTGTCTAGAGCCAATTTAATCACTGAAACTTGCCCTAAAACTAGAACATTTCTTGTTACCGCTCCAAAGTGAATCAAACATCAAATTAACTTGCTCCTCACCATCCCCTCACTAAATAAAGAAGATCCCCCACAAAAGCCTCATCACAGAGAGCCTCTCACCTAGCTCTAGACTAACACTTGCATTTCTATTTATTTTTCTCTTTTTTGCTTTAAAAAGAGTTGTCAGCTTGTCGATTGTCATATAATTCTCACATTCAAATAAATCTCCCTCTCGAATCATATCAATGATTCGAATAGGAGAGGAACTGAATAAGAAGGTACATATGATAAAGAGATAAATAAGAGAAAAAGTAAAACATGGAGAGTCTACATGTGATAAACCTCACAAGGATAGGTCAAGAATGTCCACCCAAAAATGATTGAATTGAAGCACCTTAAACCAATATCTGCAAAAGAAGTATTTACACAGACTACCCATAACCACAGAGTGAGGTGTAATTACCTATTTTGGGTCAAGAGCACTTCTAGAGGAACGTATTCCTACTAGTTAATTACATCTTAAGGGATACCCAAGAATACTCTTGATAAAAGGAATTTCACTTCATATTATCATAAAATTGAGGTATAGACAATCAAAGGAAGGTTATTTAATGTGTGAATAGTCCAGATGGTTCAAATCTCATGCTACGCTACCAGGAAAAGAGTGAGTCTCTCACATCCCATGTGGACAGCAGCTAATTAGCACACGGGGCCCATGAAATAACCTAAATCATCTTGATGGGGATATCCTAACACATCAAAGCACGTCCAGGCCATAAAGGCAGAGGACAAATCATCGTATCCCAAATGAGTGGCAGTTCATCAGTATCAGTACGTCAAGGTAATATCAAAGAAGCTCAACAAAAAAGAAAGTACAGTGATCCTAAAAGGGCGATAGGGCATAAAGGGTAAAGTGATCCTAAAAGGTAGAGGTGAATGGGTCAGGGTACCACAGACCTGTCATCCACAGCTAGTAGGACCCTAAGTGTATCTGGTCGTGAAGGTAGCCGATCCAACACGTCCTAAGATCCCCGATCAGCAATCTATGAATTGCGTCATAAATTGGAAGCTCAGTAGCCCTAAGGTCAAAGGAAAGAAACTTTATTCTATGACTAAAAGATGGAGCTCCAAGAGATGAAACTTATACCTGCCAAGGTGGCAAGGATGCCTCAAAAAAGAAGAGAAAGGGAGGCTCAACTATAAATCTGGAAAATGCGCCAAACAAAAAGACTTATACCTCGTTTAGATTAGGGAAGCCTTCTAACACTCTAGGCACATAGAAAATCACATTTAAAAAGGTATGTCGGGCCAGTCAGGTTGGAGAAGCACGGGGACTTTTCTTCAGGACATGCAAATATGATGCAGTTATCTAAAGCAGTCCTAAGTATTATGGAGGCCTTATTGATATATGGAGGAAAGTAAATGTTACAATTTTTAAATCCTAAATATTTTAATCCTAAGTTTTAATTATCTTTAATATTTAATTTAGGATTTAAAGTAGAAAATTAGGATTTTAAGTACTAAAGAGCCTAGTTCCATCATAAAATCTCAAATAAACCACAGAAAGAAACAAAGAAAACATATGCAAATGTGCAGGCATGTAATATGATGCAAAAAAGATAAATGAGCTAAAGAAAAATAATAAATAGGCTGGTGCCACTAGGTCGGCAACATATCTAGAAAAGAAAATGTTGGTCGGACTCCGCATTTACATGCCAGGTCCTAATTCTATACATCAATATAAAATGCAGAATTAAGATACGAGACAAAAACATCTGCTCCTGGTCCCCTCCACATGGTTCTCATGCCAAACACCTCAGAAATTATGTTTGTATCTTATTTCTGCAACAAGACTCTCTTAGAGTCTAAAAAGTATATAATAAAAGAAAAAGACTTAATCATGCATGAAAATAAGTGTCAGTGAGAAAACTCACATGCAAATAACGTATTATGAGCCATGCCTTAAAATTAGGGGAGCTAAATAACACATGCAAGGAAAAGTGTCAGAAATCATCACATGCTCCCCCCATAGAGGTACCTGTGTATGTGCATATAAATAGGCATGGCTCCCTGCAAAAGAACGCCCTAACACACTACCATACATATGCATCATGCAACCACAATACAAGCTTAATGCAAAAGAAAGATACCTGACTAGGGCAACCAATCCAACAAAGAACAATAGTCAAGCATCAAAAAGGCTACCTAGCACCATAAATCCTATCCTAGCACACCATCTAATAAAATGTGCATCAACTTAGTATCTAAGTGAGGGGTAAGTCTGGGATGGTATGACTTTGACAGGGTCACCATACCAGCCCCATCCTAAAGATCTGAAGGATCTAAAGGGTGTCACGAAGAGCGGTGACACAAGTTAGATCTATTAGACCTTTAGCACATTCATACTCATGTCAATCCTGATGACTTAATTTACATTACTCGCTGGGATCGACCTCGCAATCAATGTTTGTTAAGGCATCGTGACCAACACGGGGTCACTCTTTTAAAGAGCCAAGCTCGCTATCCATGCAAACATGCAAATGCAATGGCAAGAAAATCAAAACATATAAGCAGTGATAAATAGTATGCCATGAAGACAGTGAATCTTAGGAATAGGCATATCGTAGTGACAGAGGCTCAAAAAAGGGTATACCGGTAAGGAAGTGACCCGAAGATGGGCATGCCGTGATGATAGCTGTCCGAAAAGAGGGTATGCTTGTAAGGTAGTAACACAAAGGAATGAGCATGTGGTGGTGGCAGGATCCTGAAAGGAGGGTATACCGGTAAGGCAGTGACCGGAAGGTGGGCATGCCATGACAGAAATGGCCCGAAAAGGGGGTATGCCGATAAGGCAGTGACCTGAAGGTGGGCATGCTGTGACAGCAGCAGCCCAAAAAGAGGCTATGTCGGTAAAGCATTGCCAAAATTTGAACGTGTTGTGACGACAATGTCCAAAAATTAGGTATGCTGGTTAGATAGTGCCCGAAGGAATGGGCATGTCGTGGCTACTAGAGCCCGAAAAGAGGGTACATTGGTAAGGCTGTTACCCAAATGAATGTAACATAAGTAGATGATTTCGATTATGCAGACAAACATGTACATGCACATAGACAACATGCAAATGAGCAAGTGGTCAGCCGATTGGGATTGAACATCTGATCAAATTAAAGTGGTTCAGGATGACCGGCGAGGTACAAGTGGTGTTGATCGGTCCAGGATGACTAATTGAGGCACAGGTGGTGTCGGTGCAAGTGCAAATGTAATGTGTAAATGCAAGGTGCAACGTGTAAATGCAAGACATGCACATGCAAACAATGAGATGCAAATGACCACATATGATAGCATGTCATGCTTGTACTAACGACCTCGCCTAGGAAACCTAGGGCTGACACACTTGAATTTGCAGCATCATCATCTCCAGCTTTGGTGAAAAAATGTGGGGAGTTTCTCCCCAGATCTCTGACGGGGAAACTCTCCATGATGTCGTGAAATGGACTAGCTACAAAGCTTTACCAATTTCATGAAGTCCTCTAGACTTTGCAAAGTGAGTTAGTTACAAAGCTTCTCTCACTTTGCCAAGTCTGACCTCCCAACTTCTCCAAGTAAAGCTGAGGAACCCAAAAAAAGTGGAGTGAGGGAGTTCAACCCATCAGGATGCTAAGACTCAAAGTAAAGGGGATACACTCAACTCTATGAAGGGTGTTTGGCCACGCACAATAAGTCCTAACCTAAAGTATAGCTCTAGGAAAACCAATGACCCATCACGCAGGCACGTCGTCGAGCCGACCAAAGCAGGCACACGCACCCTGTGTGGGCGATCGAACGCACACGCCTAGACACCACTAAACCTAGGGCTAGCTAAGAGTTTAGGGGATCTCACCACCATGAAGGTTGAAGGTTCGTTCTCTTTGCTTGCTCCAAGCCGTCAAAGTTCTGTCCATGCACTGACATGCCTCACAATGAACTGTGCAATGGGGGAGAAGAAACATAGAGGTCATGAGTGCAAGCGAGACAAGAATCAGTGAGGTATGTAATGTACCCAAAAATTAATTAATCTTGGCATATAAACATATAACCAAAACATAACTTTGAGAAGATCAACACGGTCACCACTTTGGCAAGGGAAAGGTGTCAATCTTATGTAAGAGGATTGCTAGAACTCCAAGAGCCATGACATTATCTCATGAAAAGCCGCAAGCCCTTCCATTCATCTACCTCCATGGACTCAGGAAGGAGCATTGATGAAAGAGGAGAAGAAAAAAAAATGGGATTTTCAACCTCTATGTGCGGCAGACCAAAAGGAGGTCGAGAAGGGTGGAAACCAAGCTCACCGGTGTGAAGAGGAGGTGTCACCATGAGGAGGAAGGCCAGTGGCGAGGCCAAAGGTGCAAAATGTGGTGAGTAAGAAGGTTGCAACATTTTTTTCAGAGAGGGGTGCGCATGAGGTGATGTTGCTTATATGAGGAGAAAGGCCACACGACCTTTGTCCGTGAGGGAGGATCAGCAAATGATGTTCACAAGCGAGGAGTGTCGGCTGCGAGGAGCGTCAACCAGTTAGGAGCAGGTGCGAGTGAGTTCGATAGCGTCGAGTGGGAGCTAGGGCACAATTCACGATTAGAGAGAAGTGTCAGGAACTGGCATCTCAGCGGTGTGCGTGAGTTATAAGGGATAATATATAATAATATTATTATATAATAACAATTGTAATATCATTATTATTATTATCTTCAATTGATTTCTAGCTCGGACACATTCTTGCAGTGAAGTGGATGTACTTCCTGGCTAAAATCAACATTCCAAATGTGTTGGCGCACTCATCCAGGGTCATCTGGATAATTCGTTGGTGGACAGGCTAATTTGAGCCACTTTCATGCGTGACACGATGAATGCGACATACTAGTCCAATACAAACCACCCGACAAGTGACATGCTAACCGGCCTTCGCCTAAGTGAGAGTCAGAGTCTAGGAAAATGACTTAGGCAGTATGCCCCTTAACACAGGCCAAAAGATATCAGTCAGATGTCTTGAGCAGCTGGAAACATATATGCACGAAGCGTTACCCCGATTTGCTAAGCTGGACATCCCACACACGTGACATAAAAAATTGATGCCAACAACCTGAAAATGGGTTTGATCAAAATCACATCTAGACATTTCACCACAACACAGGAGCTCATCTAAAGGTTCTTTAAACTCCTCTGAAGCTTCTCCGACAATTTGATTGAGGCCTCACCTCTTAGAAAAAAGTATTGAACTCTCTCCTCAAATTGAGCTTAATTTGATTCTCCATGCGTATAGACTGTATTTCTTGCCATATAAATCATATGGATGTTTTTGTATTGTGTAGAAGAAGGTGTAGGAACAAACCCCATGTGATTTGGCTGAGTATCAAGAGAGATCTTAACGTTTGAAGTTGAACAACTCACAGGTTAGGGAGATTGGGTACGATGAATGGATGTTGTCCGCTTTGGAATTTATTTATTGGATGATCGTGATGGAGCCGGAAATGAAGATGGAGCAATACAGCGGGCTGACGAGGTGGCTAAGTAGGATGCGACATCGAATGGTGGAGCACTGCGTGGAAAGCTAGATGCGTACGAGGATCCGGTCAGCACTACATGTTTAAGTAGATAAATAGGGATTTTTTTTAATTAATTAAATGCCAGATTTTTTAAAATTCATAACTTTGCATAGAAAAATTATAAAAAAAAAATAAAAATTCTCTCTTTCTCAGTGAACAAAGGAGAATAATGTGGACTAAAAATAAAAATTATTTGTTGACTCTCTAATTTTTAATTAATAAAATGTTCTTTGTGGTATTATAATTTATTTTGATTAAATATTACTCACCATGGCTTAAGATTTTTAGAGTTTATTCCTTATGACAATGGAGATGTTCCCTAATTTTTCCAACGTCAGAGATCATCTCTGTGCTTGTAACCTTAATTTTCAAGCATCGGTAACTATTTTGGCTTAAAATAATTATATAAATTAAAATATTACATGGAAATTTATGGGATACATTTTAGTAGGTTCCCTATGGTTAGTGTAACATAGGAAAAATATCAGAATGGTTTGAATAGTTTTGTATATTTCTATGGTTAATTAAAAGCTTATGACTTGTATTAAATTATTTAAATTGAATAATAATAAAAAATTAATAAAATCAATCCCACATTGTGTAGAAAAATCATGTTGATCACTGTAAAAATTTGAAAAATATTTGATTAAGTGTAAGTACTAAAGTTGATTTTATGAGAAAAATAACATTTTTGTACAAAAATAATTATATTAAATTAAATATACTTATGAAAATTATGAAAAGTGATTTTCTGAGCTTCTTGTGATTAGTGTACCTAGAAGGCTTCCTAACCCAGATGTGGTGTAATTTCTTTGACGCATTTCCTCCTTTGTAGCTGAACCTCCTCTTCTTTTCATTCCAAGGGCATATTTACCACTTCAGCATGTATAAATCCCATCTCTTGAATCTCTAACTTATAGTCATACGATAGAATTTCCTTCCTTTAACCTTAGGACTTTCGAGATCCCTTATGGACCATGCAGTTTATGGATTGCTGACTGGAGATCCCACAATATGTTGGGTCAAGTACCTTCAAGACTGGGTAGACTTAGGGTCCTTATAGTTGTGTATGATAGGTTTGTGGTACCCTGACCCAGCTACCTCAAACTATTTAGTTGACTCTTTTCTTCATTTGACTACTCCTGTTGAGCACTGTCACTCCTTGAGTTCATCAATATCACTGATGGCTCGATGCCGATGAGCTACCATCCATTTGGAATATGATGATTAGTCATCTACCATTATGGCCCAGACGTGATTTAACATGTTGGGATATCCCCATCAAGATCGTTTAGGTTTTTCCATGGGGTCTGAATGCCAATGAGCCACTACCCATTTAGAATGTGAGAGGCTCACTGTTTGTCCTATGGCTTAGCATGAGCTTTAAAGCATTGAAACTATCCCACACATAATAACCTTTCTTTGACAATCTATTGCTTCAGGTATATGATAATAAAAGAGAAACCCCTTTTATTGATAGTATTCTTAAATATCCCCCAAGATGTGATTAATTAATAGGAACACATTCTTTAGGGAGTGTTTTTTACCCCAGAATAGATACATACACCCTACTCTCTAGTTGTAGGTAGTTTACATTGATAATCTCTTGTGGATTTTAGTCTAAGGTGCCTACACCCTATCTTACTTGGGTGGACAAACTTAACCTATCCTTGTAAGGATTATCAAACGTAGGCTCTCCACCTTTTGCTTTTCCTCTTGTTTTTTACTTTCTTGTATGTCCGTTCTTATGTTGTTCCTCTCCTCTTTGAATCACTAATCTGATTCAAGAGGGAAATTTATTCAAATAAGGGAAGCATACAATGGTAGACAAACTAAAGAATTCTTTTAAAATAAAAAAGAGAAAAAGGAACTGAAAACAAGTTTTATTTGCATTTTTATGTAGAACGATTTATAATTTTAAGGTTCTTAATGAGCTTAAATTACAATATTTGTAACAACCCAGATGAACCAAAAAGAAATAATGAAAAGAAATCCAAGCAAGTAGACAAGCAATAGAAAGTAAAAGCACTCCGAAGTATAAAAAGAGTCTAGTACCACTGGGTTGATGACATGTTGATAGACCTAAAATATATAGTATTTTTAGACACATTTTTATACCTATTTATAAGATATTGCGCTTTAATGGAAGGTATTTTTGTATTTTTATTGCAGATACAAGTAAAAATGCAAATAATGCTTAAAGGAGTGAAAAAGGGTCAAATTTGGAGCAAAAAGGTGAAAAATTCTACGAAAAGTTTTGGCGCCTAAACGCCAGATCAGACGATTAAGAGCCTGCTAAACAGAGAAGGCCACGCCTAAGCGCCGAGACCCCGCATTTAAGCGCCACTGACAGGTACTGGACGAGTAAAATTGATTTTCATGAATTTTGATGAGATTTTTGAGGCACCCATTAGCTTAATAGCTGGTTGTAATCACCATGGACAAAAATTATCATGAAAGGATGCGTCTCTTGGGCAAATACATCGAATCAAGACACATTTTGAAGAGATCCCAATGCACCTATTGGAAAACTATAACAGAAAGAAGAGAGGACTTAGAAAAGATTCCTGAAAATATTGGTAAGTTTTGAAAGTTCTTCTCTAGGGAGTTAGTTCGGAGAGATTTTCAAGAACCACTTTTTATTTACTTTATCCTCTTTTTTATTTTGTTTTGAGTGATTGTAAAAGAGAAGAGATTCAAATGAACTTCAAGAGTTTGGTGGATGACTTGAGATAAGTTTTTATCTTTCNCTTGGAAAACTATAAAAGAAAGAAGAGAGGACTTTGAAAAGAGTCCTGAAAATACTTGAAAAGTTTTGAAAGATCATCATTTGGGGAGTTAGATCGGAGAGACATTGAGACACCACTTTTACTGTTATTTTATCCTTTTTGTTAGTTTATTTTGAGTGATTGTAAAGAGAAGAGATTCAAAGGAACTTCAAGAGTTTGGTGAAGAACTTGAGATAAGTTTTTATCTTTTTGTTTTGAGACTTCTTTTGTTTTAGTTGAGAATTGTTGTTGGTTTGAATATGATTTTTTCTTTTAAACTAAAGTGTGGTTTTATTTTTTTCATGAATTCTGAAAAGTTTTTTAATCTTTCTTCTTAAAGTGATAAGTAATTAAGNCTGTTTTAGACTACTTTTGGTTTTAGTTGAGACTTGTTGTTGGTTTGACAATGATTTCTTCTTCTAAACTAAAGTGTGGTTTTGTTCTCTCCATAGATTCTGAGTAGTTTTCTTTATCTTTCTTCTTAAAATGATATGTAATTAATTTTTGGATGGAAGTTGTGGAGAGTATTGATCTTTAATGTTGGAAGAAGTTGTGATGATTTAAATCCATGCACTTCATTTACTTCTTAATTTGGCCAATCCAGATGTTAAAATTTATTGTGAGAACATGTACGAATCGGGCTGGTATTGTCTTAGTCAACAATTGGAAAGAATCACATGAGGTTGTATAAATGAGAATGTAGTTCATATGATTGAGTGAAAATAAATAGGAAAATATTCATTAATGGGTGTAGAGCTAGAGGACTTTAAAGTGATAGGTTAAAGCCCCCAACTTAGTTTATTATTTTAGGTTCTGATACGAGAGACTTTAAAGTGACAAGTTAAAGCCCCCAACTTGGTTTATTGTTTTAGGTTCTGATACGAGAATGTTAACCCTCAAGTGGAGGGAATCGATGAAACTCTAGAGTGAGAGCTAGTATCTTCCCTGCCTAGCCAATCTTCAGAACTATTCAAACTTTAAATTAGCCAATATTTTTTATAGCATCTCTAGTAAGGGTAAAGATCATTATTCTCCTATTTGTTACAACACAATTTGCATACTTCCACAACATAATTCTTATACCTATTACTGATTCTTGATAAGAAGAATTATACTTTCATATTAAGTACTTTTCTTCTACAAACACTTTAGTTATCTTTTTAAGTTGTTACTGTTTCGTTAAAAAATCAAAAATACAAAAAATATTTAAATTTTAAACTTTTACAAAAAATTATTTTAAATTTAAGTAATTATCTCTTTAAAAATAGAAAAATTTTCTAAAAGTGCATATTGCATAATCTAACCTATGGGTTCAATATTCAGGTTTTAATCAAAAAGTCCTATATTACTTGATAATGATACGCATACTTACGTAGTATCCCAATATAAATATATATAAATTAAAAAGTAAAATTCTTATTTTTCTTGAGGATCAAGTATTTGGTTTTGTTGCAAAATAAGGAAATATAAGTGAAAAATACCATCGGAACTACTCCTATACTGTGCATAAGCATTAAGTATCCTGTGAACCAAGTTTTTGGCGCCATTGTCGGGGAAGAAAACTAAGTAAATTTCTATTTTTAGAGATCTTATTTAAACTTTAAATATTGTATCTTATTTTTTATGTTTTGTTTTATTTTATTTTATTTTATTTTATGTTAGGGTATGCGGTAGTTCAGGTTCTGAAGGACTAGTGCCCTATGATTCTGAATTAGAAAGAACTATTAGAAAAATCAAAAAACACAAAAAATTAAAAATCTTGAAAAATAAAAAAATAATTACAAAAATGGCAAACCAAAATAATCAAGATGCTGAAATTCATCAAGAGTTTAGACTCTTAAGAGATTATGCCAACCCTAGATGAACTTCATTGTAGTATTCAAAAACCTACTATGGTGGCTAATTCATTTGAGCTTAAACTTGCTATTAACGAAATGATATCAAATAATCAGTTTAGGCGATCATCAACTGAAGATCCAAATTTACATCTTATCATTTTTCTAGAATTGTGTGCTACATTTAAGTACGATGGTCTTTCAGATAATGCCATAAGACTTAGGTTATTTCCTTTCTCACTGAGAGATAAAGCTAAGATGTGGTTGAATTTGTTAGCACCTGGATCTATCAGAACTATGGGTGATTTAGCACAAAAATTCCCTGGAAATATTTTCCATCATAAAAAACTGCGAAGCTTAGAAATGAAATTACATCTTTTAATCAGTTTTAAGGGGAATCTATTTATGAAGCATGGGAACAATTTAAAGATCTCTTAAGAAAGTGTCCACACCATGCTATACCAGATTGGTTAATAATTTAAACCTTTTATAATGTATTAATTGGTTGTCTTAGATCTGTTATTGATGTTGCTGCTGGTGGTTCATTAATTTCAAAACCATTTCATGATGCTTATGCTTTAATTGAAGAGTCGGCTACCAATAATTTTCAATGGCCTTCTGAGAGGATGAATCCAAAGAAAGTAGCCAACATTCATGAAACTGATGCATTTACTATGTTAGCAAATCAAGTTGCTTCAATTTCAAGGAAGTTAGACCAATTTGGAATGAATTTTTCTCAACTAATTTCCATGATTGAAGATAATTCATTAGGCCAAATGGTGGATTCTCAAACATCATTAGAAACTTTGAATGACATAAATAATAAGAAAAATAACCCATATTCCAGTTATTATAACCCAGGTTGGAAAAAACATCCCAGCTTTAACTAGAATAACAATTAGGTGTTAATAATCAGCAATGGGGGAACAACCAAGGAAACCCATTAGGAAACTAGAACAACCAAGGTAATAATAATTATAGATCTACTTATCCTCCAAGTTCCAATAGTAATACACAATTTAATGATAAGAAGTTAACTATAGAAGAAGTGGTGTTACAAATGAATAATCAGTAACAAAGTCAAGGAGCTACAATTAGAATTATTGAGAATCAACTTGGGCAAATTGCAAGTTCATTAAGTAATAGATCCCAAGGAACACTTCCTAGTAAGACTAAGTGAAATCCAAAAGACTACAATAAAGAGCAAGTTAAAGTCGTACAACTTAAAAGGGCGAGAGTTGGAAGGTAGGGTTCAAAAAGAGATTGAAGTAGAGAGAGAAGAAATTGAAGAATCAAAAGAGGACAATCTGAAAGATTCTGAAAGTCTTGTTTCTCTGTTGAAAATTGACTTAAAAAAACCACCACCTCCTTTTCCTCAGAGACTTCGATAACATAAGTTAGATAAGCAATTTTCAAAATTTCTGAAAATATTTAAGAAGCTTGTAATCAATATTCCATTTGCTGAAGTCTTAGAATAAATGTCAAGCTATATAAAGTTTATGAAGGATATTCTCAATAGAAAAAAGAAGTTTGAAGATAATGTGACTGTTGCACTTAGTGAGTAGTGCAGTGCTACAATTCAGAAGAGACTTCTTGAAAAGCTTAAAGATCCTAGTAGCTTTACAATTTTATGTGCAATAGGAGACAAATTTTATGGGAAATCTTTATGTGATTTAGGTGCAAGAATTAACCTTATTCCATTATCAATATTTAAAAGATTGGGATTATGAGAAATAACCCCTACTACTGTAACTCTGTAGTTAGCAGATTTCAATAACCTATCCTAAAGGAGTTATAGAAGATGTCCTAATGAAAGTGGATCAATTTATCTTTCTAGTTGATTTCATTATGCTAGATATGAAGAAAGATAAAGAGATACCTATCATTTTAAGGATACCCTTCCTAGCCATAGGAAGAGCAATGATAGATGTGTAGAAAGGGGAATTAATAATGCACATCAATGATCAAACTGTTACTTTTAATATTTCAAAATTAATGAATTATCCTGCAAATGGTAAATATGATGAATGCTATAGAATGGATGTTATACAATATCTGAGCAAATGCCATTTCAAGACTACTAATGAAGAAAAACCTGAAGAAAAAGATTTGGAACACAAGCAAGAAGAGGAATTAGATCAATGTGTAAACCTTTTTAAGGAAGATTCAAGTTATGTTCAAGAAAGTTTTGAAATTTCAAACACGATAGACAAAGATAAATCATTTTGTCTATCTATTGAAAAACCTCCCTAACTTGAGTTGAAATTACTTCCTGAACATTTAAAATATGTTTTTTTAGGAGATTACTCTACTTTACGTGTTATAATTTCCTCGAAGTTAACAAAGGAAGAAGAAGAAGAAAAGCTGATGAAAATTCTCAAAAATTTTAAGAAAGCCTTCGGATGGACAATTACTGATATTAAATGAATCAGTCCTTCAATTTGCATGCATAGAATTAATCTGGAAGAAAACTAGAAACCCAGGGCTGATCCAAAAAGGAGATTAAATCCTGTTATGAAAGAATTTGTTAAGAAAGAAATTTTAAAGTGGTTAGATGCTGGAATTATCTATCCTATTTTAGATAGTGCATGAGTTAGTCCAATTCTCTATGTTCCTTAGAAAGGAGGAATAATTGTAACTATGAATGAGCATAATGAGTTAATACCTAGTAGACAGGGTAGCGAATATGCATTGATTATAATAAATTAAATCTTGTCACTAGGAAAGATCATTTCTCACTACCCTTTCTAAATCAAATGCTGGATATACTAGCAGGGCACAAATACTTTTATTTTCTAGATGGATATACCGGTTATCACCAAATTCAAATATCTCATGAGGATCAAGAGAAAATAACACTTACCAATCCTTATGGTATTTTTTCTTTTAGAAGAATTCCCTTTGGTTTATGTAATGCCCTTGCTACATTTCAAAGATGTATGCGAAAATTTTTTGTGATTTAATTGAAAAAGGGATTGAAGTCTTTATGGATGAATTTTCAGTGTTTGAAACTTCATTTGACTCATGTTTTGAACATTTATTTAATGTTCTTAAGCGCTATGAAGAAACAAATTTAGTCCTTAACAGGGAAAAATGTCAGTTTATGGTAGCAGGAAGAACTTGTATTAGGTTATCATCAGAAAATGGTATGGAAGTAGATCCTACTAAAATTCAAGTGATCGCTAATTTACCTTATCATATAAATGTAAGGGAAATTGGGAGTTTTTTAGGACATATTGGATTCTATAGGCGATATATTATGGACTTTTTAAAGATTGCTAAGCCTTTATGTCATTTACTGGAGAAAGATGCAATTTTCAATTTTGGTGAGAAATGCCTAAAAGCTGTTAAATTATTAAAAGAAAAATTAATGTTTACACCAATTATAGTTTCACCAAATTGGGAAAAATCTTTTGAACTTATGTGTGATGTAAGTGATTATGTTATTGGAGCTATTTTAGGACAAAGATATGATAAAATTTACAAAGTTATTTTCTATGCTAGTAAAACTCTTATTGAAACTGAAATTAATTATACAACAACTGAAAAAGAGTTATTATCAATAGTATATTCCTTTGATAAATTTAGATCATATTTGATTGGAACTCATTATGTAGTGCATACAGATCAGTCTGCTAATAATTACTTAATGGAAACGAAGGATACTAAACCGAGACTTATAAGATGGATTCTTCTTTTACAAGAATTTAATTTGAAATAGTAGATCGGAAAGGAACTAAAAATCAAATTGCTGATCATTTGTTCAGGTTTGAATTAGAAAAATCACTTTGTTTTGAAAAGGAAATTAATGAACATTTTTCAGATGAAAAATTGTTCACTGTAAATGAGTGGCATGTTCTGTGGTATGCCGACATTTTGAACTATATTGTTAGTGATCTTAAACCCTATGGAATGACATACCAACAAATGAGGAAATTTAATTATGAAGCTAAGACATAATTTTAGGATGACCATATTTATATAAATAAATAAAGGATCTGATCTTTTGAAAATGTGTGCATTAGAAGAAACTTATGAAATTATCCAAAAATGTCATAATTCTGATTTTGGGGGACATTTGGTGTTGATAAAACAACATAATTAGAAGAAACTTATGAGATTATCCAAAAATGTCATAATTCTGATTTTGGGGGACATTTTGATGTAGAAGAAACTTATGAAATTAATAAATAAGGAAAGGATTTAATTATTCAAAGATGTGTACCATTAGAAGAAACTTATGAAATTATAATAATTCTGATTTTGGGGGACATTTTGGTGTTGATAAAACAACATACAAAATTCTACAATCTTGATTTTATTGGCCTATAATTTTCAGAGATGTTAATGCTTATATCAAAACTTGTGATATATGTCAAAGAGTAGGGAATATTTCTAGAAGAAATGAGATGCCCCTCATATATATGCTAAAAGTTGAAATATTTGATGTTTGGGGATTAGATTTCATGGGAACATTTATACCATCTTTCAAAAATTTATATATTCTGTTAGCAGTGGACTATGTATCCAAATGGATAGAAGTTGTTGCCTTACCTCCATGTGATGCTCAAAGTGTTGCAAAATTTTTGAAAATGAACATATTTTGTAGATTTGCGATTCCTAGAGTTATCATTACTGATGGGGGAAGTCATTTCAGAAATGCCATTATGGAGAAGTTGTTAAAGAAATATCATATAAAACATAGGATTGCTAATGCTTATCATCCTCAGAAAAGTGGTTTAGCTAAATTATCCATCAGGAAATTAAAAGAATTATGGAAAAAATTGTAAATCCAACTAAAATGGATTGGTCAGTCAAACTTAACTATGCTTTGTGGACTTATAGGACTGCATATATAACTTCTAGAGGAATGTCCCCACATAGAGTAATATTTAGGAAAGCTTGTCACTTACCAGTTGAACTTGAGCGTAAAGCATATTGGGCTATTTAGAGTTCAATTTTAATTTAAAAGATGCTGGTGAGAAAAGATTGTTACAATTAAATGTGCTTGAAGAGATAAGGAATGAATCTTATGAGAGTGCTAAGATTTATAAATAAAAGATGAAAATGTGGCATGCTTGAAAGATTATTACTAAAAAATTTTCAGTCAAGGCAACAAATTTTGCTATATAATGCAAGGTTAAGATTATTTCTAGGAAAACTTAAGTCCAGGTGGATGGGCTTATTTGTTGTTATAAAAGTTTATCCTTATGGAGATGTCGATATTAAAGATCCTAATTCTGAGAAAATTTTTAAAGTAAATCGACATAGAATGAAAGCTTATTATATAGGGGATCAACATAAATATAATGATGGAATGATGTTAGGTCAACCAGAATGAGCACTGGTTACGTCGGGCTGACGACCTAAAACCAAACACTCTGTGGGAGGCAACCCATAGTTATCAGTGTGTTTTGCTTTGATTGTTATTTTGAGTCTAATTAAGAAATTTGGGGTAGTATTTTTGATTTTATTATGTTATAGTAATGATTTTTAGACTTTATTTAGTGACCTAGACATGTTAGAATGAGAATTTGGACGTTAAGTTGACTGGTGCAAAAATGTGCATTGGCGCTTAAATGCCAGATTTGGTGCTTAAGCGAGGTAAGTTAATTACATGTGCAAATCTCAATTTCTAGAAGGTGTAACTGCAATTTAGTTGGAATAAATGAGTCTTGGTAGTTTCTAGTCGTGCCTAGAAGTTATGAGGGGGAACTAGGCCTATAAATAGAAGGGGTTTGTAAAGAAATTTCACCCCGGAATATTTTTAGCCCTAAAAGTCTAAGAAAAGAGAGATTTAGAGAAAATGTCTTCATGGGAGATGTATTTGAAGAAGAAGGAAGAAGTTCATTAGTTAAAGTGCACAAGAGATGTATAACAGTTTCTTAGCCGTTAGTATTAAAGGGATATCGGAGAAGATCAACTGGATGGAGAATACTATATCTATATTAGAGACTATGGTGCTTGAATAACATGCTCATCTATAACATATTGAGTGGCAACTTAAAATGCAGTTCAGCCATACCAGTTATGTAGAGGAAGCAGATAAGGCAATGTTCCTTAAGCAAAACTGGATCGAAGATGATAGTATTAGAGCTCGTCACCATAGTTTGTTTTATCAACTCTATATTCCTGGAGAGAATACGAGAGACAAGAATTTGTTCCTTCTAATGAAGAGTGGCATTAGGTTAAGTGTTAGAAATTATGTGTTTGGAGTAATGTTTTAATGTGTTAGTTGTTTATGTCTTGTGTTTAGTGTTTGTGTCACTTATGTGTTTAATTGTAAATGTGTGTTAAGTGTTTTGTACTTGGGAAAATTTTCTCATCCAAGGTTATTTTGAGAGAGAACTAAGTGTTAAATGTGTTTTCACTTGTTTGTGAATTAATATAAGTTTGTTTTTGTGAAAATTTGTGTTATTTTTAGCCTCGAATTAAATTAATTATTATGGAGAATTTTGAGAGAGAAGGGAGTTATAGGAAGTAAAAATAGTCATTTAAGTGCTATGAGACCATTTATGGGTGGTTTAATTAGGCTAATAATGCATTTTACTTAGATTTAAAAATTTTTTAAGCTGTGCACTAGCGCCTAAGCGCCACATCTTGCGCTTAAGCACGAGCCAACCCGAGAGGCAGGTGTCTAAGCGCCACTTACCCGCGCTTAAGCGCCGGTTCACGAAAAATGATTCGTGAACGGTTAAAAGTGATTTTTTGGTCCAAAAATGCCATTTTTAACGCCTCCTATCATCTTCCCCAACTCAAGTTTGAGACTTTGAGGCTAGAGCAAGTGAAATTTGGAGATTTCTCGGGGACTCAAGTGAGATTTGCTAGATCCAAGTTTCTTGAGGTAAGAGCTTTACTTCTATGCAAAAATTTTGGATTTTCACCATATATTTTAAGCACATTTGGAAGATTTCAAAAATGTACTATTCATGGTGAAAAGTGAAGAAAAATCTATGGAAATTGCTTGGGAAGTTTAGTTAGTGCTTTTAGGAGTTTAGTTTAGTGATTTAAACTTGAATTTTAAAGTTATTTTTGGAACTTATCAAATTTGTAGAATGTCACCAAGAATAAAAGGAGCAGAGGAAAGAGCCCACCTTATTCGAACAAAATTGTCAGTTCAAAAGCTTAGGATCGTTAAGCAGAGGTAAGAGCTTTAATTGTCATCGAGCAGAGGAACGATGTTTTAAGAGTCCAGGTGGAGAAGTGGAAGACCTGATAGTCCGCCGATAGTGGGAACAGTTCTGTTGTTTCTTTTCTATCGCTGTAATTTATGTTGTAAGGGAGTTTTATGCAAATCTCCCAGAGGCTGAGGACGATCGAGTTATGGTTAGAGGGAAGTTGGTACCTTTTACTCCAGAGGTAATCAACTTGTTTTACCATTTACCACCTAATACTTTGTGTTTTTATGCAAATTATAGTCCTACTGAAGCGAAGTTAGATGATATTATTTCATACTTGACTATTGGGAGAGGACTTTGGAAGATTACAAATGAGAGGAAAGTAAATTTCCCAACATCAAAGTTATGTGCACCTTCAAAGGCCTGACACTATTTCATTTCTACTCATCTGCTTCCGACCAAACATCTCAATGAAGTGACCAGAGAGAGAGCGACGTTAAATTATTGCATTTAGGAGGGAAAGCTCATCAACATAGGGGCTTTGATCTATCACACTATCATCAGTTCAACCGCTGTTGTTACTACTGCAGGTATGAGATTTGCTTCCTTGATATTTTCTTTATATGAGCAGGCTGGAGTAAAGTATGATAGTTGGGAGGAAGTTCTGTTACCTCTAAAGCCCATTACGAAAGTGAATGTGAAGACTTATTCTGAGCATTTGATTTTTGGCTGGAGAGGAGGATTTTCCAAGAACTATGGATTAGAGAAGTCTGCTGCATCTACCTCGACTGCATCTTCATCAAGACCATCTGTTTCACGTGCTTCTATATCTAGAGGTGATTCTACTAAAACTCGGGATGAGTTACTGCAGAAGAGGATGGATTATATCGATTTTACCGCTGATAAGGAACAAAATTTAGAGCGTTTTGCAGATCATACTAATAGTTATAATAAAAGGAAGAGCGATTATGAAGAGAAATTTCACGCATCTTTGAAGAGCCTGATTAGAGGTGACCAAGGAGTGCAATTTCCTCCATATCCTTGATAACCTGATTATGATCCTGCAGAAAAATGGTATAGTGGTGATTCTGAGGATGAAGAGTAGAGCTAAGAGATTCATTTTATGATTGTAATATGATATGAACTATGTGGTCTGAGACTGCTACATTTGCATCTGTGTATTGTTTTGGACTATATTTTATGTTGTGTTTTGAATTTTTATGTTCTATTTTTGTTGTGATTGTTGTGTTAGATAATATTTCATTTTTAAAATTTTAAGGTACTAACTGTTGTTTTGTGGTTAGTACTGTGTTTAGTTAGTTTAGAACTGAACTTAATTTCATATTTGTTATAAAGTAGAAAATCTTGCTAGGCTTAGATCTTAAACTTGAAATTCAGAAATTGCTACCCTTTATTTTTCTTTTATCATGTTTGCAAGTTTGTCTTTATGTTAAGATTGTGATGTCAGTAGTGTGTATGTTCGCTTTTATGTTTATACCCACTGTTTAGAATTCTATTTGAATCTCTACATGTTAAAGTAAAATAAAAATATAGAAAATTTGCAAAAAAAATTAATTTTACTCCTGTCTTTAGTTTTGTACTTGTATAATTAGGGTTTAAAATTCATGTTAACATGTTATTTTTAAATTTTCATTCCTGCTTATATATATCAAATGCTAAACTGTTTAATCTGTTAAAAATTTAAGTTTTGAAAGATGAAAAATATTTTCAAAACAGGAATTTTATTTGTTCTCAAATGTACTACAAGTGAATTTGATTTTAAAAGAAAATTTGATTATGTATATGAAGTTATATTAGGGAAGTAAAATTTGATTTTAGAAATGAGTAAGAAAATTAGTTCAAAATTTTAAGTACTGAGTAAAAACTTTAAGTTAAAAAATTTTAGTATAGAAAATGATTAATATAAGTGACTATCTTTAGTAAGAAAAAATATATTTTTGAAAACTTTAGATAATTTAGACTCTTATTTTTAATACTTAAATTTTTTTTATTTAAAATGATTTTCAAAATTATTATTATATTTATAAGTAACAGTTTTATATCAAAATATTTTAAATAAAAAAAATTTATCTAATATAAAACTGTTGTCCTTTCATGATAATTTTTGTCCATGGTGATTACAGCCGGTTAAACAGAGAAAGTGGCGCCTAAATGCCCAGACCCCACGCTTAAGCACCTATGGCAGTTACTAGATGAGTAAAATCGGTTTTCACAAATTTTGAAGAGGTTTTTGAGGCACTTATTGGTTTAATAGGTGATTGTAACCACCATGGACGAAAATTATCATGAAAGGATGGTCTCTTGGGCAAATACATTGAATCAAGACACATTTTGAAGAGATCCCAAGGTACCTCTTGGAAAACTATAAAAGAAAGAAGAGAGGACTTAGAAAAGAGTCCTCAAAATATTGGCAAGTTTTGAAAGTTCTTCTCTGGAGAGTTATTTCAGAGAGATTTTTTGGAACCCCTTTTTATTTATTTTATCTTTTTTGTTATTTTGTTTTGAGTAATTGTAAAAGAGAAGAGATTCAAAAGAACTTCAAGAGTTTAGTGGAGGACTTGAGATAAATTTTTATCTTTTTTTTTTAAATTACTTTTGGTTTTAATTGATACTTGTTGATGTTTGACAATGATTTCTTCTTTTAAACTAAAGTGTGGTTTTATTTTCTCCATGGATTATGAGTGGTTTTCTTTATCTTTCTTCTTAAAATGATAAGTAATTAAGTTTTGGATGGAAGCTGTGGAGAGTATTTATCTTTAATGTTGGAAGAAGTTGTGAAGATTTAAATCTATGCACTTCTTTTACTACTTGATTTGGCCAATCCAGATGCTAAAATTTGTTGTGAGAACATGTAAGAACTAGGCTAGTATTGTCTCAGTCAATAATTGGAAAGAATCACATTAGGCTGGATGAATGAGAATGTAGTTCATATGATTGAGTGCAAATAAATAGGAAAATATTCATTGATGGGTATAGAGTTAGAGGACATAAAAGTAACATGTTTAAGCCCCCAACTTGTTTTATTGTTTTAGGTTCTGATACGAGAATGTTACCCCCCAGGTGGAGGGAATCGAGGGAACTCTAAAGTGAGAGCTAGTATATTCCCTTCCTTGCCAGTCTTCAGAAATATTCAAAGTTTAAATTAACCAATATTCTTTATAGCATCTCTAGTAAGGGTAAGTAATATTATTGCTCCTATTTGGCATAACACAATTTACATACTTCCACAACACAATTCCTATACCTATTACTAATTCATGATAAGAAGAAAGATATTTTCATATTAAGCTTTTCTTCTACAAAAACTTTAGTTATCTTTTTAAGTTTTTACTGTTTCGTTAAAATAACAAAAATACCAAAAATACTTAAATTTTAAATTCTTATAAAAATCATTTTTGTTTTAAGTAATTATCTTTTTTAAAATAGAAAAACTTTCTAAAAATTGCATATTGCATAATCTTCCATGTGGGTTCGATATTCAGGTCTTAATCAAAAAGTACCATATTACTTGATAACGATATGTATACTTCCGTATTATCCCAATATAAATATATATAAATTAAAAAGTTAAATTCTTATTTTTCTTCAAGATTCATTTTTTGGTTTTGTTGCAAAACAAAGAAATATAAGTGAAAAATGTCATCATAACTATTGTTATACTGTGCATAAGCATTAAGTATCATGTGAACCACATATCCCAAAAAAAAAGGCGACAGGCTCCACATATACATATCCAATCCTTGATATTTACAAAAATATAGAATTTTGATTTAACATACGGGTCACGATCTGCAGCTCCTCTGGTCCCTATCATGCAATTTGATGTGTCATCCACCCTAAAATCTGTGTATGTACCTTATTTCTAATATAGATTCAACCTAGGGGTTTTATGAAATAGATTTAAAAAATAAAATAAAGACTCAAACTGCATGAAAACAACATTAGCAGAAAAGACAACAAACATGCAACATATAATGAGTTATGCTTTTATATCTGAGGAGCTATATGACACCTGAAAGCAAAGGTTAATAGAAATCATTATGTGCTCCCCCTTAACGATACATGTGTGTGTGCATATATATATAGGCATGAATCCCTATAGTAGAATGCCCTAATATACAATCACGCATATCATGAACACCAAAGACCATAAAAGTGATGCTTGGACAATACAAGCAAATCAACAAAGAACAAAAACAAGAGGTATCGTAAAGACTACCTAGCATTCTAAATCCTTGTGTAGCACACAATCTAATGAGAAGTGTCCTAAAAAACATCTAAGTGTAGGGTAATTCTCATGGTATGTATGACTTTGATGGGGTCACCACACTGGCCCCATCCTAAGGAACCAAGGAATCTAAAGGGTGACACCCAGGATGGATATTGAAAAGAGTTAGATTGACATATGGCCTAGTTTGCTACATCCATAATTTTAAAATTATGGCGGATATAATAAATAATAAAATATTTTTTTAGTTTTAAAGTAAAGGCCATTAAATGCAAGCCCGTAAAATGCAAGGTTACATGAGTTAGATCCCTTAAATCCTTAGCACAGTCATGCTCATGTTGATCTCGATGCTTTAACTCACATTACGCACCGGGATCGACCTAAAAAGTAATGCTCATTAAATCATTGTGACCAATATGGCGTCACTCATCTATCAGGCCAAGCTTGCTACCCATGCATGCATATAAATGCAAACACAAATATGATGTGATTGAAGTGGTAAGGAGTGTACAGTGGAGGCAGTGATTCACGAGTGAGCATTCCATGGAGGCAATGACCCACAAGAGTCTGTGAGTTGTAGAGGAAGTGACTTGAAAGGATGGGTTTGTCATGGAGGAATCAACCCAAAGAAAAGAGTATGTTGTGGAGGTAGCGAACCAAAAAGATGAGTGTGTCATAGAAGTAGTAGCCCGAAATATGGGTATGACGTGGAGGTGTCGACACTATTTTTGGTGTGGGGTTTACCCGTAAGAAGCTGTCGGTCATCAGAATTGAAATCCCGTTGCCCGCTTTGGAAGGACGTTTTAAAAAGAATTTAGTTTTGAAAAAGATGAAGTCAAACTGACCCCATAATTTTTATAGTTAAGATGAAAGAGTTGTCGGCACTATTTTTGGTGTGGGGTTTGCCCGTAAGAAGTTGTCGGTCATCGGAATTAAAATCCCGTTGCCCGCTTCGGAAGGACGCTTTAAAATTTTTTTTTTTTTTTTT
>JXCR01146516.1:102743-114062 GCA_002079205.1 Phalaenopsis hybrid cultivar | reverse complement strand
GCCAAATTGACCAAATTGGGCCATGTGGTAGTTGAAAGAAATAAAATTGAGAATATTTGGGATTTATTGGGATTTTATGAGAATTTTATGGGATTTTTGGATTTTGGGTTAAAGGAAGGTCTTAAGGGCAGTTAGGTAATTTGAGGGTGTCTGGGGCAAAAAACCCAAGATTAGTATTTCAAATAGAATTGGATAGCTATCCATTCTAAATGAACCATGGGTCAATGAAACACTCATTTTGGGATCTTATGTATTGGTTTTAGCCAAGATATTGTGAAGATATTGTGTACATTAGTTCCAAACCAATATCCAGGGTCAATCCTAAGGCCAAATAATTCTATAGGAACTCTCCTTGAATTCTCTCATAATAATCTTACCTACTATTTGCTAGAGGTTAGGACCAATATGTGGAACTTCAAGTTGAGTAAAGAGAAGAGTTTTGAATTTCTAATGATGGGGGTACCTAAGATTAATATGTGGAACTTCAAGTTGAGTAAAGAGAAGAGTTTTGAATTTCTAATGACGGATGTACCTTTTCTAGTTTTCTAAGACTAGTCAATAGGAAAGTCCTATGGCTAGACCTATGATACTAAAGAAGTTTCTAGACCTCAACCAAAAGTGAGGTCAACAACAATACAACATGATATTTAAAATAAAGTGTCACACTCTAAAACAAACAACTACAACAATAAAGTACAACCAAACATAAACTAAACAAAAATCTAACTAAAACATCAGAAATCATCATCTTCTTCTTCTTCCCCATCCAAATTCTGCTGCTGATATGGGGTAAAAACAAGTGACTAGGAAACTGAACTGAGTGGCCACTCCTCATGTATCTGACCATCACATCATATTCAAACTTTAGTCTTGTCAAATCATCATTGTGTGCATTTCTGACCTCCATATTTTCCATTCTACTTTCCATTCTTAAGTTATCTCTCTGTTGGATCATCATCTGCTCCATAAGTTCCTAGAGAGTAGGGGTACTAGAAGTAGAAGGATATCCCTAGTCCTGATTTCAGATCTCCAACCAACATGAGATTCATAAGTCTTAATATTGGCAGACTCAATAAGTTTTAGAGGTTCAATCTTCTCCTCATACATTCTAAAATCAACTCCTGCATGTTCACATAGTGTGAATATCAGGGCATGGTGTGCTAAACCACTAGTAGTCTCTCCTAAAGCAATAGAATGAGTATTTCTATAAACAATAAAGCCTACATCTATCCTTCTCATTTGCTGGATACAGAAGTTCAAGATGGTTCTATCTTTTGTAACCTCACCATGGTGATTTGTTGTTATCATTCTACCAGAAATAATGTAATATCAGGCCTTAGATTCTACATTTAACATAGAAAGAGAAAATTTTACCTTAACATCATTTTTCACCTTCCAAGCTCCTCTTTCATCAGTAAAAAAAGTAATAACTTCATCTAAGACCTCATTTGTATTAAAAAATGATTTGTACTGCGCATCCTCTAACTGATAAAATTCATAAATTTTCCTTGGAGTAAATTCCACCATTTTCCCGCGAACAAACACGTAGTCTTCAAAAGTTTCCTATAATAGCCTCGGCAGTATAGTAACAAAAATTCTCCCACTACCGAGCATTGAGTAATAATTCGGCTTCTCCAATCAGATTTTTAAATCCTTGATCCAGGATTACTTTCTTAGTTACAAGTAGACAAATGAAACAAATGTTAGCTTTGTAGTTGACAAACATTTGATCATCAAAATCCACCTTTCTCTTTTTCTTGCTCATTCTCAGTGCCATGGTAATCTAAGAAAATCAAAATGCTTACTATTTGGTTATTAATATTCAAAATGCTTACTATTTGGTTATTAATATTCAAAAAGCTTAGTATTTACATGAGATTAATTTGATATCGTTAGAATCCTTCTAATAGAACTTAGAAGGTTTCATAGAGCTTAGAATTGAGAAGATTGGGGGGGCGAAGAAGAAAAAGGAGAAAGAGACTCAAATTACATCATTGGTGAAGTGCACAAATATGCACACCCAGTTCACCCTTATGATGTGCCTTATGCCTTCAATATTAGACCCAATTGACAGTAAAATACTATAATATTAATACTTTTAACTTGCTAAAGATAGTAAGCATTGAATACTATTAAAAATTGCAATATATTTTTACTTCATAAAATCTAGACATATTGGTGCATGCTGAAGAAGTCAAATTTGCATGCCCAAATAGCATCAACTTGGAGATGGAAAAATTCTGCTATTGTTACCATCTAGATAGCAGTCCTGTAGTGATTGCAAAGTAGTCGGGGAAATAAGATTTCATTTTGTGCACACATGCTAGAATTAATATAAGTTGCTTGATTTGTTTTTTTTTTTAATAATAAAAAAAATAATCAAAATCAGTATATAAAATTTGACAAATGTCAAACGTTAGTGTTTCTATGATTCTTTACAACTAAACCACAAAGTTGTATTAACAGAACAAAATTTTTTTTTGGCAAAAATTTACAGTGAACTCATCGAAAATCATACTGGCAACACCGATAAGAATATTCCCATGTGAGCCTCCCACGCACTTGATAATGAAATAATAACTCAATAATTTAATTAAAAAAAATAAAAAATAATAAGCAAATGTTAAGTACAGCTGCATTAAAATATACATAACAAGAAAGTCTTTCATCAAAATTAGCTAATTCAATTATAGGTGGCTGCTGGGCCCAATTCCTAGCATCTGCAGTACACGGTATATGAAGTAAAAACAAAAGAAGATGTAGAAATGAGTATAAATATATTATGCACAGCTCCAGTACCAAAACAGGTTTAAAATTTGACCACCCAATGGCAAAGTAAAAAAGAGGTGGGGAAGAATCCTTGTGCAAATACTCATAAGAAATCTATCTTGAGTAGAAGAGAAGAAAAAACCTACCAAGTCAAACCATCCTCATTATTGCCCGCTGTAGCTTTTGCCAGTGAAAAACAAGGCGTCGAACTGAACATTCAGGCAGAATTTCTTGCTTCTTAACAAATAACCACATTTTGCCAGTTCAATCTGCCTTGTGTCTCTGCAGGACCTCACAGAGGTTTTCTACAAAAGGAATCAATCAACCAAAGCAGATGATTCAGTTCCTTTGGGAAAAATATGCCTGAATCAATTCGATGTTTGTAAACATATATCAGAATCTCAAATTGAGAAACTTATTAATCTATTTCTCCGATGTGAAACCAAATATGCTAGCAAAGGGATACCCCATCAACCCAAACTTGAGTTGATAGGTACATTAAAAGCTCTTAATTCATTTTTTATGTAAGAGGCTTTTTTTTTTCACTATCTTGTGCATCTCAACACTCTTCCCTAAATAAAAATTATTCACATATCATAAATTCACGCTCAAACAGAAAATTTTCAGCATTAATAGCCCACACTCACCCACACGTAGCTAATGTGAGTCACCAGCTCCAGTAAGGCTGCTCAACCAATTAAAGCCACTCAGCCCCTCCTAATTTCAGATATTGTGGGGCCAAAGTAATCCTTATACATTAGTGAATGGACACACTAAATTAAAAGCTTAAGCATCACTTGTCCATATAAAGGGTCAACCCCTTTTTCACGTACGATGTTATGATGCAAGAGCATTTTTAATTCCCTGCATCTAAACAAGAGAATTTTAGTTTGCAATGATTTGAATGGACTGAAATAATCAGTACACTATTAACAATAATACTACAAATCGCTGCAATTATAGAAACAGAAAAAGATGATGGACGCATACAGTGCAAACTAATTGGATAGGAGTTAGCTTTGATATCAAATTGATCGCGGAGCCTAAGATGAACATGAAACAATCAATATAAGCAAAATAGGTTTAAGTATCATCACCAATCACACAAAGTGAAGTTGTGAACAAATTCCATATTGGAAGCACTCTCATATATCTATATATTCAACATTCATTCTACTAGCCCAGCTCCCAGGTTATGGAGAAACTTACAAGCTACAAGAACCAGGTATCCCTACTACTCAAGGAAATTACTAACCATCCACACATTGAAAAAAAAAAATTTAACTCTGGACAACAATATCAATGTAGAACATGAAAAAACATAAAATAATACAAAGCTAAAAGATCTATTCAGGACAAAAGGCAAAATACAATAACAATAGGTGTTTGAAAAGAACAATATTATCAAACAATGATGTTATATTTTAGTTGGTTCACTTCAACTTAGCTCGCCCAAAAAACTATGAACGAAAACCACTGCTGATTATTGAATTTTACCAAACAATAAACATTGAAGTATTGAGGTCCACTCAATAGAAGAAATTGGTTTATCCAAACAAAGAAGGCTCCGCACAAAAAGGCTCCAAACCAAAGGAAATAAATGCCCCTACAATGCTAGACCAAAGGAATAAATACCCCTTCTGTACAGCGCCACTGGATAACTATGCAAAATGGAACTCTAGCAGCACTTGTGCCATAAACAAAACTTGGCCTAAGCATGGCATCTCTAATATATAAAATGGGGACTCAAGAAATTTTTTATGAAAATATTCATGAATTACCCGAACTGAACAGTAATTTCATTCAAGATAGCCATGGTCACTAGGAAAAATGCTCATTATAAATGAAATCAAGAAGATAATTTTTTAAGCTTAAACCTACTTTTAAACAAGTGTAATGATAAACATAAAAAAACGCCCCTTAAACCACAAAAAGCATGATTTGTTAGTAATTACAAGGCCACAATATCATAGAGGCCACCGCAGTCAAGATTTGCTCAATTGTGAGTAAGAAAATTCAAGAAGGTATGTCAGCAGCGAAGAGTATAGATATGGATATGACATGAAATTTTTGGAAACAAGAAAATGAGAATCTTATTACAATATAAAGAAATTCATGAAAATAAATTTAAGAAAACACTTACTTTTCTCATCTTTACAGTATCACATTAAAATTGAGTAGTGTCTCGTAAAAAATTTCCGGCAAGAAATCAAACTATCTATAAAAAGCATATAGATTAGTTATATGATTTAGAAAATAATAATAAAATAAATAATTACAATGACTTATTTAAAGTTATGAGTATTGTTAGCGTATATTAATAATGAATTATGAATTTAAAACTGAACATAGTATATTAAATAAGGTTTTAATTTTATAAAGAGATTAAAATAGGTGTCAAATTTGAAGGATTAATAATTTAAGTAGAACAATGTATTAAATTTAAACTAAAAATTATTACAATCATTAATTTAATCAAGTAAAATTTAAGTAAACAAATAGATAGTAATTAGGATTTGTGTTTTGCTTAGTATATATTGATTTGGGCATAAAAGTACCACCAATCATGATACCCAACTCACTCTTACAAAAAGGCCATTTTCAGTGGTTTAGCTCAGTTAGATATCTGTAAATCTTTAAATGGTAAATTTTGGGGGGGGCAGTTCTTTCTATTAATAGCTACATAGAGAAGCAATATGCAAAACATTTGTAGAAAAGATCTGTACCATAGCTTTCATATGTGACCCTCTCCAGGTAAAAACTCTTTGCATGCACAGCCGCAATATCTACATAGATTCAATCAAACTAATTCGATCTAGATGATTGAAGCTAATCTTTTTAAATAGTTAGGATGAGGCTAACAAGCAACAATAATTATATGGTTCAACTCAAAAACAGCTTATACCACATCGACTCTAATGATTGTTGTGAAGGCAAAAACAAAAGGTAGAGAAAAAAAATGCAATTGTCAAAGACTACTTGCAACAAAAGACAGAACACTCATGTATTTCTCAATTATTATAATACCAAGTTGCTAGGGTGCTTAACTGATGAGCTTCTTCAACTGCTATATAGTTGCTTGGTTCCAGCAGTGTGTTGTTTGTTGTGGCATTGACTGCATTAATACTTGGGCATTTACATACATACCACACAATTCTATTATATTTTCACATATGGCACTCAAATCTTTAACATACAAAAAAAGTGCCACTACTATTTACCTCTTGAAAATGACATATACCTTCTCATGCATAGGCCTGTGACAACAAAGTGTTATAAATGTAGATAAATATAAAAATTTAGGTGTTAGATATGTAAATACATAAAAAATTGTGTTATCTATGTAAATTTCCCTTAATACTAATCCTACTTCAGCACCCATATCCCTCATTTGATTCTTTGTGATGTGTGATCCAAGAGAGCACGATTTATGGCCTAGAGTACATAATAAATTTGTTATAGGATATAGGGTAATAACACGTGTTAAATATATTTTAGGAGCTACTATATCCCTTAAAATATTACATAATCTCTCTTTATGCTCCAACATAACTAATCTCAATCTAGTACTTACATTAATAAGATCATATGCCATATTAAGAAAACCACAAATTTGAAAGGAAAATTGTTGGCATTATCAGCTAAGAATGTCCTCTTAGAATGACAATTTTTTATGCACCTGCAAAATAGTTGGCTGCTAAATACACCTCTTTGTCGGACCCAAAGAGCGTCTTCAAACTGTACCCCAAAGAGCGAAGCACTGCACAATGGCACTCAATTTGTAAAAGATCTCGTCCAAATACTAGCGAGACCTCCTTAATAAAAAAATTTAATACAGAAATAGATACATCAAAATGGAATATGTGCTTGCAATTGAATTTTCAAACCTCCAAAGTGATTGTATCTATATTTAAATGTTGTTCTATGACCTAACAACAAGATAGAGCATGCAAAATAAACATGATCTATCAAATTAATCTTCAGAAGTTTTCCCCTCAATCTGTGTCCATTTGTCGTTGAAGAACCATTTATGAAGCCCAAAAACTAGCTCTGCTTTGCTTATTTAAATTCTGATGCCCCAACAAAGATTTCGAATCCAAATCATGACCACTTACTATTGTACTTCTCATCAAGAAGTCCACCAAGCCTGATCACTTTCAGGATAACTAAAGCACTCCTATAGGCCTCAAAGCATTAGCATCCTCAAAGCATTAGCATCCCCTAAATTTTATCTTGGAAGTTGAAATTTTTTATGTATGATTTTAAATTTTATAGGACCATTTTCACCATCTTTTAGAAAATTAAACATTTTATTAGTCGTGGATTATGTTTCAAAATGGATTGAAGTTGTTGTTTCACCTCATTGCGATGCTAAAGTGTAGTTAAAGTTTTTTAAAAAAATATTTTTACTAGATTTTGATTTGCCAAGAGTAATCATTATAGATGGGAGAAGTCATTTTAGGAACCTTATGATAAAAATATTAATGAGGAAATACAAAATTTATTATCGAATTGTCACAGCTTATCATCCTCAAACAAGTGGTTTAGCAGAGAATCGTATCAAATCGTGAAATTAAATACATATTGGAAGAGACTAAGAATCCGGATATTAAGGATTGGTCTGCTAGACTTGATTTTACATTATGATTCTATAGAGCTGCTTACAAAACTCTTATAGGAATGACATCATATAGACTCATATTTCGAAAAACTTGTCACTTACCATTTGAATTTGAACATAAGGCCTACTGGGCGAAAAATGAATTTAATTATAACATGAAAGAAGCTGGTGAAAAACGATTGTTGCAGTTAAATGAGCTTGAGTAAATTAGAAATTAATATTATGAGAATGATAGAATTTATAAGAAAAAGATAAAAAAATGCCATGACCAAAAGAATTTAAGAAAAGATT
The DNA here is from genome assembly GCA_002079205.1 of Phalaenopsis hybrid cultivar. Taxonomy (NCBI): domain Eukaryota; kingdom Viridiplantae; phylum Streptophyta; class Magnoliopsida; order Asparagales; family Orchidaceae; genus Phalaenopsis; species Phalaenopsis hybrid cultivar. The sequence continues at coordinate 106,381 of JXCR01146516.1, read as the reverse complement.
TTGAGCATAGACAAGAGGTTTTGTTATACATTACTCGATTGAAATTATTTCCTGGAAAACTTAGTTCAAGTGGTCGGAGCCATTTATTGTTATAAAAGCTTATTATTTTGATGTTATGGATATTAATGATATGAAAACTGAACGAATAATTAAAGTAAACAGACGTCAACTAAAACCTTATATTTGTGGAAACAAACCTTTGCATGAAGAGAACCTGATGTTGGGTCAACCCGAGTAAAACATAGATACATCAGACTGACGACATTAAATCAAGCGTTTTGTGGGAAGCAACCTATAGTTATTTGTGTGAATTGATTTATGATTTTTGTTGTTCTGGACTATATGATATAGTATTGAGACCTAATAGATGTGAGGAGGCACAAATACACTAATTTGATGATTGAAACAAGATTTGGACGGGAAAAATTCGAAGCGATGTGAAACAATGTTTACCTAAGCAATAGCTCCGAGGCGCCTACGCGTAAGCCTGGTACCTAAGCGCCAGAATCTAGCGCTTAGGCGCCACAATTATATTACATGGGTAAAACCCGAATTTTACTATTAAAACCCCCAAATCTCGTCCCTTGAAGTTAAAAATTCAAACCTTGGCCTGAGAGAAGAACTGGAGAGGAGTTGAGTGCTTAGTTGATATTTCTTGCCCAAATGGAGTAGAAGCAACGGTGGTGCAAGTGAGAAGAAGACTGTGCCCAGGGACGCCCAACCTTACTTCAATGGCTTCCTAGCATTGAGTTTGGAGTGGATCACCGACAAACTGATGAAGATTAAAGAAGAGCTGAGAATTCTGCACAACAAGCTAAGTGACCTGTACCACCAGTACGACCATTTGAAGTGGCAGATGAAACTCTAATTCAACCATTTGGCTTGTTATCAAGATTATCAGGAGTTGACCTATTTTTGTGAGGTCTTGTCTTCTCCTCCTTAGAGCCTAGATTCTAGCTCTAGAAATTCCTATAGACCATCTTAGAAAACTAGAATTGAGACTCACCATTCTAGAAATTCTAGCCAATTTCTATTTTCCANGATTTCTTTTTGCCATATGATGCGATTGATTTAAGAATGTCAAATTAAATGTTAATTCAGTCTTGCAATGAATATGGAACGATGCAAAGTAAAATAAAGAAAGCATCTAATATAAAGTAGATTTAAAAATACTTATATTTACAATATATATAAATTAAATTAATTTNAATATTTTGGAAGGATTGGAATTGCATACTGACGTCTTCTCCGAAAATGAACAGAAAAGGATGGTGAAATTTATTTTTTAACTCAGAGAAAGAGACCGAGAAGGCCTGTTAAAAGGAAGGACCTATTCAGAGCCCCGAAAGTAGATGAAAGGCAAGGGCAGGATCACAATTCAATACGGATGTTGCTATAATTATGCATATGATAAAAGAGGGAATCCCCCAGGGATTATTCGACATAATGAAGTTGACCCGCTGCCACCGCTTATGAAAATGATGATAAAAAGGATGGTAGAATGACGTATTTTACCGGCGGATAGAGTACCCAACAGCTGCATAATTAATATCTATGAAGAAGGAGATTGTATACCGCCTCATATTGATAACCACGATTTCGTAAGACCATTCCGCACTGTGTCTCTCGTCAGCAAATGCAATATAATGTTCGGAAAAGAGATACAAGTGGTTGGTCCAGCTGAGTTTCGTGGAGCAATGGAAATTCCTCTTCCCGTTGGCTCAGTCCTGGTTCTCAAAGGAAATGGAGCAGATTTGGCAAAACATTGTGTACCAGGGGTTCCACAAAAAAGAATATCAATTACTTTCAGAAGAATGGACGACAGTAAGGTACCATTTGGATATCAGCCTGATCCAGAGCTCGACGGACTCCGACCCTTGGAATTATGAAACAGGCACGCCTCAAAGTGTATGTGAGGGGAATTTTTGTTCCGGAACATATCTTTGTAGGAGAGGCTAGTTTCTACATAACTCCGAGAGGTCAGAAGGATGAATATGGCATTAAAAGTCTACAATTTGTTTCAAGCAAGATCATTTTACGATTGGATCGTATCCCGAGATGAAGATTTCTTTTGTCGTATGATGCGATTGATTTAAGAATGTCAAATTAAATGTTAATTCAGTCTTGCAATGAACATGGAACGATGCAAACTAAAATAAAGAAAGTATCTAATATAAAATGGATTTGAAAATATTTATATTTATAATATATATAAATTAAATTAACTTTGAATTCCTCAAATTTCGACGTAAATCGCTTGTTGGTGGTCTTTTGGCGTAAATCCCCTATTGGTGGCTCTTCCTTCAACATAAATCCCTTGTTGGTGGTCTTTTGGCGTAAATCCCCTGTTGGTGGCCCTCTTTCGACGTAAATCTCTTGTTGGTGGTCTTTTGGTNCTAATATAAAATGGATTTGAAAATATTTATATTTACAATATATATAAATTAAATTAACTTTGGATTCCTCAAGTTTCAACATAAATCGTTGGTGGTCTTCTGGCGTAAATCCCCTGTTGGTGGCCCTCTTTCGACGTAAATCCCTTGTTATGGTCTTTTGGCGTAAACCCCTTGTTGGTGGCCCTCTTTCGACGTAAATCCCTTGTTGGTGGCCCTCTTTCGACGTATATCCCTTGTTGGTGGTCTTTTGGCGTAAACCCCTTGTTGGTGGTCCTTTTTCGACGTAAATCTCTTTTTAGTGGTCTTTTGGCGTAAACCCCTTGTTGGTGACCCTCTTTCGACGTAAATCTCCAAATCCCCTGTTGGTGGCCCTCTTTCGACGTAAATACCTTGTTGGTGGTCTTTTGGCGTAAACCTTTGTTGGTGGCCCTCTTTCGACGTAAATCCCTTGTTGGTGGTCTTTTGGCGTAAACCCCTTGATGGTGGCCCTCTTTCGACGTAAATCCCTTGTTGGTGGTCTTTTGGCGTAAATCCCCTGTTGGTGGCCCTCTTACCTCCTTAAATTAATCTTTTCACTCGAGCAAATCAAATGCTGCAAACTTGTGATAAATCTTTTCATCCTCAACTCGTTCATTCACAAAATCTTTCTCGGGCGTTGGATTCCTGATTGTGATCCCAACTCAAATTCAAATTCATATCAAATTCGACCTTTTCTTAAACAATTCTTTGGTTTGTTGGTCGCTTCGGTTAACACCAATACGCGCGGTGTGCCTGTTCCGCACACCCCACCTATTGGAANCGTAAACCCCTTGTTGGTGGCCCTCCTTTGGCGTAAACCCCTTGTTGGTGGCCCTTCTTTTGACGTAAATCCATTGATGGTGGTCTTTTGGCGTAAACCCCTTGTTGGTGGCCCCCTTACCTCCTTAAATTAATCTTTTCACTCGATTAAATCGATTGCTGCAAACTTGTGATAAATCTTTTCATTCTCAACTCGTTCATTCACAAGGTCTTTCTTGAGCTCTTGGCTCCTGATTGTGAACCCAACTCAAATTCAAATTCATATCAAATTCCACCTTTTCTTAAACAATTCTTTGGTTTGTTGGTCGCTTCGGTCAAAACCAATACGCGCGGTGTGCCTGTTCCGCACACCACACCTATTGGGCATCCATTTGTTGACCTCATTTTTGTGAGGTCTTGTCTTCTCCTCCTTAGAGCCTAGATTCTAGCTCTAGAAATTCCTAT
>JXCR01146516.1:36592-82280 GCA_002079205.1 Phalaenopsis hybrid cultivar | reverse complement strand
TAGATGATTGAATCACTATTACAAGTGATATATTTATTCTTCGAGATAAATGTATTGCTTGTAGTATTGTATTAAATCATCTAAACTATTTAAAAGGTGAGACTCGTTTGGTCTCACTTATTTTAAAAATTAAAATGTTACTTCTTTAAAAAAAGTTATATTTATATTTAAATTATTTTTAAAAGCACAAAATCATCACTTTTTCAAACTACGAAGTTGAACAATAAAACGGCCGACATCAGGTTAGTATGTATCACGATAATAAGTGGATTAGTGAAAAAGTTGTTGAAGATTATCCTCGTGCTCCTTTCTACCACCTGTACGATTGCAACTTCCTATTAATCGAAAAGGTGGGGGATAATTGTGCCAACAACTGCTAATACTTGGAAGGGCTTCTGAGGATTTTATGTGTTAGATATGCGTGTGATTGCAATTAGTGTGTCTACTCTAGTCAAGGGTGTGTTCGATATTACGAGAAGTTTAGTATTTTTATTGCTTTGATATATCTGTTGTATTAAAACTTGTTTGTTAGTAATGAAAATGTGTTATGTTGGTGAAAATTGTGGTGTGTTTGAATGTTGAAATTAATGGAGTTTTGAAGTTATAATGGAGTAAATAGAATTTGGAAGATGCTGGGAGGATAGTCAATTAATAGAATGTGGCTAAATTAATCTTAAATTTTGATTTGGAGGCCATAGGCTTGTTGTGTCATACATAAAAATAAATTATCAAAAATTCGGGTCTGGCGCCTACGCACCAGCCGTTTGCACAGCAGAGCGCCTACGAGCCAAAATCAGCGCTCAAGCGTCAGTCCGGCTGAACGGTTCAATAAGGATGAAAATCGAGATTTAAGCCGACCCACCACCATTTTTTACCTTTTATGTCTTCCTCTAGTTTTCGACAGTGACACTGAAGGCTTCCCCTAGTTTGAGATTCCTCAATTTTTAGAGGCCAAAAACATCGGATTTCATCTTCTCCTGATTAGATCTTCATTTTCGCATAGAGATTTCTTGGTTTCACCATGGATTTCTTTCACATTGATTGGATGCTTAAAATTGCAAAATTTTGGAATTTGTGGTGAAAAATCCATAGATGAAAGCTTCATTTGCTTGGAAAATACTTTTAGGAGCCTTTAAAACTTATATATATGATTTATTTCAAATTTTTCTAGATTTGAAGAATGGCTCCTAAAACTAAGAGAGGAAAGGGGAAGGAAACTTTTGATACCGCCAAATTCGTGAATCTTAAGGCTCCGGACATATACGATGTATTGTTATTGTCACGAAAGTTCATTACGGAGCGGAGCTTTTCAAGTCCTAGTGGAGCGATACAACACCTGATTGCTGCTCACCAAAGGAAGGAATTCTAGTACTTCACTGTTGTAGCAGTTATTTCTGTCATGAGGGAATTATATGCATATTTACTTGAGGCTAGTATTTGTTAGAGGACAAAGAGTTGAGTTCACCCCCGAGCGGATAAATGTGCTATATGATTTACCTCCTCTAGACTGCTTTTATTCAGAGTTTGAGCCTACTGGCACCGAGCTTGATGAGATTATTGCATACATTACTAATGGGCGTGGAGTCTGGAAGATCAGGACTGAACGTAAAGTAAACTTTTCTTCTTCCTCGCTTAAAGCCCCATCAAATGCATGAAACTATTTTATTTCTGCTAGATTAATTCCCTCGATCCATTTGAGCGAGGTGACTCGTGAGAGAGCCACATTGAATTACTGCATTCAGATGATGAAACCCATTGATGTTGGCTCTCTTATATTCAAGGGTATTTACACCTCCGCTAGATCTAGTTCTTCGGCAAGTTTGGATTTTATTTCTCGTATTTTTACTATCTAGAAGAACTCTGGAGTAAAATATGAGACTTGGAAGGAATAATTAAAGCCACTAAAGCCTATTGGAAAGGCTAATGTGGATATTTATGGAAGATCTAAAGGTACAGCTTCTAGCATTCCATCTGCTTCTACTTCTAGACCTTCTGCCTCCAATAATTATGTTCCACCTCCTGATTTTTTAGTATGTGATGAGTGAGAGATATTTGGAACACCATTCCGAGTTGTTCTTAATACAGTTTCAAATACAAGATATGAAAGACAGATATAATCATGCAGAACAAAATGAGTAGAGAAAGAGTGACTACGATGCGACTTATGACAAGTCATTAGTGAAATTTTTGAAGGGTGATCATTCGGTTGAGTTTCCTACTTGTTCTCGATTATCTCCACAAGAACACAATAAGTCGATGGATGAGGACATTCCTGATGATGATGCTGATGATGAGGAGGATGTTGTATAGAGTTTAGACACTTCTTGTATGTCTTTATATAGGATTAATGTAGTTGCACTTTCTGTTTTGATGCATTAATGTTACTTTGTTCTATTTTAGTTTAATTGTCTATCTGTTAGAGTAGTCTTATACGTTGCACTTTCTATGATATATCTGTTAATTTTTAGAAGTACTACTACTCAACACTTGTTACTACTTGTACCTGTACTGTTTACATTTTTAGTACCTTGTTAAAACTGATAAAATTTTCTTTTCTCATACTTGTTTTATACTTTAATGTTTTACACTATTTAAAATTCAAGTTTGGGAGAGGGAGAAAATTTTTTTAAAAAAAACTAAACTTTATTTGTCCATAATAACCTATATATTTTTAAATTATTTTAACACAACCTGTGGTATGTGATCTTAACTTTAGATAATTATATCTTTATTTTATAAATGTAATAGTAAACTTAAGCAAAAGTTTTTAATAATAAATGGTAACTCTAAAAGTTAAGATATTTAATATAAAAGAATATGTACTTGCTTTTACTATTCAGAGTATAAAAAATTGTATTAGTGAAACATTAAGAATTTTAGTGCTACACTTTTAAAAAGAATTCGAAGACTCTATGAACACGTTTCTAAGTAAGGAAATGTGAAAAATTTTTAATTTTAGAAAGAGGATAGTGAAGTTTAAAATCATTAAAGACTATCCAAATATAGTAATTTTCATTAGAAAAAAAATATAAAAAATGATCCTGAAAGGAAAAGAAAATAAGAAATCAAAAGAAAAATAAAAACAAAAATAAAGATAAAACAAACATGTGAAGAGAAACTTGAGGAGATGTCTAATTAAAAATTGATTTTACGTGAATTTTCTTACAGAAAAAAACTTATTTACACTTTAGAACTTTGAAAAGTATCAGTCTCTTTACAAATAGAGTTCTCCTATAATTCTTTTCTTTTAATTCTTCTAAAATTCCTTAGTGAGACAAATTACAGTTATTTTTAAAATGAATAGAAAATCAAAATTCTTAACTTGATCACTGAATATCCTTGTATTTTTGTTTTAATCTGAATTATTGAAAATTTTTTCTTAAAAGTTTCACTATCACATTTATGGGGCAAAACTATAAGATTCTCTAAAAGAAACTTAATACCATAAGTTATTATATTTACTTTACATATTACAAAGGTTACTTGAAGACAAGTAACGATTAAGTTTAGGGGAATTGACACGTTGATCCCGATATTTTTTATATGTAAAAATTTATGAAGTTAACACCACAACTTCAAGATTTTAATCTCCAGTAATGACACCAAAAACTTGATCCCAAGCAAAGTATGATTTTAATTATATTTGTAGGGATTTTACGCAAGTATACATATCGTTATCAAGAAATATAGAGCTTTCTAATTAAGCCCCGAATATCGATCCCACGGAGATCGAGATTAATCACAACGACTTTCAAGAGAAGTTCTAGTTTAAAAAAAACACCCTAGCTTGGAAGATCGATAAAGGTTTGGTTTTGATTATATTCCATAATTATCACTACATTACAACTTCTACTCCTAAACTAAAATACTAAGTGAAAATATGAAAGCGAGGTTTAATATATTAAAAATACCCTTCCTCATACAATGAAATTAGTGACACGTGTAAAAGTAAAACAATTAGTAAGATAGATTGTGACAAATAAGAGCAATTATATTCTTTACTCTTACTAGAGATGTTATAATGAACATTGGTTAATCTAAAATTTGAATAATTTTAAAAACGGGCTAGGTATGGAAGATACTAGCTCCCAATCTAGAGTTCCCTCTTATCCCTTTATTCGGAGGCTAACATCTCACATCAAAAACCATAAACAATAGACCAAATCAAGGGACTTTAGTCTGTCACTCTAAAGTCTTCTAATTCTATAACCATCAAAGATTATTTCTCTATTTATTTGCACTCAACCATATGGACTACATTCTCATCCATACAATCTCATATGATTCTACCACAGTTGATTGAGACGATACCATCACGGATTTTACATGTTCTCACAACAGATTTTAACATGCAAGTTGATCGAGTTTACATGTAAAAGAAGAACAAAGTAAAATCATCACAATATATTATCACTCTGCTCAATTCTATATTTTACACATGAATACTAATTCATCATAAGAGGGAAGAGTAAAAAAAACTACTCACTACACGTGGAGAAACAACAAGAACTTTTCATTGAACAGGATTTTGAAACCATACAAACAAAGTACTAGATTCAATTCAAAATACAATGAAAATACTTATCTTAGATAGAAATCAAACTTTCCTTGTATAGCAAAAGCAATCTTCTTACAATCCTCTCCAAGAACAAAGTGAAAAGAAAAAAAGAAATTCTCACAATTTCTTTCTCTCTCACCTTGTCGCCCCCCTTGGGGCTCTTGCCCAAGTCTTCTTGTTCTTGTTCTCCAAGCCTTCTCCTCCTCTTCTAATTAATTTAAGAGTCCAAGAGTCATTTTAAGAACATTTCTAAGCCTGATCAAGTGTTGCTTAATCGTCTCTTCAAAAATGTTCATATTCAACGAATCTTCCAAATGGTGCCTCAAGTGCCGCTTCAAAACTCCTTATAATCGCCTCAAATCCTTCTAGAAAGTCTTTTTTTTTTCATTTCCAATGAATTCTCCAAAAAACACACGATGCAACGCTTCAAAATCATACAAATCCGATGCATATTCTAGAAGAAATGTTGAAAATTGTTTTTGGTGCTTAAGCATCATTTTTTGGCGCTTAAGCGCCCTCTTCTCTGTCTGGGTAGTGCCTAATTGCCATTTTGGGCGCTTACTCGCCGGGCACAAGCACTTAAGTATCCGGTTTCGGTCTCAATGGCTCTGGTGTGCCCTGAATCGACCCAATTTGCTTTAGTTTGCTACGTTTTGGTCCATTTTTGTTCTTTTTGTTTCAATCAGTCCAAATTCTTCAACTTGATGTACAATAAAAAATACAAGAAAACATACTTTTAAAGTGCAATATCATCATTAAATATAGCATAAAAAATAGTACATTCTTAGGCACATCAAAATCCCACAAATTTAAACATTACTTGTCCTCGAGTAATACTACATTTTTAAAATTATTTATGTAGATTAGAGTTAATGAGTCATCCTTTAGGATTTCTAAAATTTTGTTCTAAAAATGTACTTGTTCAAATTAGAAGAACTTCTAGTGAATCAGACTAGCCTAGGGTCTAAAATATTTATCATCAAACTTGGGAATTTGTTTTCCTATCTGATTCAGAAAGAAATGCAGAATTTTCAAACTTCGGATCCTATGAACTTTACTTTCTAGACTTAAGAACTCTCTTAAAAATAACTTTTTTACTAATATAAGTATAAAAAACAAACTTAGGATTGTTCTAAGTTCTTTACTCTAGAAAAGACTAAGTGAAACCAATTTTTTATTAGGACTTCTCTTCAATCTTCTCCTCACTTTCTTTTTTTTTTTTGCATTTTCTTTTTCTTTTTCATGATCTTTTTGATCCATTATTTTTTTCTCTCATTGTTTTTTTTTATATGTTAATATTACTACATCTGGAGAAGTCCTTAAATAATTTTGAATTCTACTACCCTTCTCTATAGTTAAAACATATTACTTTCCTTCACTTGATAAAATGTATTTTTTTTAAATACTTTCTAAAAGAGTAAAAATTCTAAGAATCCTTAATTTTTCAAAAATATAATTTTTCCTACTAAAGATAATTATTCAGATTCTCAAATTCTCCAAGAAATATTCTTAACTCTAAGTTCACCCTTTTCACTAAAAATATCAACTAAGTTTTTTTACTCCATTTCTATACTTAAAATTCTAACATTCTTAAGGTGACTTTGCATAATAATAATCATTAGAAATAAAATACAAATTTATTTGTAGTACCTTTGAAAACAAGTTATAAATTTGAAACATTTTTCTTTTCCCCTCCCCAAACTTAAGCTCAAACATATGTAGCAATGAAGTACAAAAATATGCGGCAGGAAAAAATCAGTTTTACAATTTACTATACATACTATAAAAATATCAACAAATAACACATGGAAGAATATTGCAGTAGAAAGTAAATCTAGCCTAAAAACGGTTGACATAACACTATAAAAGAATTTTAAATAGCAGAACATGAAGAAACTGGAGATTAAACAGGAACACATTTTGAACTTTATAAAGGAATTGTTGGATGCTAACAAGTTTAAAATATTAACATAAGTTTTGTCATCTTCAATGACTCATTCAACTTAACTCACAAACATAGACACACAAACTCCAATACATAAACTCATAGATTCTTAAAGAAACAACTGGAGTTAATTCGATCTCTCTTCTACTCACATTTCCCCTCCTTACTTTCAATTTCTAACGGAAGAAACTACACTAATAATGTGGGTGTATTATAAAACTTTATATGGTTATCACCCATGGACCAGAATTCCCTCATGTTTGCCAATTTCAGGGTTACTTTAAGTCTAAGGTATACACACTCTAGCAAATAAAATTAGTGTAGTTCATTGAGATGTTGTTCACTATGCAAGTTCATAACCTTACTCAGTGAAGACAAAGTCAGATAAATGAAGTAATGAAATTGACATGGAGTGGTCCAAGTCCAAACTCTACATGATTCAAGGTAATGCTCAGCTCCGGTTGAGAACTAAGTCGTAACAGAATCGTCAGCCTGCCACTACCAGAAATCATATACAAATCTAGTCATGATCGAATGAATTACCTCACAACATTATATCAATCCACTATTACACATCAAACACGGATCAAAGTCCAATATCTCACTATTATCACATCCAACATAACAGCAATCACACTAAACAGATAACAAATAAAACCATGGCTTAACTCCCACGAAGCGTTTGGTCTAACATTGACGACCTGATGTATCCAATGTTTATTCTGGTTGCCCCAGCATCAGAATCTCATTCATTTTGTCTATATACCACGGAATATGTCATTCAATGATTTTGAATAACTTTTCCTTAGGAGATCTTTTACTGATTTCATCATTCACTTCAGGTTCTTCTCGTGATTGAGTTGAATCTGAAAATATAATGATTGGTGGTTTAGATGAATTCCCTAAATAGATAGGCTTTAAAGTTTTATGGGATACATTCATCTTAAGTTCATGAGATTTTTCAACAGATAGAATTAAAAGTTTATTATTTTTGGTAACGTCTATCATTTCACACCTCTCCTGAACATACATATAGTCTTCTTTAAACAACGTTTTCAACTTATCAGGAAAGTCCATTTCGATCTCATCTGTTACTCTCAAAACTTTCTTGGAAACGGTCTTTACTTAGAGAAATTGTTTCATCCATCCAAAAACAATCATCATTTTTTCTCTCAGTTGGATATTTCATAGTCTTTAACACATCAAAAATGACTTCATGGTCATCAATATTCATAGTCAACTCTCATTTTTACACATCTATCATAGCTTGTCTAGTAACAAGAAAAAGTTTCCCCAAAATAATTAAATTTTCTTTATCTTCCTCCATATCTAATACAATAAAGTCCATAGGAAAGATAAATTTATCCACTTTAACAAGCATATCTTCTATAACCCCTTTTGGATAAATGATAGATCGATCAGTTAACTGAAGGATTACAGTAGTGAGAGAAATATCAGCTAAACCTAACCTTCTAAATATAGATAGAGTCATCACATTAACGCTCGATTATAAATCGCATAAAGTTTTTCCACATAATCTTTCTCCAATTACACAATGAATTGTTAAGCTACAAGGATCTTTAAGCTTCTAAGGAAGCTTTTTCTGAAGTATAGCGTTGCACTCCTCACTTAGTGCAACTGTCTCAGAATCTCTAAATTTCCTTTTTTTTGTTTAATATCTTCTTCATAAACTTTGCATAACTTGACATCTGTTCTAAAGCTCCAGCGAAAGGAATATTTATCGTTAAATTCTTAAGTACTTCCATGAATTCTGAAAATTATTTATCCAACTTATACTGTCTAAGTCTTTGAGAAAATAGAGGTGGTAGTCTTTCTAAATTGTTTTAGTTGGAGATATTAATTTTTCATATCCTTAGAAACATGTTCTTCAGGTCTTTTAGTTTCTTTTGTTTTTCTCATAATTTTTTTCTCTTTTCTAACCACATCCTCTATCTCTCTTCCACTTCTTAATTGAACAGCTTCTACTTGTTCATTATTGTGCTCTTTAGGGTTGATCTCAGTGTTGCTAGGAAGTGCTTCTTGGGGTCTATTGCTAAGTGAATCGACAATTTGTCCTAGTTGATTCTCTATGTTTCTAATCACAGCATTTTGACTTTGCAATTTACTTCTCATTTGCAATATCACTTCTTCTATAGACATTTTTATCCTCAAATTGTTGATCATTGTTAGAGTCCAGTGGATATGATGGTCTATAGTTTGTGTTCCTCTGATTATTCCAACTTCCATTAAGATTTGCATGATTATTTTTCCATTGTTGGTTTCCACCCCAGTAGTATGATACTAGTTAAAATTAGAGTGGTTCTTCCAATCTGGGTTGTAAAAGTTGGAATACGAGTTGTTTATAGCATTTAAAGTCTCATATGATAAGTTAGAAACAATCATATGTCATAATAAACTTTCCTCACTGAAGTAAATTAAGGCTGATTCATTCTAAGTTGGTCCAACTTCCTTGATATTACAGCAACTTGAGATGCAAGAATTGCAATCGTATCTGTATCATCAACGCTGACAACCTTTTTAAGATTTACCCTTGCAGAGGGCTATTGAAATTCATTTGTAATCATTTCTTCGATTAATGCATATGCTTCGTCAAATGATTTTGACATTAATGATCCACCAGCGGCAGCATCAACTGTAGACCTAAGGGATCCTACTAACTCATTATAAAAAGTTTGAATGATTAACCAAATAGGCAGAACATGATGTGGACACTTTATTAGGAGTTTCTTAAATCTTTCTCAGACTTCGTATATTGATTCCCCTTTATACTGACAAAATGAGAAAATATCATTTTTAAGTTTAATAGTCCTTAAATGTGAAAAATACTTGGCTCTGCTTCCAATTTTCAATAGAGTCAGATGCTAATGAGTATAACCACAATTTAGTCTTATCCCTTAGTGAGAAAGAAAAAAACCTTAGTCTAACAACATCGTCTGACATGTCGTTATAACGAAATGTAGCACAAAATTCTAGAAAACTTGATAAGTATAAATAGGGATCCTTCAAAGGATTTCCCCCAAACTGGTTGTTTTGCACCAGTTGGATAATCGCTGGATTAATTTCAAACAAGTCAGCTTCTACTACAAGGATTTGTTACTTGAGTGAATTTTATTTGTTGTAAGATTTACGTGGTCCCTCAATGATTAATGATGATTTTCCAAGTTATTATTTTGAAGTTTTTCCATTTCCATTTCTAGTTTTTCGAGTCATTTCTATTTTTTTATTTTTTTTCATTTTTTTGTAACTCGAGATCATAAGATACAATTCCCGCAAATCCTTTATTTTGCATAAGCAACAGAACAAACAATACATTAACAATTAAACAAATAAAATAAAAAATATATTCAACACAATAAAACATTTTTACAAATAACTTGTTTTTTCGGACAAACATTTTTTTTTTCACAACACTTTTTCATACAAAAAAAATATTTTTCACACAAAAACAGTTTTTACGACACTTCAATTTTTCATGTCTAAGTCTAATTACTTCAACTAAAATTCTCCTAAAAGTCAAGATCAACCGTTGCGATCTAAAGCAACGGTGTCAAAAACTTGATCCCGATATTTTTATATGTAAGGATTTATGAAGTTGACAACACTATTTAAAGGTTTTAATCCCCGGTAATGGCACAAAAAACTTTATCCCAAACTTGATACCAAACAAAACAAAATTTCAATTATATTTGTAGAAATTCAACGCAAATATACGCATCGTTATCAAGTAATATAGGACTTTCTGATTAAGTTCCGAATATCGATCCCACGGAGATTGAAGTTAATCACGACGGCTTTCAATAAAAGTTCTAGTCTAGAATAACACACCCTAGCTTATAAGATCGATAAAGATTTGGTTTGATTATATCCTATAATTATCACTACAATACTACTTCTACTTTTAAACTAAAATACTAAGTGAAAATCAGAAAGTGAGGTTTAATACATTAAAAGTACCCTTCCTCATACAATGAAATTAGTGACGTGTAAAAGTAAAACAAGTGGTGAGAGAGTGTGACAAATAGAAGCAATAATATTATTTACCCTTACTAGAGATGTTATAAATAACATTGGTTAATTTAAAGTGAATAGTTCTGAAGACGGGCTAGGTAGGGAAGATACTAGCTCTCACTAGTTTCCTCTTATCCCTCCACCCGGAGGCTAACATGTCGCATCAAAACCTAAAACCACAGACCAAATTAGAGGTTTTAGTCTGTCACTCTAAATTCTCTAATTCTACACCCAGCAAAGATTATTTTCATATTTATTTGCACTCAAACATATGGACTACATTCTTATTCATACAATCTCATATGATTCTACCACAGTTGATTGAGACAACACCATCACGGATCTTACATGTTCTCACAAAAAATTTTAACATGCAAGTCGATCAAGTTTACATATAAATGAAAAACAAAGTAAAATCATCACAATATATTCTTATTCTGCTCAATTATATATCCTACACATGCATATTAATTCATTATAATAGGAAAGAGTAAAGAAAACTACTTACTATACATGGAGAAACAATAAGAACTTTTCATTGAACGACTTTGAAACCATACAAACAAAGTACTAGATTTAAATCAAAATACAATGAAAATATTTATCTTAGATGGAAATCTAACTCTTCTTATATAGCAAAAGCAATCTCCTTACAAATTTCTCCAAGAACAAAGTGAAAAGAAAAGAAGAAATTCTCACTCTCTCTTTCTCTCTCACCTTGTCACCCCCTTGGGGCTCTCGCTCAGGTCTTCTTCTTCTTCTTCAAGCATTCTTCTCCTTCTCCAAGCATTCTTCTCCTCTTCTAATTAATTCAAGAGTTAAAGAGTCATTTTAAGAACATTTCCAAGCCTTATTTATAATTTCCCAAGAGTTGCTTAATTATCTCTTCAAAAAATGTTCATATTCAATGAATCTTTCAAATAGTGTCTCATGTGCCTCTTCAAAACTCCTTATAACCGCCCCAAATCCTTCTAGAAAGTCTTTTTTTTCATTTCCAACAAATTCCCCAAGAGACACAAAGCATTGCTTCAAAAATCGTCTAAATCTGATATATATTCTAGAAGAAATGTTGAAAACCATTTTTGGCGCTAGCGCCCTCTTCTCTGTCTGGGTGGCACCTAAGAGCAATTTTGGAGGCTTAAGCGTCGGGCATAAGCACTTAAGTGTCTGATTTTTGTCCCCATGGCTCCTATGTGCCCCGGTTCGACCCGATTTGCTCCGTTTTGGTCTATTTTTGTTCATTTTGCTCCAATCACTCGAAATTCTTCACTTTGATGTATCTACAACCAAAAACATAAAAAAACATACATTTAAAGTGCAATATCATCATAAAATATAGCATGAAAAATAGTATATTTTTAGGCACATAAAAATCCTCAAAATTTAAACATTACTTGTCCTCAAGTAATACTACATTGTTAAAATAATTTATGTAGATTAGAGTTAATGGGCCATCCTTTAGAATTGTTAAAATTTTGTTCTAAAAATGTAATAGTTCAAATTAGAAGAACTTTTAGTGAATCAGACTAGCCCAGAGTCTAAAATATTTATCATTAAACTTGGGAATTGATTTTCCTACCTAATTTAGAAATAAATGCAGATTTTCAAATTTCGGATCCTATGAACTTTACTTTTTAGACTTAAAAACTCTCTTAAAAATAATTTTTTTACTAATATAATTATAAAAAACAAACTTAGTTCTAAGTTTTTTACTCTAGAAAGACAAAGTGAAACCAATTTTTAATTAGGACCTCTCCTCAAGCTTCTACTCACTTTCTTTTTTTTTTTTGCATTTTCTTTTTCTTTTTCAGGATCTTTTGATTCATTATTTTTTTTTCTCTCATTTTTTTATATGTGAGGATTACTATATCTGGAAAAGTCCTTAATAAATTTTGAATTTCATTGTCCTTAATAAATTTTGAATTTCATTATCCTCCTCTAAAGTTAAAACCTTTTATTTTCCTCACTTGAAAAGATGTATTTTTATATGTGAGAATTACTATAATGTGTATTTTTTATTTGAGGTGCAAGAAATAAAGTTTAAGAAGATGATCAAAATGAGTCAATTGAAGCCAAAGACACAAAAGGTGACCTAGCGCCAATGTGCCGAGACATTCTAGAAGGTCGACGCCTAGGCAGGCGCCAGAAACGATCTCGTCAAAATTCAATGAATTTGGACGAATTTTAAAAATGTGTCTTAAGTGACTCTTGGTTATTTTCAGAACTCTATATATATAAGAAAAATCTACACATTTAGGGGGAGGAAAAAAGAGAAATTATTTTTTTAGTAGTTTATGTCATTATAAGGGTGGGCGTTCACCATAGTGAGAGTTTGGTGATTGTAGTCTTGTGTGAGTCTTGTGTGAGTCAAGTTTTATCATAAAACTTCAAAAGATTGCTTGGGGAGAAGTTTGAGATAAGTAATTATATTTTTGTTTAAGATTTGTCTTGTAAAGTTGGTTTTTATATAATTGATGTTTCATTTTGTTATTCCATGATTTCTGAGTAGTTATCTGTTTTTCTTTTTTTCCATGTTTTTATATAAATGATATTTTGTTTTGCTATTCCATGATTTCTAAGTAGTTATCTTTTTCATGTTTTTATCTATGCATTTCATACTTATTTTTAATGATATTGCGTTTTCATGAAAGATAATTTGTGTATTTTTTATTTCAGGAGCAAGAAATGATGTTTAAGAGAAAAATGAACAAAATTAGGTCAATTGAAGCCAAAAACATAAAAGGTGACCTGGCGCCTAGACACCAAGACATTCTAGAAGGCCGGCACCTAGGCGCCAGAAACAGACTCGTCAAAATTCAATGAATTTGGACGAATTTTGAAAAGTTGTCTTAAGTGACCCTTGTTATTTTCAGAGCTCAATATATAGAAGACATTTCTACACGTCTAGGGGAGGAAAAAAGAGACTTTTTTTTTGTGGTTTAGGCCAATTTAGGGGTGGGCAGCCACTATAGTGAGAATTTGGTGATTGTAGAGTCTTGTGTGAGTCTTGTGTAATCAAATTCTATCACAAAACTTCAGAGAATTGCTTGGGGAGAAGTTTGAGATAAGTATTTATACTTTTGTTTAAGATTTGTCTTGTAAACTTGGTTTTTATATAAATGATGTTTTGTTTTATTATTCCATGATTTCTGAGTAGTTATCTTTTCTTTCACTTTGAAATAAAAATAATAATGTGTGGGATTAAAATGTTTTAAAGATTTCTTTTATTCAAACAATTTGTGTGGAATTTTCACCAGTTCTTCATTTATTTTGCAAATTGATAATTTGTAATGTTAAACCCGTTGTGAAACATAATGACCTGGGAGGGCTATGATTTCACCAACAAGTGAGTGTTACACTAAACATTGGAGGAAGGGGATGTCAAAGTCAGGGGGAGTGCAAATAAACACGGAGATAAGTTCTGATGAACGAATAATTAGTGATTCTAGGGTGACGAACTAGATCCTTTACTAATTTAGCATAGAGTTGGAACTAAAGGTCTCTAGTTAGTCCTATAGAGATGGCACAGTGGGTGATCTAGAAGTGAAAGAATAAAATCTACTCAGCATAACCACACAAGCCGAAACTAACTTTAGATTAGCCAACGTTATTTATACTTGGCAGGGATAAAGAATAGGTATGCTCTTATTTATCATAATATCTCATTTTCATTTTTAATCATTTAATTCCTGCGCAGATTTACAATATCTTTGCAAGGAGAAAGACTTGTTATTATGATCGTACTTCTTTACACATTTTTAATTTAAAGACTTTGCAATTACTTTTAGTTTAAATTAGAAGTAGCTACTTTAGTTACACCCTTTTACAAACAGTTCGATGGTATTCTTCTGCGAATTTAGTGTACAGTTTAAGTGTAATATTTATAAGTTAGCGTATGAAATTTCTTATTTTTTGTGTTCGATACTGAGATTTTAAAAAAAACTATATGCTATTTGAAACGATGCGTATACTTGAGTAGTACCCCTAGTATGTAAAGCATTAATCAATTTAATCACATATTTATTTTGCTCACTAGCCGCTGAATATAAATTGGGTCAACATTTTGGCCATCTTTTCGAACTTAAATAATTATGTAATTATGGGCCAGGTCAGCCATCCAAATACCTGGATATGGTGTTCTCCTCTGACCCCCTCAGCTGATATTTCAGCATAAGCTACTCAAACTCCATTGTGAACTCTAGCATCAAGAACATGTCCTGTCGAAAGTTGGGGGTAGATGCTTCCCTGCATCTCCTTCTTCATCTTCTACAAAGTAGTGATCTTCATACCTTCTCTCTATCTCATCCTTCAGATTTTCTCACAATAAATAGACTCTTCTTCAGCTTTATGGTAGCAAGCATTACCAACATATCATCTGGTACCTCCTTATACTAAAAAATCCTCTCAATAGTCTACAACCACTTAATAAAGTCATCTAACTTCATCCTCCTCTCGAAATTCAATAAGCCTACATTCACTCCCATGTCTCCATGTCCTCCAAGAGTCACTCAATCCCTCAGCCTCCTCTTATATTGAATCCTAAAGCAGCGTGAATAATCCTCCTATTCACTGGGATCATCTTTATGGAAGAGATTTAGATTTTTCTCCCTTTCGTTTTCGAATCACACTACCATGGTCAACGGTGATCTCTCCTAGGTCTCTTCCTCAATTTCAGCAAGTCTTTGCTGACGCAATGAATTTCCCGTTGCAACTCATCCAAGGTAAGTTCCTGATAGGCTTCCAGTACTTATCACTTCGATGGCATGGCTAGAGTTTATGTTTGGGAGATGAAAGGTACAGGACTAATTTAAGATGTAGAAAAAGAAAAAGGGTTGTTGATTTTAAAAATCAACAAGTGGGTTAGAGTCAAGTAAAGATTTGGAATTTAGGTCGCCCTAGGATGAGACTAGAGTTGAGCCAGCTCTAATACCAAATAATACCAGAATCAGTATGTAAATAAGGTGAGGATAAACACAACACAACCATTAGTAAGTTTTTAGAAGCAAGAAACTAAAAATAAAACAAATTGAAAGCAAAAAACGGAAAATACTAGAGAATAGGGTATAAATGGTGTCGTTTAAGATTTGGACCTCGGTGGTGGCAAATAGGCAGCTAGCAAGCTAGAAACAACAAGACAGTTGTTTCCAGAAGCTCAAACAACAAGCAAAAGGCAGGAACAGATACGATAGAGTTATCTGGGGCAGCAGCAAGGATGTGGGTCAGAACAACACTCAATTTGCTGGTTCATGGCGGTTTCAGGTAGACGACAAGCAAGTATAGTCGTAGAAAGGTTGTTCCGGGTGACGACGGCAAGGAAGAATAAAAGACAACAAGACAGTTGTTGTCCCTAGGTGGCAACAACATATTGGACACAAAAATTGCAAAATTCCTATTTTATGGGTGGCGACAACAGGCAAACAATGAAGGGGATGAGGGAAAGGTATAAGAATGACAAACAGTACCTGGAGACTAAGATACAGCCAGAGTACCACTTCGAACACTAGGAGTTTGCGGCTTTATAAACTCAAATCAATCAAAAACTAAACGCTAAATATCAAAGAAACACTTAAATAGACCTAGTATTGTTAGGAGTAGGCGACACTCCAATTGGGTTGCAACACTAGTCCTAGAGAGGGCCAACCAGCCCTCCCTCAACCTGAACTAAACCAAGCCGGTCCAGATTCCTACCCAACCACCACGTCAAAAAACCTCTTTTCTTAGTGACTTAGAGTCTGTTTGGGGCCGCTTATTTCGAGCGGCGCTGCCCCTAACCGTGAAGCTTTTCATTTTTTTGCTTTCCAGCAACGTTTGCAGCCACTCGCGGCTAAAGTAGGCGGAATGCGGGCTGCGGGATCGACCCTGCGGCCTCGCGTTATCGACTGATAATACCTTCATGGCCCCACTCCCAGTGTCCCATGAAGCCTTTATTCTGCCCTAGCCTCTAGAGATCCCAAAACCATGTGAAATTCTTCTGCCCTAGCGTCGAGCGAAGCAGCTACGCATGCGCTGCTCCCGAGCTTATCACGAAGCCTCTCGCCGCTCCTCCTCTCGCTGCTTCCTCTTCCACCATCGCTCGAGTGTGAGTGGACTCCTGATCGATATCTCCCCTCCCAATTCTTTCTTCGTACTTTTTTTTGTTTTAGTTCTTCGTGGTTTATATCGAATTCTAGTTGTCTCTCGTTTGTTTTCAAATCCCTGTGAATCCTTTTGTTGGAGTACTTAGATTTCGTGTTTTGATTTTGGTGAATTGATGCTTCTGCCAATTTTTTCCTCGTTTTTTCTACATCCTAAATTAGGCCTGAAGGTTTGTCCAAAGTAGATGAGATGGATGCTTTTATATCCATGTCTCGTTCTTCTCCACATATAACAATTTGCTGGCATTGAATTTTCCACAACTTGAAATTTTCAATTTTATTTTTTAGTTATTTAAGCTTAATCTTTCGTTGAATTGTAATGAAATTTGTCACAATTATGGGCTAAAAACAATATCTTGTATTGCTTTGACTTTTGGCTATTTTATCTGTGATGTTATACATAGAAAGTTTGTTTACACTTTTTTTTAATGATACATAAGATTTGGGTGGTATGTATATAAATTTCCCTAGATATATTTGAGGGAGGAACTTAGATGAGTTGAGTTAGTTCGAGCAATCGAGGCTTTTTTATATGTTCTATTAAATATAGTTGATATATGTGCATGGTCATCATAGCTACGCCACATGCATGATGTTTCATGGTTTGGGCATGCCAATATGGTCGATGTGGCTAATTACAGCACAAGGACATAGGGATGATTTTTGGGAAACTCTGTGAGGCGTCGCTCAAAAGAATTTAGAATAAATATATTTCCATTTGATCTGAGGATCAGTATGTAGAGTTTCCTTATATACACAGGAAACAGTGCAAGCAATTTCATTCTAGTAGAGCAGATCGCAGTGTAATTGTGTGATTTCACTCGATGATGCTTTAAAATTGTCATTGTAGTTGGTGTTGGCCAATTTTGATATGTTTTTCTTCTTGTTTTCTTCCTTTTTAAGCTACTTTCTAGCCTAAAATAATTGACTAATGAATTTTATTTTACTACTTTCAGAAAAGATGAACTCCAGTATTTCAGGGACGTCGCGAAGATTGATATGCCTCTGCGGACTAGAGAGTTCCTTTCTGAAGTCACGCCAGCCCCACAGCTACGGTCGACATTTTTTACAGATGTCACCGACGACTTGCAGAACAGCGTGACTTCTTCTAATGGGCTGATGGTCAAATTGATTTCACTGTCGAAAGTGATCAAGAATTGATAGCATTATTGAACAGTTTCGGACGAGACATACATCACCTTCATGTTAAAAATAATATCATTATTTTTATTGTAATTTTACTAGTTTTTTTTCTTTTTCTTAACATTTTTTGTACTCGCTATTAAGTAAATGGTGTATCTGAATTTTTATTCTGTTTTGAAATGAATTTCTACTTTTGAAGTAACAAATAAGTCACTGTCACAGTTTTGTTTTAAACAGCTTCACTAAACAAGGGCAAATTAGTCATTTTTCTAGAAACAGCTGCCCCACAGCTGTTTTCACACAGTTGCAACAAACAGACAGTCAGCTTCCCCGCAGCAGTTTCCTGGGGCAGCGCAGCTATAGCTAAAAAACTAAGAAGCTGGAGCTGCCAAAAACAAACCCTTAATTGTAGCACTTGTATAAAAACTCTTCAAAAAAAGTCATATTTATTCATGTGATGTGTAAGCATTACTACAAAGTAAAATTCTATCTTTTAGAAAGTACACTTCTCAGATATGCGAGGTAAATTCTTGTTATGCAAAATTTATGCAAACATTGATTTGATTAAAATATTCCTTTTTGCATGTTAAGCAAATAAACTCCAAGCTTCAAATATAATTCGTTGGAGAGACTTTCAACATGTATGAATAATCCAACTGAGCAACAAACCTTCAATTACTATTTCCTTTATGACCATAAAAAACCTAATCCATCAAATACAAATAAATAATCGAGAGGGCTTTAGCATATATATATCAATCTTATCTTCTAACTCATCATCACAAGCAAACATGAACATCCCATTAGTGTGTTTACTGATCCTTGTTGAACATGAACACTAACATTTTAATTTCACAAAATCCAAAGAACTTCGAGCAATCAAAGTTCTCAATCTCCATTATCATGGCCATTGCTTAGCTCACAACATTTCAATTCATTTTAAGGTTTAAAAAGATTAAATTGGAACAGAAATGTTATGCTTTAACTAGGCGAGGCAACCCTCAAATGAAAATGTTACAAAAATTATAAAATTAAGAATAATACATAAATATGTTATAAACCTTTAGCATGTTTACTTTATTTATTATCATAATAAAATAAAATCACATAATAACTAAGAAAATCTAAATCATAAATGTTAATCTCAAGTGAAGTTTGAAACAATATTCAAGATAAAGACTCACTTAAAATTTAAGCTCTCGGGATCCAAAATGGTCTCTTGCATCAAATGAATTGTAGTATACAATAAATCTATCATCCTCAAATTTAATATCAACATTATCAAAACCTTCTTCAATTGTTATATTTTTCTTCTTACTCCCTATATCAACAAACATTGAATTCAATATGATTTAAAATAATATAATAAAAATTCATAAACTTAAACTTTCTCAAATATCATCCTCTTTATGACCTTATAGGCAGTTGTATTATTTATAACCCCTGAATAACTATATTAAATTTTACTTCTTCAATCGCATCAAACATTTTAAATGCTAATTATGCCTCATTAACATTGGCTGATGTATTAACATATTTTAAAATACAATCTCATAAGTGTTGTTAATAAGAAAGTAGATAATGCCATTTTGTCTGATATATGACCAATCATCTAACAATATTTTAATTGTTGTTTCAACTAATATTTTCTTCATCATTTAAAAACCATATTTTGACCCACACACGCTAGAAAAATATAATGTCTTCAGCCATAGTTCCTAACAGAATGAAGGATTCTTATAAAAGCCATTAGGAATATTTAAGAAAACTCAATGTGATCGTATATAGAAGCGGAAAAAGGGATTGCTTAAGTGTTATTATTCTCATATTTGTCTAAATTTACAATAATATCCATTGTTGGCCGAGCTCCTCTTTCAGAGAAAAAAAAATAGCTTTCACTACTAGAAGCATCTTATTGAGCGCCCGACCATTTCCTTCATATAATTTTGAGTTGTGTCATTTAAAGTGATAAATCTTTATTAAATATTTCATATTTAATTTTTGCATCATCTAAAAAGTTTTCATATCTCCTATTATTTAGATGTGCGTAAATTAAATGACCTTTCAGCCAAATAGCATCAGAAGTAATTTAATTGACACAAAATTCATATTTCAAATAAAAATAATCCTTCTTACACTCTCATAGCACTTTAATATTTATCATTTGGATATGTCTTCTAGTTTGACCATTCATTCTCAAAAAAATTAATAATAGTACCAAGACAATTAAGAAAATAAATACTTAAAAGAAAATTTTAATAAAGTTTAAAAAAAAATAATGTAGTGAAAATAGTAACAAGATATCTTCCAATAACTGGACCATAATCATTTCAACAAGTCAAGCAATCAATCCGCATTAAATTGCAAATTCAAAAGAAGAGCGATGCGGAGCACTTACATACCTTCTTAACATTGAACTCAATACCTTGAGAAGGCACCAACTAGAATAGATTAGCTTGGCAGTATGCACGGAAATTATACTTCTAAGGTGATCCTTCTTTAGAAGCTCCCCTTCTCCGCTTCTTGTTGAAGTTCTTTCTATGTACAGTAAATGTGCAGGTTCTCTCATGGCTACTTGAGAAACAGTATAGCAGGAAGGTAGATCTCACAAGTTCTGTTACTTCCACTTTATAGCAACTGTCATGGCCTATTGCTAGGGGAAGACGAACAATAG
This sequence comes from Phalaenopsis hybrid cultivar, assembly GCA_002079205.1. Lineage (NCBI taxonomy): Eukaryota > Viridiplantae > Streptophyta > Magnoliopsida > Asparagales > Orchidaceae > Phalaenopsis > Phalaenopsis hybrid cultivar. Next base: position 61,797 of record JXCR01146516.1, on the reverse strand, counting down.
ATCAGTTTGGTGTCAAAATAATATCAGACATTAGAAATTTTCAAACAGCACCATAATCATTGAAGTTGAAGGGAGAGAAACAATAGAATAATGACAATCAAGGGGGCTAAATTAGTGTTTTTATCAGGTTCAAATCTAAAAGCTTGCACTTCATGTTTGCCCGAACAAAGCTTGAGAACGCAATAGGTTCATCAGGTATAATTCCTTTTTCTAGCATTTCCTCCAACAAGTTCGCGGCATTCTCCACCTTCCCCTGCTTAGAGTATCCACATACTAGAGCGGTGTATGTAAAGGCATCAGGTGCAAGACCCCTTTCCTTCATCTCATCAAAATACTTACAAGCTTCTTGAAGATCATGCATCTTGCAATGACCACCGATTACAACTGTATACAGAACTTTATCTGCATTTATCTCCATTGCCTTCATATATTTGAATATACCATATGCCAAAGAGGAAAACTTGGCTTTGATTTCTAAGTTTCCCATTTCTTGGTTTTGGCTCAGGCAACATTCAGTTAAATATTCTTTTAGATATCCATTCAAAATAACAGTTAAAGCTTTAACATCAGGTTTAATTCCTTTTACCTTCATCTCAGAAAACAGATTGCAAGCTTCCTGCAGTAGATGAACCTTGCAATAACCATTCATGAGAGTGGTATACAAAATGACATCAGGGGAGAGACCATGTGAAATCCATTTATCAAACAAAATTCGTGCATTCTTCATGCCTCCAATGTGACAATAAGCTTCAATAAGATTAGTGTATGACATAATGTTTGGAGTTATCTTTGTCTTGAGCATATGTTCTAGTGCTGTAGAAGCTCTTTCAACATTCCTCTCTGTACAAAGCTCTCTTATAAGTTTAGAACAAGTGATCTCATCCACCAGATTCCCTTGCCCTAGCAACCTGATAAAAAGCTCATAAGCCCTTTCTATGTAACCTTGTTCGAGGTAACCAGAAACCATTGCACTGAAGAGAGGTGTATCTTGAGCAGTACCCCTTCCTTCTAAATCCTTGAACAAAATTTCTGCCTCCTCTAAATTCCCTCCTCTGCAAAGACCTATGATGAATATGCCATACGTAGTAGCATCAGGCTGTACTCCTCTTTCCCACATTAAATCCAAAAGGTCAGCAGCTTCCTGATTAACAGAGCCATTTTCACATAAGCCTCTAGCAAGCACATTGTAAGTCATAAGATCAGGTTCCACATTAGCATTCAGCATCTGCATGAGCAACCTCTGAGCAGAATTCAATTCTCCATTGCAGCAATACCCACAAATCAGAGTAGTGAAATGGATTTTATCTGGAAATAAACCCCGGCCCAACATTTCTTGAAATAAATCCATAGCACATTCCATTTCCCCTAGCTTGCACCAAGCATCTATTGCAATATTATAGGCAACTCCATCAAGGAAAATCCCAGAGTCCTTAAATTTATTGAAATACTGTAAGGCGTCATGGTATAAGCCAAGCTTGCAGTTACCCTGGACAAGAAAAGTGGCAGTGAAACGATCATGAACAATACCCTTTGATTCCATCTCCTCTACAAGACGTGCAGCTCTTAAAAGCTTCCCGGTTTCACAGAGAGCCTTAATGAGACAGTTGTAGCTAAATGTATCTGGTAACACATCTTGTTGTGTCATATCCTCAAAAACTTTTTCAGCTTCTTCCAGTTTCATCTGTTTACAGAACTCTCTAATCACCTTGTTATAAGCTAGGCAACTAACTCCCTGACTTGCTACCATTTTAAGAAACTCAATAGCTAAATCTGGTTTCCCGCATGCACACAACCCAGCAATAAATGTGGTATAAGCAAGCAGGTCTGGTGCAACTCCAGCTTGTGACATTTCCTCCATGAAATTACTCACCTTCTCCAACTCACCCCAGCGGAATGAAGCCTTAATCAAAATTGTAAAAGTATGAACATCTGGTTGAATCGCATAACTCATCATGCAGCGATAAGTAGCAATCACCATCTCAAAATCACTGCTCTCAGCGAGAAAATTCAACAGAAAATTGCTAGTTTTAAGAGATGGGATGAACCCAGCTCTAGTCAGCTCGAGGAAGCACTGCATGGCATCCTGGCCTCTCTGGCAAGATGCATATGCTTTCATTAGTGAATCGAACACTAGCAGCAACGAGTTAGAACAAGATGGGACCTTAGAAAGAACGTAAAAGAGAGCTGGAAGCTCAAAACTAAAATTTCCCTTGGTTAAAATGATTTCAGAGAAGAAAGAAACAAGCTTCTTCCTCTGACCTGAATTGGAAAGTATGCGAACAATAACGGAGCAAGTGAAAAGGCCGTGCCGAAATCCATGGTTCTCAAAGCCTCTGAAAATTGCAAGAGCGACGTCTGGATTTCGTCTCAGATTTGCGAGGGTCTGAGCGACAAGAAGAGAAGTGTGGAAGGCAAGAGAAGCGCTTGGAGAGGAATCATTTGACTCGATCAATACAACGGAAGAGGCAGAGGAAAAGGAAAACGATTTTGGACAAGACGGAGCTCTTGATGATAAAGAAGGTTTCATCCTCACATCGCGGGGGAAAGGCGAGGATTTGAGGAATCCGCAACGATGATTAAATGAAGGATTGGACTTTCGGCAGGAAAGCATTAGATGAAGCATAAAATATCGAGCTTTAGCTAGCTTCCCATAAAGGGTACACAAAAGATGACATTTACATTCGAAAAGAAGTTGAACCAGACAACCAGCAAATAAGCTAGAGGTACAAAGAAGCCAATCGCTAGGAAAGTATCAGTAGAGTGTTGTGGCCATGGAGAGGGAGATGAAGGGTAGTAGAGAGTAGTGGACCCGTTTGATTGGGGAGAACTGGGATGTAGCAGATCGACAGTCGTAGCCAGCAACCGTAATCTTGCAACGCCCCTAAAACCCTAACAAAAGCCCAGCTAGCTTAATGCGTCGTCATAAACATTGTTTCTTCTAAATTATTTGGGCCATTTAAATATATGCATGCACCCAATTTTTATGTATTTACATATCTACCAACTAAATGTTTACATATATAAATGCATAGGAATTAAGTAAAATAATTTGATAAAAAATTAAATATAAATAATTTTAAGTTTATAATTTTAAATGTTTATTTTTAAAATATTTGTTATGCAATTGATATGAAAACTAAATAATTGAAAAAAAAAGTCTTCATAAATTATAATAATCATAACATTAAATTCTAATGTAAAATATTAGAAAAGAAAGATTTATATGTATGGTATAAAATTTGTATGTATTTACATATATAATACATAAACTTTGATTTTTATATTTTTATCACTTTATTTATGCATGGAAAAGTATATTTTACTTTTAAATGTTAATAATAGTGTTATTTTTGAAATATTTGAGTGTCATAAATAAAAAAAAACAAAATTTATGCGTTGAATATGTAAATACATGTTGAATCAAAATAAGTGATGTGGATTACGCCCAAGGCATATAGCGTTGGACGGATGAAACAAATAAAGTAGGAGAGATTAAGCGAGGGACTAAGAGCACGGTAATACAAGTTTTGAAAAAGTAAATTCAGTAGTCCTTTATTTAATAAATGACCCCTTATTTATAAATATCAGAAGTATCTAGTATGGAATTAGTACATGTTTATCCTTGTTTTAATATGAGTGTTATAAGCTATTATGACACATTCTTACATTCATAACTGACTGCCTCCTCATGTATGTAATTGATATAGCACGGTTTCTTATTCATAATTGCCTGCATAAGGGCATTTTTAATGAGCACTAACCCGTGCTATTTAGTCGGCTGAAACTTTTTATCGGCCACCATACATTCAGTCGATTGAAAGATCATCGTCTTGCTTTTTCAAGGGAATCCTATCTAGAGGCTCTCTATTGTATGGGTGAGCTTAGACCATCAGACATAACATATATCACTGTAACCTAATGAGCAGCTCTCCTCGGATAATGGGCCTTCTTCATAGAATCTAAATGGAATTTCGTGAGGTGCCCTTTGACCATCTTTATGAAGAGTTCTAGGATTAGTTAAGGTTGTTAGTTACGAATGACTATCCATTGCATTAGGTGTCATCTGTTCTTTTATTCGGCTATGCTTCCGTTCAATCTATCGATAGTTCTGACTGAAGAAAACGATGTGTATAGTTTTCATTTCTTAACTATCCAGAAGTAGTCATTTGGTGTCCATTAAGCGAGACCCATTGAATTTCTTTGATTTGATATACATATTTAGTCTCCTAATTTTCTAGCTTCATGGAATCGACAGCTGCAATAAGAATAAAATAAGTAATTGCAAAAAGTAACTTATTTATTATATTTTAAATACGTCTAATAATTGAAACTTATGGAGTTTTGTGCGCGTATTACTTACTTTTGCAGCATTTATGAATTTTCAGCCTTCCAATCAGTTTTTAGCACAAAAGAGCAATGACAAGCGGCAAGAAACATACTAATGAGACGGCCATGTTGAAGGCCATTAAAATTCTAATCAAAACTTCCATCCTACTGGGGAGAAAAAGAAACTAGTGAGTAGTTAGCAGATGATAAAGAAGAAGCCCATAGACGAGAGCCAAATGGATATTAGCAAAGAGGGCGAAAAGGGAAGGTCAATCTATCAACTCAAAGAGACTAGAAGAGAAGTTGGTTAAACAAGTTGTTCAAAAGAAAAAAAGGGTGATAGATGTGGCCTAGCCATCTGACTCTATGTCACTCGACTGTGTGATGGGGAGGGTTGGTGTACACAAAACTGTTGCTAAGGTCCTTACTTCATATCTAATCCATAAATGGCCAGCTCAGTGATACACCTAAAATATATAGCATTTATGTACACTTTTTATACATATTTTTGAGATATTGAGCTTTAATAGAAGGTATTTGTGTGTTTTTTCTTTCAGGAACAATCAAGTGGATGAAAAATAATGAAAAGTGAAAAAGGAACAAATTTGGAGAAAAAATGAAAAAAGATGTGCAAAAGAATTGTGGAGCCTAAGCACCCAGAACTGGCGCTTAAGCGCTAGTAAACCGAGAAGGCCGCAGCTAAGGGCCAAGTATCTCGTGCTTAAGCGCCAAAGGTAATTACATGGTGATTCAATGAATTTGGACAAATTTTTTAAGAGGTGTTTGAAGTAACTCTTGGTGAAAATGTGAGAAATGGTTAATGGACACAAAAATACATTCAATTGGCTTTTGAAATGAGGCAACTCTTGGAAGATTCAGTGAATGTAGTCACATTTTGAAGAGACACCAAGACACCTTTTGAAAAATTATAAAAGAAGGACTTGGATTGAATTAAAGAGGAGTCACCGCCCCTTCTAGATGCCGCCAACGCCTCACTCTCTTAGATCAATTAGGATATATTTTTAGAGAGAAGAAGAGATGAGTTGTAGTGTGTAAGTAGAGAGTATTGTAAGAGAAAGAAAGAGAAAAGATTCAAAAGAACTTCAAGAGTTTGGTGGACAGGATTTGAGAGAAGTTCTTATCTTTGTGACTACATTTTGTTTTAATTTAGACTTCTTATTTGTTTGTATGATTTCTACTTTCAAAATTAAGTGTGGTTGTGTTTTCTCCATGAATTCTGAGTAATTTTATTTATCTTTTTCTTTAAAATGATAAGTAATTAAGTATTGGATGGAAGTTGTGTGAAGTATTAATCTTTAATGTTGGAATAAGTTGTGATAATTTTAAACCTTGTATTTCATTTACTTCTTGATTTGGCCAAATAAGATTTTAATATTTGTTGTGAGAACATGTAAGATCCGAGATGGTATTGCCTCAGTCAACTAATGGTAAAAATCACATGACATTGTATGGATGAGAATGTAATTCGAATAATTGAGTGCAAATAAATAAGAAAATAAACTTTGAAGGGTATAGAATTAGAGGACATTAGAGTAACATGCTAAAGCCCTCAATTTGGTTTATATTTTTAGGTTTTGATACAAGATGTTAGCTCCCAGGTGGAGGAAGAAGACGGAACCCTTGAGTGAGAGCTACTATCTTCCCTACCTAGCCCGTCTTCAAGACTATTTAAACTTTAAATTAATCAATGTTCATTATAACATCTCTAGTAAGGGTAAAGAATTTACTGCTCATATTTGACACAACACAATTTGAATACTTCCATAACATAATTCATATACTTGTTACTGATTTATGATAAGGAAAAAGATATTTTATTTACATTGTCTTTTTCTTACAAATTTCTAGTTAAATTTAGTTAGTTGTTTATTTTATTTTTAATTATAAAAAATTTCTAAAAATAATTAAACTTTCATTCCAATTATAGTATCTAAAGTTTGAGTAAGAATATTTTGCAAAGTTGAATTTGTTATATAACTTATTTTAATTTAGTTACATATTATGTTTCTCCCTGTAGGATATTTGGGGATTAATCAAAAAGTCCTATATTACTTGATAATGATATATATACTTGCATAGTATCTCATATTTACATATAATAAATGCATTCTTATTTGCTTCGAAGTCAAGTTTTTGGCATTGTTGCAATGTAGGAAATATAAGTAAGAAAAAATTAAGAATATAATCACATACATCATACTGTCATATAAGATCGAGATCAAGTATTTGGTGTCGTTGTCGGGAAGAATAAGCAATTGTGAAGAAACTTTTAAAAAGAAAATTTCTATTTTCAGAAAGTCTTATTTAAACTTTTAGATTTATTATAGGACTATTATAGGGTTGTTTTTATATAAGTTCTTGTTTGTGTGATTTTATTTTATGTTGTTTTGTAGTAATGTATGTGTAGTTCATGTTCTAACGGACTAGTGCTCACTACAATTCTGAATTAGAAAAAACTATTAGAAAAATTAAAAAAGAGTAAAAATACATGTAAACCAAAATAATCAAAAAATTGAAATTAATCAAGAATTTAAACTTTTAAGAGATCATGCAAACCTACAGTAGATGAACTTCATTGTAGTATTCAAAAACCTGTTGTAGTGGTTAATTCATTTGAACTTAAACCTGATATTATCTAAATGGTATCAAATAATCTGTTTGGGAGAGTATCAACTGAATATCCAAATTTACATCTTGCTAATTTTCTAGAATTGTGTGCTATATTTAAATATGATGGTGTTTCAGATGATGCTATCAAACTTAGGCTTTTTTTTATCATTGAGGGATAAGACTAAGATATGCTTACATTTGTTAGCACTTGGATCTATCAGAACTTGTGGTAATTTAGCACAGAAATTCTCTGCTAAATATTTTTCACCATAAAAAACTGCAAAGTTTAGAAATGATATTGCATCTTTTTGTTAGTTTGAATGGGAATTTATTTATGAAACATGAGAACGATTTAAAGAACTACTAAGAAAGTTTCCACATCATGTTATACTAGATTGGTTAATAATTCAAACTTTTTACAATGGATTAATTGGATCTCTTAGATTTATTATTGATGCTGGTGGTGGTGGTTCATTGATTTCAAAACCATTTCATGATGCTTATGCTTTAATTAAAGAGATGGCTAAAAATAATTTTCAATGGCCTTCTGAGAGGGTAAATCCTAAGAAAGTAGCTAATGTTCATGAATCTGATGCTTTTACAATGTTAGTAAATTAAGTTGCTATAATTTGAAGGAAGTTAAGCCAATTTGGAATGAATTTTTCTCAACCAATTGTAATGATTAAAGAGAATTCATTAGGTCAAATGATTGATTCTCAAGTATCATTAGAAACTTTGAATCTTATAAACAATAAGCAAAATAACCCATACTCAAACTATTATAATCCTTGTTGGAAGAATCGTCCTAACTTTAACTAGAATAATACTTCGGGTGGTAATAATCAATAATGGGGGAACAACCAAGTAAACCCATTGAGAAACTGGAATAACCAAGGTAATAATAATTATAGACCTACTTATCATCCAGGTTTTAATAGTAATTCATAATTTAAGGAGAAAAAGTTGTCTACATAAGAAGTGGTGTTATAAATGAAAAATAAGTTCCTAGTAAAACAAAATTAAATCCAAAAGGCCAGAATAAAGAGCAAGTAAAAGCCCTTCAACTTAAAAGTGGAAGAGAGTTGGAAGCTAGAGTTCAAAAGAGATTGAAGTAGAGCGAGAAGAAATTGAAAAGCCTGAAGAGGATGCTCTTAAAGGTTTAAAGAGACCTATCTCTCCACTTAAAATTAACTTGGAAAAGCCATCACCTCCATTTCCTTAGAAACTTCATCAACAAAAGTTGGATAAATAATTTTCAAAATTTATGCAAATCCTTAAGAAACTTACAATTAATATTCCATATGTTGAAGCCTTAGAACAAATGCCAAGCTATGTGAAGTTTATTAAGGATATTCTTAACAGAAAAAGGAAGTTCGAAGATAACCAGATTGTTGTACTTAATGAGTGCAGAGCTATAATTGAGAAAAAGCTTGCTAAAAAGCTTAAAGATCCTAGGAGCTTCACAATTCCATGTACAATAGGAGACAGATTTTATGGGAAATATTTATTCGATTTAGGTGCTAGCATTAACCTTATGTCATTATAAATATTTAAGAGATTGAGATTAGGAGAAATATTCATTACTACTGTAACTCTGCAGTTAGCAGATGGTTCAATAACATATCCTAAGGGAGTTATCGAATATGTATTAGTGAAAGTGGATCAATTTATCATTCCTATTAATTTCATTAAGCTAGATATGGAGGAAGATAAATAGATACCTATCGTTTTGGGAAGACATTTCTTAGCTACAGGAAGAGCAATGATAGATGTGCAGAAAAGGGAATTAACTATGCACGTCAATGATCAAATATTTATGTTTAATATTTTAAAATCAATGAAGTATCCTGCAAAAGGTAAAGATAATGAATGCTACAAAATAGATGTAACAAGATATCTGAGTGAATGCCTTTTTAAAACAAATTTTGAAGAGAAATATGAAATGAAAGAGTTGTAACATGAGTAAGAAGAGGAATTAGATCAATTTGAACATTTTTATAAGAAAGATTCAAATTATATTTGAGAAAGTTTTGAAGTTTTGGACACGACATAAAAAGATAAATCTATTTGTCCATCGATTGAAAAACCTGCTTAACTTGAGTTGAGGTTACATCCTCAATATTTAAACTATGTTTTTTTAGGTGATTCCTTAACATTATCAGTTATAATTTACTCAAATTTAACTATAGAAGAAGAAGTGAATTTAATGAATACTTTCAAGAATTATAAGAAGCCATTGAATGTACAATTGTTGATATTAAAGGAATTGGTCCTTCAATTTGTATACATAGAATTCATATGGAAGAGAACTGCAAACCAAGGGCTGATCATTAAAGGAGATTGAACTCGGTTATGAAATAAGTTGTTAAGAAAGAAATTTAAAGTGGTTAGATGTTAGAATTATCTACTCTATTTCAGATAGTACATGGGTTAGTCTAATTTACTGTGTTCTAAGAAATGTGGAGTGGTTGTAACTATTTATGAAAATAATGAGTAAATATCAACAAGATAAGTCACAGAGTGTTGAAATGCATTGATTATCGAAAATTAAATCATGCAACTAGGATAGACTAGCTGGACATAAATACTTTTGTTTTCTGGATGGATTTACTGGTTATCACCAACTACAAATAGCTTCTAAGGATCAAGAGAAAACAACTTTTATCAGTCCTTATGACACATTTGCTTTTAGAAGAATGCCCTTTAGTTTATGTAATGCCCTTGCTACATTTCAAAAATGTATGATGGCTATTTTCTATGATTTAATTAAAAAAGGAATTGAAGTTTTTATGGATGATTTTTCAGTGTTTGGAACTTCATTTGAATTATCTTTAGACCATTTATCAAGAATTCTTAAGCGTTGTGAAGAGAAATTTAGTCCTTAATTAGGAAAAATTCTAATTTATGGTAGTAAGAGGAATTATCTTAGGACATTAGATATCAGAAAATGATATGGATGTAGACCCTACAAAAATTCAAGTAATTGCTAATTTACCTTACGCAACAAATGTGAGGAAAATAGGAACTTTTATGGACATGTTGGATTCTATAAGTGATAATTAAAGACTTTTCAAAAATGTTAAGCCTCTATGTCATTTGATGTAATTTTAAATTTTGATAATGAGTGACTAAAATCTTTTAATCTATTAAAAGAAAAAGTAGTCACCACACCAATTATTGTTTCATCAGATTGGGAAAAACCTTTTGAATTAACGTGTGATGCAAGTTATTATGCTATTAGAGTTGTTTTAGGACAAAAGCATAGTAAGATTATCAAAGTAATTTACTATGCTAGTAGAACTCTTAATGAAGCTCAAATTAATTATACCATAATTTAGAAAGAGTTATTAGCAATAGTATATGCTTTTGATAAGTTCAGATTATACCTAAATGGGACAAAATGTATTGTGCATACAAATCATTCTGCTATTAAATATTTAATGAAAAATAAGGATACAAAACCAAGACTGATACGATGGATTCTTCTTTTGCAAGAATTTGACTTTGAGATAGTAGATAGGATGGGAGTTAAGAATCAAATTGGTGATCATCTGTCTAGGCTAGAATTAGAAAAAACACTCTCTTTTGAAAAAGAAATTAATGAACATTTTTCAGATGAAGAATTTTTCAGTATTAATGAATGGCGTGTTCCATGGTATGCCGACATTGTGAACTTTATTGTTGATGATATTATACCCTACAAAATGACATAACAACAAAAGAGGAAATTTTTATCTGAAGCTAAGACTTATTTTTGGAATGACCCATTTTTATATAAATAAGGAAATGATCTAATTATTTGAAGATGTGTATGTTTAGAAGAAACTTATGAGATTATCCAAAAATGTCATTATTTTGATTTTGGAGGACATTTTGGTATTGATAAAACTGAATACAAAATTTTGCAATATGAGTTTTATTGGCCTACAATCTTTAAACATTTTAATGCTTATATCAAAACTTGTGATCTATGTCATTGAGTAGGCAATATTTCTAAGCGAAATGAGATGCCCCTCAATTATATGTTGGAAGTTGAGATATTTGATGTTTGGGGATTAGATTTTATGGGACCATTTATACCATCTCAAAAATTTATATATATTGATAATAGTAGACTATGTATCCAAATGGATAGAAGTTATTGCTTTACCTCGATGTGATGCTTAAAGTGTTGCAAATGTTTTATGGATGAACACATTTTGTAGATTTAGGATGCTGAGAGTGATCATAACTGATGAGAGAAGTCATTTCAGAAATGCAAAAATGGAAAAAATATTAAAAAATATCATATTAACCATCAAATTGTTACTGATTATCATCTTCAGACAAGTGATTTGGCTGAATTATCCAATTGTAAAATTAAAAAAATATTAGAGAAATCTGAGAATCCAACAAAAATGAATTGTTCAGTCAAACTTGATTATGCTTTGTGGGCTTATTGACTCATATAGAATTCCTATATGAATGTCCCCATATAGGCTAATATTTGGGAAAGCTTGTCATTTACCAGTTGAACTTAAGCATAAAATATATTGGGCTATTAAAGAATTTAATTATAATTTAAAGAATTGTAGTGAGAAAAGATTATTACAATTAAATGAGCATGAAGAGATAAGGAATGAATCTTATGAGAGTGCTAAGATTTATAAGGAAAAGATAAAGATGTGGCATGATCAGAGGATTCTTACTAAAAATTTTGAGTCAGGGAAACAAGTTTTGCTATATAATGCAAGGATAAGATTATTTCCAAGCAAACTTAAGTCCAGGTGGATAAGCTCATTTGTTGTGATAAAAGTCTATCCTTATGGAGCTGTGGTTAATAAAGATCCTAAACCAAAGAAAATATGCAAAGTGAATGGTCACCGGATGAAACCCTACTTTTTAGGGGATCAACTTAAACTAAATGATCTTATATTATTATGTCAATTAGAATAAGCACTGGTTAGCGCTTTATGGGAGGCAACCCATAGTTATAAGTGTTTTCCTGTTTTGAATGTTATGTTGTTATGTTTGATTAAGAAAATATTTGGGGGTATTTTGAATATATAATAATTTAGTAAATATTCTAATACCTTTATAGATTACTTAAACATGTTAGAAAGAGTATTTAGACGCTAAGCTGACCTGTGCTAAATTAAGCACCAAATGCTTAAGCACCAACATTCGATGCTTAAGTGCAACAGTTAACTAAACTTGCTAAATTATGTTTCTAGAATATTTAAACATGATTTAGTGTGTTTTAACATTAATTAGTGGTTTGAGAACTTGTCTAGTGGTTTGAGAACTTGTCTAGTAGTTTTAGGCTTGGTCCAAAGCCTATAAATATAAGGGATTAAAAAGAATTCTCACCCTCACTTCAATTTTCACCCAAAAATCTAAGTGAAGAGTGTGAGATCTTGGAAAAATGTCTTCTTGGGAGATTGATATGAAGAAAAAGGAGAAAGTTATGAAGAAGTTAATTAGTCAAAGTGTGCAAGAGGTATATAACAATTTCCTAGCTATTAGTATGGAAGGAATAGTAGAGAAGATTACAAAGATTGAGGTTGATGTGGCTTCAATTGAAGCAAAGGTGAATGAAGTTAATGCACACTTGGAGCATATTGGATGGCAACTTAAGATACAATTTAGCCACACAAGCTTTACAGAAAAAGCGGACAGTGCTATGTATTTGAAAAACAAATGGATTGAAGAAGACTCGACTAGAGTTCTTCATCACTGTCCATTCTGTTAGATTTATATTCCAAATACCCCAAGAGAGACAAATGAAAGACCGAAATCCATTCCATCAGAAGGAGAATGGAATTAAGTTCTAAGTTTAGTGTTCATTTGTGTTAGGTGTTGTGATGTTAGTATTAAGTTTTTCTTATGTGTTTTTATTGTTAAGTTTGTTTAGTGTTTGTGCTTAAGAATTATCTCATCTAAGACTCTTTGGATTGAAAAATTATGTATCATAAATGTTTGTATTTGTTTATGAATTAATATAAGTGTTTTTTTGTGTGTAAAATTTTATGTAATTTTGTGTTGAATCGAATTAGTGAAGATTTGTGAGTTTTAAGAAAGAGGAGAGTTAAAGGGGAAGAAAATAGTTATTAAGGATTTATAAGACCATTTAGGGGAGGTTGACTTAGGCTAGATGTGTGACACACCTAAAAATTATCTACTTTTTCATATATATTTTATGCTAAATTTAAATAATTTTTAATGATATTACACTTTAAAGGAAGGTATTTTCCATATTTTTTTGTTTCAGGTACAAGAAATGAACTTTTGGAGGAAATGAAGCAAAAATGGCGCAGTTTGGAGTAAAAATGAGCAAGAAAGAAAAATCTGACTTCACACACTTTCATATGTCTTTCTATGCTTATTATACTTTACGTTTCTCCCATGTTTTTAAATGAAATCACACCTTAAAGAAAGCGTTTGTTCTGCTTATTTTGTTGGTATATATGTTAGGAGCGAAAAGCAACTGAAACGGGGTGAAATGGAGCTGAAATGGAGCTGAAACGGAGCCAAACAAAGCAAAATGGTGGAGCTACTGCAGGGTGGCTCCTGATGCACCAAACTGGTGCCAGAGATGCCAGAATCCAGAGTACTGGCACAGGAAGTGCCAGAACTGGCGCCAGATATGATATAAGACTGATTAAGTGACCAAAGGAAAATATGTTGAGATTTTCATACGATTTTATATTATTTTTGATGATATTGCACTTTAAAGAAAGGTATTTTTGATGTTTTGTTGCAGGTATGCTGAAATGGTCATTGGAACAAAAAGTTGCAAAAAGGGGCGAATTTGGAGCAAAAAGGATCAAAATGTGAAGATTTGAACTAGGGCGTCGACGACGAGCCCAACAACGCTGACGATGAGATTTTCCCGAGACTCTAGACAAATAGTTTAGAAGGCCCACCGACGACACTCTTGAGGCCGCCGACGGAGAGATCGGCGGTTATTTCCAAAGGTGCATTGAATGTGGACGCTTTTTGGAGGAATGCTTAAGCAACTCTTGGAAAAACTCTTCTACAACTTTAAAAGAAGACTTTGGCCAAAAATTAGAAGGGGGAGGCTCTAGAATTCAAGGAGTTTGAAGGTTAGAACAATGTCCAAGAGTCCCAGTAGTGTGTAGAGAGTTTACCTTAGGGTTAGATTGTGAGGAATTCTTCAAGAGATTGTAAGAGTGGAGGGAAAGTGAGAGATTTCTTCCTCCTTTCCGCTTTGAAGAGGAATTCTATGCGCTGTAAAGAAAGGAAGAGATTTAGAGGAACTTCGAGGAGTTTTCTTGGGGAGAAGTTAGAGATAAGTGTTATTTACTTGTTGTAGTTTGTATGACTTTGCTTATATATATAAATTTCAAGTTTTGTTGTGTCTTCCTTTGTTGTAGTTTGTATGACTTTGATTTTATATATGAATTCCGAGTTTTGTTGTGTTTTCCCATTACTTGTTATAGTTTGTATGGCTTTGATTTTACATATGAATTCCAAGTTGTGTTGTGCTTTCCCCATGTTCTGAGTAGTTTTCTCTGTCTTTCTCCTTGTCTTGAGATTTGTGAAATGGTGATTTGAATTATCTGAGTAGTTTTCTCTGTCTTTCTCCTTGTCTTGAGATTTGTGAAATGGTGATTTGAATTGATGGTTTTCTCTGTCTTTCTCCTTGTCTTGAGATTTGTGAAATGGTGATTTGAATTGGTTAAGCCTTAAAAATTTTAAAGAAGTTGTGATGATCTTTTCACTTTGATCTTAATTTACTTTCAATCTAGTCAATTGATTTGTTAAAATATGTTGAGTTTTACAACTAAAGTGAAGATTACATCCAAGATTCAGGGAAGTCAAAGCCCTTGGAAGTTGGGTGCAAATAAATAGGGAAATAGAATTATCGGGTGTAGAATTGGAGATTTTAGAGTGACAGACTAAAATCCTTAAATCAGTCCTATCATTTGGGTGCTGAAGTGTAGATGTTAGCCCTCAAGTGAGGGGAACGTGGGAGCTCCGAAGTGAGAGCCAATATCCTCCCAGCCTAGCCTCAGATTCATTAACCAAGCATAGGATTAGTCAATATTCTTTATGCTTGGACCAAAGAGTAAAGAATATCGCAGATTCAGTAAACAAGTGTAGGATTAGTCAATGTTTTTTATGCCTGGACCAAAGGGTAAAGAATAGTCAGTAAACAAGCGTAGGATTAGTCAATGTTCTTTATGTCAGGACCAAAGGGTAAAGAATAGGTGCTCCTATTTGGCACAATACAATTTGAACTGATTCACTTATCCATTCACTATAATTTCTTGACAAGGAGAAGGATGATTTCTTATATATTGAATATCACAGTCCATTCACTATAATTTCTTGACAAGGAGAAGGATGTTTTCTTATATATTGAATATCACATTAAAAACCTCATTATCCATTCACTATAATTTCTTGATAAGGAGAAGGATGCTTTCTTATATATTGAATATCACATTAGAAACTTTATTAATATAATTAGTTATTTAAGAGTTATTAAAATTACATATTTATTTCAATGGCATTTTATTGAAAGATAAGAAATTTGAATTATATTGTTGTGACTAAGTCTTGATTTTCTAAAATCTTAGTTCGTAGTTCTAATATTACTCCCTGTGGGATTGATATCTAGGACTCCATTAGAGCCCTATATTACTTGAGCAATACATATACTTACGTTGAGAAGTATGACTTTACCATTATTGAATATTTAATATATACATCTTTATCGAATCTATAATCGTTATCAAGTTTTTTGTGCCATTACTGAGAAATTAAATCTTCTGGCAGCAATATTAAATACTTGTATTTTTAAGCATATATAAAGTCACTGTCATTAAGGCGGTTCAAGACAAATTTTGAGAGGATTTTGAAGACTCGAACTGATTCAAACACCCCATAGAATGATTTAATGCATCCAGAAACTTTGGAAGGCTCTTTAATGAAGGGAAATGTCTCTTGAATCAATGGAAATGTCTTTTAAAATTCAAAAAGTTTGACTTTTAGAGAGAATTTTGGAGGAAAATTTGAATTCATTTTGGAGAGAGGCAGCCTCTAATAGAAGAGAGGGAAGTCTAGGGCAAAAAGTGTGTGTGTGTAGCGTGAGAGTGAGAGGAAGGCTTTGGAGAAGAGAGGATTTTCTTCTAGGGTTGTAAGAGGAGAGGGAAGGTGAGAGATTTCTTCTTCATTGCATTTCTAGGTGAGAATTCAGTGTAATTGTAAATAGAAAAAGTGCTTAAAGGGAACTTCTAGGGATTTTCTTGGGAAGGAGTGTGAGATAAGTTGTGTTCTTTTCCTTATTTATTTTGTAAACTAATTTTTATATATGAAATTCATGTTTTATCATATCCTTCTCATGAATTCTGAGTAGTCTTCTTTATCTTTCTCCCTACAATGAGATTTGGTTTTGTGAAGAATTGATTTTGCTTTATAATATAAAAAATTTGTGATGATTTGGACTCTGATCTTCATTTACTTTTTGATTTGGGCAATTAAAATGTTATAAAATGTTGAGAAGCATATATTCTGAAAGGGCTATGATTTCTACAACATGGTGAGATTCACATTTGATTCCATGGGAGAGGATGTCATCCATGGGGTTTAGTGCAAATAAATAGAGAAATAAACTTTGTTGGATGCAAAATTGAAGATTTCAAGATGACAGATTAAAATACTTAATTTGGTCCAGTTGATTGGAAACTAATGCGAGATTGCTAGCCCTCAGATGAGGGAGTAGTGGGAGCTCTGAAATGACAGCCGATATTCTCCCAGCCCAACCACGAAATTAGGGACTAAACTCTGGATTTGTAAATATTCTTTGTGCACTTGGAAGAAGGTAAATAATGGGATTGCTCCTATTTTACAGAAAATAATTTTATATATTTTTAATGTATTTTAATTTCTTCACAATCCCTATACTTATCGTAAAGGTCAATGATGCTTCCTTAAATTTGAACTCTTCATCACAAAAACTTTGTTTAGTCTTAGTAAATTTAACTTTAAAGTTAAGAATTTAGTTTAGTAAACTTAGTTCTTTTAATTACATTTCTGTTAGCATTCATTAAACTCATTTTAACTTTTCTTTCTTACTTTAATTTTTTATAGTTTGAAAATTGTGATTTATGTTATTATCATAAGAATTTACATCTTCCAAACTAAGACTTGATAGTAGTAAACTAGAATTAGCCTAACAGATTTCTTATTGTGCTTCTCTGTGGGATCGATACTAGGGTTTTAAAGAAAGTCCTATATTACTTGAAGTGATACATGCACCTTCATATAACCACTGATTAGTGAACTTTTTTTTTATATTTTATAAACCATTTAAAATTTGCACATTAAATGCTTAATATAAATTGGGTCAAGATTTTTGCCATATTTTTGGAAGCTAAATTATTGCATAAGTTTGGGACGGGTCAAGTTTTTGACATTGTTACCGGGGATTTAAATTGAAATAAAATACGCAGAAAAATAACACACACCAGGTTCACATCAAGTTTTTGGTGTCATTGCCGGGGAAACTTGAGTAAGAACTTTAGGAGAATTATAATTAAACCTGTAAGACTTAGATTTGGAATTTATAATATTATTATATAGTTTGTTTAATTATTATGTGTTTATTTTAGAGAAAATCCAAAATACTAAAAATATTTTTGACATCTGTCATATCAGTTAAGTCTTTAGATTTGTATATGTAGCATAGGAGCTACATACCTTGAATTTTACAATTCATATTTGAAGAGAATTTTTGGGAGAGATTTGAAAAGACTCCATAAATTTAATGTAAAAATTGCGGATCAATGATATAATGAATATTCAGGTTTGGATTATATTGCTAGTAGATTTGAGAGAGTAAACCTCAAGAGAGTGGCAAATTTTCAAGAAGATATGCTTACAATTTTAATTTCTCAGGTTGCAGGTATTGAGAGGAAGTTGGATCAATACATAAAAAGTTATTCTCAAGGACCCTCAGTTATTAAGGAAAATTTATTTGGACAATGTATTGAAACTAGCAATGAGGTACATCATTCTTATTCTAATTATTCTAATCCAGGTTGGGAAAATCATTTGAATTTTAACAGGAATAATAATTTTGGAGGAGAAGACCAATTTTAGGAAGATAATCAATTTAATCAGACATGTAGTTAGAATAATCATGGTTATTATAATAATGAACTATCTTTTCCTCTTAATTTTAACTCTGGCCCACATGATGAGGAGAAAGAATTAATGTTAGAAAAGGATGTGATTTAATTGGTGGGTCAGTTAGAAAGTTAAAAGAGTGAGCTGGAAAATCAAGAGGTCGCAATAAGGAATATAGAAAACCAATTGGGGCATATTATTAATGCAATTAGCAGTTACCCTCAAGAGATTTTACCTAGTGACGCTGAGATAAACCCTAAGGAGATGAATGATGAGCAATTTAAGATTATCGAACTAATATTTTGAAGAGAATTCGAGGATATGTTTCAAAGAACTTTGAGTTGAGAAATGAGAATAAGGAGATTGAAAGACCAATGGAAAAAAATTACTAATGAATTAGAAAAACCTTTTTCCTCAACTAAGATAAATATACAAAGACCACCTCTACCATTTACTTAGTACCAAGGGGAAGAATTAAAAGACAACCTTGAACAAAAGAGTAACTTAGAAGTATTTGATCCAGAATTTAAATTATCTAGAGAGAATCCAATCCAAAATTTGGAAGATCATGAAGTATCTTATAAAAATCCATTTCTTATTAAATTGAAGGATGATATTAATATGAAAATTGAGAAAATTACTAAAAGAATATTGGATCTAGAAAGAAACATGAGGATAAATTATATGAATCAATCTGAAAGAAATAGCTGAAAGATGAATTTAAATTTGAGGACTTTGTAGGAATCCCTTGATCTAGATAGATTGGGTGATTGAACAAGGATTACTTAAATAAAATTTTGATTCAAGTGGAATCATTTGTCAGGCTGGCGATGTTAAACAAAACGCTTAATGAGAGGTAACGCATAGTTATCATTGTCATTTGATTTGAATTTTGTGTGTCATTAGGGAGGCAATTCCTTAACTTCTTATTATGACTAGATTTATATATTCTCTTGTAGTAGTTGGATTGATGAGTCTACTACGACTCGGGTCTCACTCAGACTTAAGTTTTACAAGAGACATCATTAATTTTAACAACATTAATTCCATCGCAAATTTGTTACTTTTCTTTAACTTTGTTTTCATTTAATAGGAGTAGCTAACATATTTGATGAGTAACATGTGGATGAATTTACACCATCCTTATAACTGCTAGAGGCGCTTAATTATTAGGATATGGTGATGCCTGGGGTTGGTGCTCGAGAACCAATATATCTGAGATAATCTTATCTTTAGGATTAGAATCTAAAAATCATTTATAAATACCCAATATATGTGTAGAGATTCCGCTAAAAATTAGAAGTAAGTTAGTAAGATGCAATGAGTTAAAGGAAGAATTGACCTCATTTATCATATGTGCTTGCGTTTGTGTTATAATAACATAAAGATTTGGAGAACACATAAATATATATATTCCTATGCCGACACATGTTCTACTTGTTAGACCTTTCTTTCTGTTTTATCGAGCATGTTTTAGTTTAGATTTACTTTCTATTGCATATTGTTCTGTACTAATGAATACTTGTAGATGTTTGTGATAGATAGAATTTCAAAACTGTTTTACTTCTTGCTTATATTTTTTGTATTGAATGTTATACATGTTTGAAATCAAGATTGGGGGTAGGAAGAAAAATAAAATTTAAAGTTAGTATACTTCCTTTTAATTTAATATTATTGAAAACATGTTTTAGGCTAGATTTACTTTATCCTGAAACCATTTTATCTTGATTATGCATGTATATGAATTTGATAGGTTGTTCTAGTAGTTAGTTGACTCAACTATTACATTTTCTTCCTGCTATATTTTATGGAATTAAGTGTAAAATATTTAAAAATTTAAGTTTGGGGGAAAGAAAATTTTCTTTTTAAAAAGAAGTAAACTAAATTATATTTTTCCTAATTAACTATATTTTTAAAATTAATTTAACATGACCTTGGATATTAGAGTTTAACTTTAAATGACTATATTTATGTTTATAATTGTTAAGATAAATTTAGGTAAAGGTTTTTAATAATGAAGGTCAATTCTAAAGTTAAAGATATTTAGTATGAAAGGATAAGACTATGTTTTTCTATATAAAGTAAAGGAAATTGTATTTTTGAAGTATTAAGAAACTTAGATTTTCATGTAAGAAGAAAAGAATGAGACTTTATGAAAAATCAACAAAACTAATATGAATTTATAGAGTGAAGAAAGGTAAAAAGTTTTAACTTTAAGAGGAGGATAGTGAAGTTTAGAACTTTTAAAGGCTATCTAGATATAGCAATCCTCACTTGAAAAAGAAAAGAAAAGAAAGGATTGAAAAAATCCTGAAAAAAAGAAGAAGAAAAAGAAAAAAAAAGTGAGGAGAAGCTTAAGGAGATGCATAATAAGAAAATGGCTTCACTTGAATCAACTTAAAGAAAAGGTTTTAATAAATTTTCTAAACTTGTATTCAAGTATTAACACCCTTAATAGTAAAGTTTTCATGAAATTCTTTCTCATATGAATATTCTAAATATCCTTGATAGAAAAAATTAAAATTATTCTTGAAATGAATGGAGATTCAAAAATCTTAGATTTGATTACTAAGTATTCTTATACTTAAAGTTTTAATCTAAGTTATTAAAAGTTTTTCTTAAATTCTACTATTTTATTTATTAAACTAAAATATAGAAGTTTATAAGTTAATCTCTATACTAATTCGTATTTTATGTAGTAAAAGAGTCACTTTAGGACAAGTAACATTTAAGTTTGGGAGATTTTGACACGCCTAAAAATTACTTACTTATATATATATTTTTTTATGCTCAATTTTAATAATTTTTAATGATATTACACGTTAAAGGAATTTATTTTGTATATTTTTGGTTTCGGGTACAAGAAATGGACTTTTGGAGAAAATGAAACAAAAATGTTGCATAGAGTAAAAATGAGCAAGAAAAAAAATTATGACTTGACATATTTCGATATGTCTTTCTATGTTTAATCTAATTTACATTTCTCACATATTTTTGAATGAAATTAAACTTTAAAGAAAGGTTGTTTTCATGCTTATTTTGTACGTATATCTGTTAGAAGTGAAACACAACTGAAACGGGATGAAATAGAGCCAAACGGTGGAGCAACTGCAAGTTGGAGCTTGACTCTCCAAACTGGCACCAGAGGCACCAGAATCCAGAGAACTAGTGTCAGAGGCACCGAAGACAATATAAGACGAATCAAGGTGGTTCAAGATGAATTTTGTGCGGATTTTGAAGGCTCCAAAAGATTCAAATGCCCCATTGAGTGATTCAATGCATCTAGACACTTTGGGAGGCTCTTTAATGAAGGGATATGTCTCTTGAATCAATGGACATGTCTTTTAGAATTTGAAAGGTTTAAATTTTAAAGAGAATTTTGGAGGGAATTTTGAATCTTTTTGGAGGGAGGCAGTCTCTAATAAAAGAGAGAGAAGTCTAGGGAAAAAAGTGTGTGTGTGTGTGTGTGTGGAGTGAGAGTGAGAGGAAGGCTTTGGAGAAGAGATGATTTTCTTCTAGGGTTGTAAGAGTAGAGGGAAGGTGAGATATTTCTTCTTCATTACATTTCTAGGAGAGAATTGAGTGTGACTGTAAAGAGAGAAAGTTCTTAAAAGGAACTTCTTCGGATTTGCTTGGGAAGGAGTGTGAGATAAGTTGTGTTCTTTTCTTTTCTTTTTTTTGTAAACTTGTTTTTATATATGAAATCTGTGTTTTGTTGTATCATTCTAATGAATTTTGAGTAGTCTTCTTTATCCTCCCTACAATGAGATTTGTTTTAGTAAAGAATTGATTTTGTTTTATATGGTTTTAAATGTCAATAATTTGTGATGATTCGAACTCCGATCTTCATTTACTTTTTGATTTGGCCAATTAAAATGTTAAAATATGTTGAGATACATATGTTCCAAAAGGGATATGATTACTACAACATTGTGAGAGTCACATTTAATTCCATGGGAAAGGATGACATCCATGAGGTTAAGTGCAAATACATAGAGAAATATACTTTGTTGGATGAAAAATTGAAAATTTTAAGGTGATAAATTAAAATCCCCAATTTGGTTCAGTTGATTGGAAACTAATGCAAGATTGTTAGCCCTCAGGTGAGGGAGTAGTGGGAGCTCTAGAGTGGTGGCCAGTATACTCCTAGTTTAACCACATAATTAAGGACTAAACTCTGGATTATTCAATGTTTATTACGCACTTGGAAGAGTGTAATGAATAGGATTGCTCCTATTTGGCATAAAAAATTTTTATATATTTTCAAAGAATTTTAGTTTCTTCACAATCCATATACTCATTGTAAAGGGGAATGATGCTTTCTTAAATTTGAACTCTTCATCACAAAACCTTTGTTTAGTTTGAGTAAAATTAACTTTAAAGTTAAAAAAATAGTTTAGTATACTTTGCTCTTCTAATTACATTTTTGTTAGCATTCATCAAACTCATTTAACTTGTCTTTATTACTTTAATTTTTTATAGTTTGAATATTGTGATTTATGTTATTATCATAAGAATTTTCATCTTTCAAACTAATACTTGATAGTAGTAGATTAGAATTAGCCTAAGAGATTTCTTATTGTGCTTCTCTGTGGGATCGATACTGGGTTTTCTAAAGAAAACCTTATTTTACTTGAAGCGATACGTGCACTTGTGGAGATCCACTAGTGTGTGAACTATTTTATATATTTTATATAACATTTAAAATTTTCACATTAATTTCTTAATATAAATTGGGCCAAGATTTTGGTCATATTTGGAAGCTAAATTACTGCGTAAGTTTGAGATGGGTAGAGTTTTTAACACTGTTACCAGAGATTTAAATTGACATAAACATGCAGAGAAATAGCACACACCATGGGCACATCATGTGCATTTCACTTATAATTGAAAATATCAAAATTTTTGCACTAGCACCTTGTGCCAAAACCCCGCGCTTAAGCGCTAGACAACCCCGAGAGGTAGGGGCCTAAGTGTTGAACCAATTGCACTTAAGTGTTGGTTCACTTAAAAAGATTCACAAACATTTAAAAAGTAAAAAATAACCAAAAAAAAACCAATTTTAACCTCGACATCATTTTCTACCCTTAGAGTTCGTGAGTGACGATTTAGGCCTTATTCTAGAGTGAAAATTTCTTGGTGGATTCAAGCTAAATTTGCTAGATTTGATCTTCTTGAGGTAAGAGCTTCACTTTTATGTAAAATTTTTTAATTTTCACCATGTTTTTTTTAGCACATTAGGGATTTGACCAAAAATCACTATTCATGGTGAAAATTTGAGAAAAACCTATGGAAAATACATATAAATGACGATTTATGCTTTTAGAAGTTAAGTTTAGTGATTTAGTCTTGAATTTAGGATTTATTGTGAATTTTAAATGATTTTTAGAAATTGCCCCAAGAATGAAGAGGAGTAAAGGGAAGTACCATTTCAATTTAAGCAAGTTCGTTAGCTCAAAAGCTTAGGACAGGTATACTTAAGCACTGCAATCTAGAAAAGTGATTCCTGAGAAATCTTTCAAAAGTCTGAGTAGAGCAGTAAAAGATTTGATTATTTGTCAACAGTGGGAGCAATTTTGTTATTTTTTTGTTGTAGCCGTAATTTCTATTGTTAGGGAGTTTTACGCTAATCTCCCTGAAGCTGAAGAAGATCAGGTCATGATTCGAAGAAAATCAGTAACTTTCTCCCCTGAGGAAATAAATCTATTTTACCAGTTACCCCCTAGTACGTTATGTTTTTATTTGGAATTATAGTCTAACTAAGAAAGAGTTAGATAAGACCATATTGTCATTAACCGTGGGAAGAGGACCGTGGAAGATAAAAATTGAAAGAAGAGTCAAATTCCTCGTGTCAAAGTTAGATGCCATATCAAGAGCATGACACTACTTTATTTCTACTCATCTACTACCAATCAACGACCTCAGCAAAATTACCAGAGACAGAGCTACCTTGAACTATTGCATTCAGTAGTTCAAGCCGATTGACATTGGTTCTCTAATCTATCAGGCTATCATCAATTCTGCTATTGTTGCCACTACTGCAGGTTTGGAATTCACATCCTTGATCTTTTATTTATGTGAGTAGGCAAGAGTTAGATTTAATAGCTGAGAGGAAATACTACAACCTCTATAGCCTATCACAAGCATTAATGTGAAATCTTATTTACAACATTTGATATTTTGTTGGAGAGGAGGATTTTTTAGAAGTTTAGGTGCCTCTACTTCTCATGCTTCTACCTCACGTGCATCCACATCACAAGGCTAAGCTTCTAGTTCTGATTCACAGTCACACATATTGCAAAGAATGTTAGATAACATCAATTATACTCTGGACAAGGTATTAAATTTGGAGAATTTTATAGATCATATGGATGATTATATGAGAAGCCAAATTGATTATGAGGAGAATTTTCACTCATCTTTGAAAAACATTATCAGGGGTGACCAAACTGTAGTTTTTCCTTCATATCCACAATATCCATCATATGAGCCTCCTACCTTTTGAGACAGTAATGATAGTGATGATGATAATGAGCAAGATACTTAAGTTGTGTAGTGTAGTTTTTATTGTTATGAACTTTATGTGGTACAGTTATATTGTACTGTTAATTTATTTTGTATTGTATTTGTTTTGACTGCTACTATTGTTTGTGTTTTATTATGTTAGACACTGGTGTGATGTATTTAAGTTATTTTGAGTAGTTATGTTTTATTTTGTGGTAATGATTGTTTTAATTGTGTTGTCTAGTGTATTTAGTTTGTTTGTGTTGAACTTAATCCTGAATTTTGGAAAGGTTTAGAATATTACTAACTTTCACTTAAGAACTTCATGTTTAAAATTTTCAATTTACTACCAGGTATTCTCTTTACTTTGCAGTTGTGAATTTCTATTAGTGTGTTTGTTTTTTATTATGTTATCCTCCACTACATAGAAGTTTAATGAATCTCTATATGTTAAAGTTGAATTGAAATTTGATCAATTAATTTTTACTCCTATATTTAGTTTTTGTACTTGTATATTTAGGATATAAAAATTCCTGTAAGGATGTTATTTCTAGTTTTCCTTCCTCCCTATATAAACATGATGCTAAAATGTTTTATCTTATTAAAAA
>JXCR01146516.1:19577-36539 GCA_002079205.1 Phalaenopsis hybrid cultivar | reverse complement strand
ATTTACGTTGGGGGGGGGGTTGGGGGGGGATGAAAAACTTTATAAAAGCTTGAATTTTATTTGTTCTTGAAGTTATGTAAAAAAACTGATTTTGATTTTAAAAAAAATGATTATGTATATGAAGTTATATTAGGGAAGTAAAATTTTAAATATAAAAATGAGTAATAGAATTTAGTTGAAACCTATGGTATTGAAGAAAAACTTAAAGTTTAAAGTTTTTAGTGTTTAAATGGTAAATATTGTGTAACTATCTTTAGTAGGAGAAATTGAATTTTTGAAAAATATAGGAAGGTTAGACTTTTTTTCAATACTTCAATTTATTTTATTAAAAATAATTTTCAAAACTATTATTATATTTTTTTAAGTAAAAGACTTATATCAGAACTTTGCTTTAAGAAAGGAGGAGTGAAATTAAAAATAATTAAATGTCTATCCAAATATAGTAATCCTCACCAGAAAAAAAGGAAAAAAAAGGAAGTTTAAAAAGAGAGGAGAAGCTTGAGGATTAGTGTCTAATAAAAAATTGGTTCCACATCTAATCTTTTTAAAGTATAAGATTTGAAAAACTCTTAAGTTTAAGGATATAACATAGTAAGTATAATTATTCTTAATAAAAATTTTTAAGTGGAGAAGATAGAATGCCTAAACTCTATATTTGGAGAATTAAAAAATATTTCTAAACTAGATAGAAAGTCATATTTTTAGACTTCTTTGCATTAAAAAATTCAAAACTCTAGGTTGATCTCTTGTACTAATGTTATTTCTAAATTGGACTACTACAGTCTATATCAAAATTTTAGAATATCCTAAAGAAACTCATTTACATAATCTACTTATTTTGGTTTTGAAAGATTAAAGTGTCACTTGAGGAAAAATAACATTTTAAGTTTGGGGGATTTTGATACTCCTAAAATATATAACATTTATGTATACATTTTTATATATTTTTTTAGATATTACGTTTTAATGGAAGGTATTTGTGTGTTTTTTTAGGAATAATGAAATGGATGAAAAATGGTGAAAGGAGTAAAAAAGGATCAAATTTGGAGGAAAAATGAGAAAGGTGTGAAAAATAACTGTGGTGCCTAAGCGCCCAAATCTGGCACTTAAGTGCTAGTAAACCAAGAAGGCCGCAGCTAAGCGCCATGTACCTCATGCTTAAGCTCCTGAGGTAGATACATGGTGATTCAATGAATTTGGACAAATTTTTGAAGAGGTGTTTGAAGCAACTCTTGGTGAAAACTTGAGAAATGGTTAATGGACACAAAAATACATTCAATTGGCTTTTGAAAGGAGGCAACTCTTGGAAGATTTATTAAATGTTGTCACATTTTGAAGAGACACCAGGGCATATTATAAAAAATTATTAAAAAAGGACTTGGATTGAATTGAAGAGGATCTGCCACCCCCTTCTAGACATCGCCGACGCCTCTCTCCTAGATTAATTAGGATATATTTTTAGAGAGAAGAAGAGAGGAGTTGTAGTGTGTGAGTAGAGAGTATTGTAAGAGAAAGGAAGAGAAGTGATTCAAAGGAACTTCAAGAGTTTGGTGGAGAGGATTTGAGATATATTTTTGTCTTTTAACTACATTTGGTTTTAAATTAGACTTCTTGTTTGTTTGCATGATTTTTAGTCTCAAGCTTAAGTTTGGTTGTGTTTTCTCCATGAATTTTGAGTAGTTTTCTTTATCTTTTTCCTTAAACTGATAAGTAATGAAGTTTAGATGGAATTTGTATGAATTATTAATCTTTAATGTTGGAATAAGTTGTTATGATTTTAAATCTTGAACTTCATTTACTTATTGATTTAGTCAATTAAGAAGTTAATATTTATTGCAAGAACGTGTAAGATCTAAGATAGTATTGTCTCAGTTAACTAATGGTATGAATTACATGAGATTGTATGGATGATAATGTAATTCATATGATTGAATGCAAATAAATACAAAAATAAACATTGAAGGGGGTAAAATTATATTACTTTGAAGTGACAGGCCAAAGCCCCCAATTTGGGTTTAGTTTTAGGTTTCGATAGGAGATGTTAGCCCCTAGGTAGAGGGAGAAGAGGAAACTCTAGAGTGAGAGCTAGTATCTTCTCTACCTAGTCGGTCTTTACAACTATTCCAACTTCAAATTAGCCAATGTTCTTTATAACATCTCTAGTAAGGGTAAAGAATACTATTGCTCATATTTGGCACAATACAATTTGAATACTTACACAACAAAATTCCTATACTTTTTACTGATTCATGATAGGTAAAAAATATTTTATTTACATTACTTTCATCTTACAAATATCTAGTTAAATTTAATTAGTTGTTTACTTTATTTTCAAATATAAAAAATTCCCAAAAATAATCAAACTTTCATTCCTAATGTAGCATCTATAGTTTATGAAAGAATATTTTGCAAAGTAGAATTTATTATCTAATTTCTTCTGATTTAGTTACATATTTTTATTTCTCTTTGTGGGTTTGATATTCACAGCTTAAACAAAAAGTCCTATACTACTTGATAACGATACGTATACTTGTGTAGTATCTCATATTTACATATAATTATTGAATTCTTATTTGCTTCAAAGTCAAGTTTTTGGGGTCGTTGCAAGGTAAGAAATATAAGGAAAAATTAAGAATATAATCACATTCATCATACTATCATATAAGATCGGGATCAGTAAGCAACCGGTGCAGGTAGTAGTTGAGGTCAGGTCTAGCTTTGTGAAGGTGGAGCTCCCCTTCCTTCGATCGATGAGACTAACAAAACTGTCATCCAACCCCTTATTGGTGAGATCTTCCGATTTTTTGAGATGGAGTGAAAAATAGGTATGAGAAAATCTTCTGTTCTTTAATTCAATAGAGTTCCGTCTTTATATAACATTTGATTATTCTTGCAAAGGAGACCATGTATAATATTGACTTATGGATAATAGAAGATGACTAACCCTTTACTTTAGAGGTGTTGAGGGACCGACTGCTACAGCTCATGATAGAGGTACACTCGTCCTTCTATTTTTTCATGAGGATGTTAAGAGGGAGACTGATGATTGACCATGATAACCAGTGTTGCTGGCTTCCCAGATGGACAAAATGGGCACCTCCTTTACTATGGAAGCTGACTTGGAAAGTGAGGTTGCCATATCAAACCTAAAGGAGGAGCTGACAGTCATTTATGTAGACAAGAAAACTCTCTGATGGAGATGGTAATCTCTGAAAAGAGTTGACAGAAGTCTGGGTGACTAATTTGGTCTCCAGGGTTCGAACAAAAGAAGAGTGCGTCAGTAATTTTAAGTTTGAGGGATGTGTGTTATTATAAAACCTTGTGATGTTTTGCCTAAGGTGGTTGAAGACCCAGTTGTAAAATGTTTTCTCATAGACAAAGATTTAATTTCTATGAATTTATAAAATTTAACAACATATTGTTTCTTGAATATCATGTTGATTTGATATGAATTTTTATAGATTAAGGTATAGATTTAAGGCATTTCAAATTCCTTAGATACCCCTATATAAAGGATTAAGGGGAAAATGTGGTCACACTTTCACTTATTTCTCTTTTCCTTCTGATAAGTTGTTTCTTATTGACATGTCTACAAATTAGCTACTTTTTTCTATACTTATGCTCATTTTTAATGATATTGTACTTTAAAAGAAGGTATTTTGCATGTTTTTTCTTTCACATGCTAGAGATGGAGTTTTGGAGAAAATGGAGTAAAAATGGTGTAATTTGGAGTCAAATGGAGCAAGGAAGAAAATTTTGATCTAATGCATTTTGATATGTCTTTCTATGTTTAATTTCCTTTACATTTATCACATATTTTTTTATTGAAATTGTAATTTAAGGAAATGTTATTTTCATATTTATCTTATAGGCATAACACTTGGAGTAGATTGGAGCTAAAACAAAACTAGGGTGTTGCCAGCAGGGTGTCGCTTAGGCACCATTATCACCTAGTAAAGGGCGCCTAGGTGCCAAAAATAGTTGTGTACAAGTTTTAGAAGCCCCAAAGAGTTTTTAGGCGGTATTTGGCACTTGAAAGACACCTTTTGGCATTTGAAAGTCTTGGAATCTCCAAGAACACCTAGAGGATGTAGATAGAAGTAGAAAATGTAGATTTTTACCTTTTCTAGAGAGATTGGTGAGGGATTTTGAAAGATATTTGTAAGGGATTGTATGAAATTTGCATGGATCAGTAGAAGAATTTATTGAAGGGCTTTTCATCTTTCTTTCAGAGGAAAAAAGTTAAGCATTATGCTCTTCATTATCTGATAATTGTTGTAAACACTTATCTAGTGAATTTGCTTTGATTTAAATAAAGTTTTCTATTGTGTTTTATTCATGCTTAGTGAGTAGTTTTCCTTACTCTTTCTTCGTGTGAAGAGATTTAATCAAGTGTAGGATTAGAAATTTTTAAGGTTTTTCTTATTCCATACTTTTAATGATTCATTACTTCAGACTTAATTTACATATTCAATCTGATCAATTAATATGTTAAAATTTGTTGTGAATTCATAGTGACCTACGAGGGCTATGTGTTCCTCAAGTAGTAAGAATCACATTAATCTCTTTGGTGAGAAGGTAATCCATAGGTTAGTGAAAATAGATAAGGAGATAACTTTTAATAGGTGTAAATTGATGAATTTAAGGTGATAGGGTAAAACATTTAATAATTTGATATAAAGTTGGAACCTAAGGACCGATTAGTCCAATAGAGAGGGCACAATGGGCAATCTGTAAGTGAGAGGCTAGAACATATCCAACATAAACAGCAATTTAGGAACTTACTTTAAATTAGCCAATGTTCTTTATGCAATCAAGAAATGACAAAGAATAGATATGCTCTTATTTGGCACAAAACTGCATTTAACTTTTAAAGATTTGATTCCTACACTAATTATGATCACATTGCAAGGGGAAAGAAATTTTAATTACATAAGAACTTTCCAAAATTTAATCAATCTCCTTAGATTAGGTTTTAATTTAATTTAATTTACTTTAATTTTAGAGTAAATTAGTGGATTTAGGAAAATCAAACTTTTTGAAAATTTAAAACTAAGACCTGATAGTCGTATATGAGAACTAGCCTAAGGGATTTGTTTCAATGTGGGATCGATAGTGGGATTTTTAAAGAAAACCCTATATTACCTGAAATAATACATGCAATTGTGTACAACCCTAGTGTGTGAAATATAAATCAAATTTTAAATCCTATAATATATCTATTTTGCACACTAGCGCCTAAAGAAACCAGGTTATGTTTTTGGCCAGGAAAATAAATAATTGCGTAATTGTGGGTTGGGTTAAGTTTTTGGCATTGTTGCCAGCAAAGTGACGGTGAGAACTTTAGGAGAGTCTTTAGTTGAATCTGTAAGACTTAGATTTGAAAATATTAGTGTTGTTATCTAGTGAGTTTAATTATTGTGTATTTATTTTATAGAAAATTCAAAATCCAAAAAATATTTTTGAGTGCTTGAAGTACTGAATATATTTCTTATTAATCTTTAGATTTGATTGCATAGTTAAGGAGCGACAATCTTTGAACCCTAAAAATCAGAGCTAGAGAGAACTATTAGGAGGTATATGATTTAGAAAAAAACTCCATGAATTTTTTGTAGAAATGATAGATAAAAAAGATAATGAATATTCAATTTCGGAATATAACACTAGCAACTTGGATAGAGTAAATCCTAAGAGGATAGCAAATTTATATGAAACTGATATGCTGACACTTTTAACTTCTCAGGTTGTAGATATTGCGAAAGTTAGATCAATATGTAGATATTTATCTTCAAAGACCCCATTTATTGAGAGAAATTCATTTGGACAATTGATTGAGACAAACTATTTTGAGACTAACCCTGAGATACACACTCCTTTTTCTGATCATTACAACCCATGCTAGGAAAATCATTACAAATTTAACTAGAATAACAAATTTGGAGGAAGAAACCAATTGTAGGAAGATAATCAACTTAATACGATATGTAATTGGAATAATCATGATAATTTTAACGTTAGACTTTCTTTTCCTCATAGGTTTAATTTCAACCCACAAATTGAGGAGAAGGGATTATTAAAAGAGATTGTTATTCAAATGGAGAGTCAACTGGAGACTCAATGGGTCACAACAAGGAATATAAAAAACCAATTGTACGAGATTATTAACTCAATTAACAATCATCCTCTATTTAACTTCAATCCACAAAATGAAGAGAAGGTGTTTTTGTTAGAAGAGCTTGTTATCCAAATGGGCAGTCAATTGAAAAGTCAAGGGGTTACAATAAGGAATACAAAAAACCAATTGGGGTAGATTATTAATTCAATTAATAGTTATCCTCCAAAGATTTTACGTAGTAACCTTAAGAAAAAAAATGGTGGACAAGATAAAGCTATCCAACTAAGAGGTAGAAGAGAATTGAAGGATCTTGTTCAAAAGAATGTTGAGTTGACAAAAGAGGTAAAGGAGATTGAAAGACCAATTTAAGAAATTCTTAATGATTATAAAAACATATTTCATCAACTAAGATAAATCAAGAAAGACCATTTCCACCATTTTCTTAGCCCCAAGGGGAAGAATTAGAAGATCGCTCGAGACAGAAGAGTAAGCTAGAAGAATTTGATCCAAAATCTGGATCATTTAGAGAGATTCCAACCTAAAATTTAAGAGATCTTGAACTATCATATAGAGATCCATTTCTTATA
This sequence comes from Phalaenopsis hybrid cultivar, assembly GCA_002079205.1. Classification (NCBI taxonomy): domain Eukaryota; kingdom Viridiplantae; phylum Streptophyta; class Magnoliopsida; order Asparagales; family Orchidaceae; genus Phalaenopsis; species Phalaenopsis hybrid cultivar. The sequence continues at coordinate 29,837 of JXCR01146516.1, read as the reverse complement.
AATTTTAAGAATGATATTAATATGCAAATTGAGAAAAGCATTGGAAGAATATTAGATCTAGAAAGAAACATGAGGAATAATAATCTGAATTAAACTAAAAAAAAAAGTTGATAGAAAAACTAAAATTTAAAGATTTATTAGGAATCTCAGGATAAAAAAAGATGGCGATTGATCAAGGATTACTTAAATGAAATTTTGATCCTTGAGGAATCCTTTATCAGGCTGACGACATTAAAGCAAACGCTTCGTAGGAGGCAACCCATAGGTTATCTGTGTTAGTGTATTTTTGAGTTGTAATTTCTTGAGGTTTTTTGTGTGTTATTTTAGTGTGGTTGATCAATTTGATTGATGTAGGCAAACTTTTAGATTATTAGTGGATTGATTTGATCTGTGTGTATCATGAGGCAGGTGATTGCTTAACTTCTTAATTTGGCTCAACTTGTATATGTTCTCTTGTCGTAGTTGGATTAACAAGTCCACTACACTCAAGTCTCAACTGGACATGAGTTTTACAAGAGACATCTTGAGTTTGGATAGTAATAGTTCCATCTCAATTTTATTACTTCCTTTCTTTGTCCATGTTTTCATTTGGAAGGGCCATGAACCTACTTGATGAACAACATGTGGATGATCTTACACTACCCTTATAATTGATAGAGGTGCATACTTAAAGGGATAAGGTGATGCCCGGGGTTGGTTCTCGAGAGCCAATATATCATTAATAATCATGCTCATGGTATTAGACTCTATAAAAGCATTTAGTAGTACCCAATTAATCAGTGTAGTGATTCTATTAGAAATTCGAAGGTAGTGAAATACGATGAGTTAAGGGAAGAATTAACCTCATTTATCAAGTGTGATTGTTTATGTGTTACAACAATATTTAGTAATTGGGGATCACTTAAATATATATTCCTACGTTGATACCAGTTATGCTAGTTAGACTTTTCTTTAGTTCGAATTCATTCTAGCATGTCTAATTTAGATTTACTTTCTACTAAACACTGTTCAGTGCTAAGTATATTTGTAAATGTGTTGATAGACATCTATGGTAGATTGTACTTTTGGGCTGTGATTTTTCTTCTTGATGATATTTTCTATACCTGATGCTATACATGTTAAAAAATCAAGTCAGGGGGAGGAAGAAAAAAAAATTCAAAGTTAGTATACTTTCATTTAGTTTAACATGTTTTAGGCTAGCTTTACTTTCTCTTGCATTGATTCTATCCTGATTATGCATATATATGATTTTGATAGGATTTTGTAGTAGCTTGTATATTCAACTTTTACTCTTTCTTCGTGTTACATTTTATGGAATCGATTGTAAAATATTTAAAAATTCAAGTTTCGATGGAGGAAGAAAAATAAATTTCAAAGTTAAACTTTACTTGTCCTAAAAGAAACTACAAATTAATTTTATTTGAAGTATGATTTTTGTTGTGGAGTTATCTTAAGATTACTAAAATTTTAATTATAAAAATGTAATAAGAGAACTTAGTAAAGACATCAGTGAAAAGGATGAAACTAAAGTTAAGATGATTAGTAGAAAATAGTAAGGAAGTGATTTCACTATTTAAACTAAGAAAAATTGAATTATTAAAAAAAAAATTAAGGATTGATAGAATAATACTTTTTGAAGAATTTAAATTCTATTAAAAATTCTTTTTCTATACTACATTTTAAGTTAAAGATACAAAATAAGTTTTTAACTTTTAATAAGAGATTGTGAAATTAAAAATCATTAAAAGTTTATCAAGATTTAGTAGTCCTCACATAAAAGAATAAGGATTAAAAAGATCTTAAAAGAAAAAAGAAAGGAAAGAAAAAAAAGCAAAAAAAAATGTGAAAAGAAAATATGTGGGTAAAGCTTAAGGATTAGGACCTAATAAAAAATTGATCTCACTTGATTCTTTGTAAGGAAGAAAACTTAGAATCAATCCTAATCTTAATTTTAGAAAGTATTAGTAAAATTAATCTTTTTAGAATCCATAAATTTTGAAATTAATAATTTTCTAAGAATCCAAAGTTTGGAAAATTTTCAATTATTTCTGAATTAAATAGAAAATCATGATTGCTAAGTTTACTAAATATTTTGATACCATAGATATCATCTAATTTACTAGAAATTCTTCTAAGTTAGACTACAACATTTCTAGAAAAAAAATTTAATTTATTTTAAGGAAATCCACTAACATGCCTAAAATTTAGCTACTTTTTATATACATTTTATGCTCATTTTTAAAGTTGTAGTCATACTTGAGAATAAGTAACGTTTAAGTTTGGGAGAATTAACACACCAAAAAATTAGCTACTTTTTATATACATTTTATGATCATTTGTAATGATATTACACTTTAAGAGAAATTATTTTGCATGTTTTTGGTTTTAGGTACAAGAGATGGAGTTTCGAAAAAAAATGGAGCTAAAAGGATGCAAATTGGAGTTAAATGGAGCAAGGAAGAAAAGTTTTACCTGACACGTTCTATGCTTAATTCTCTTTATATTTATGATGATATGTTTTTGAATGAAGTTACACTTTAAATAAATTTTATTTTCATGTTTATCTTACAGGTATAACACCTAGAGCAGATTGACTCTAAAACAAGGTGAAACAGAGCAAGATGGGAGAAAGCGGGAGAAAACAGAGCAAGTTGTGGATGGGTTTTAGATGCAGAAGGAGTTCTTAACAATGTTTGACACATGGAAAAGGCACCTTTTGGCATTTGAAAGTGTTGAGATCTCCAAGAACACCTAGAGGTCATAGATAGGAGTAGGAAATGTAGATTTATATCTTTTTTGGAGAGATTGGTGAGGGATTTTGAGCGATATATGTAAGATATTGCATGAGCTTTGTGTTGATAAGCATGAGACTTTGTTGGAGGGATTTTCATCTTTCTTTCAGAAGGAAAAAAACTAAGTATTGTGCTCTTCATTATTTTCTAAATGTTATAAACACTGGTTTAGTGAATTTGCTTTGAATTAAATAAAGTTTTCAGTTGTATTTCTCTATGCTTAGTGAGTAGTTTTCCTTACTATTTCTCCTTGTGATGAGATTTAATCATGCGTAAGATTAGAATTGTTTATGATTTTTCTTATTCCATACTTTTGATTATTCATTACTTCGTATTTAATTAACATATTTGATATGATCAATTGTTATTAAATTTCTTTTGATCCATAATGACCTGGGAGGGTTATGCGTTTCTCGAGTAGTAAGAATTGCATTAATCTCGTAGGTGAGAAGGAATTCCATAGGTTGGCGCAAATAGATAGTTATATAAGCCTTTACCAATTTTCTCTAGAGTTGGAACCTAAGGACTGTTAGTCCTATAAAGAGGGCACAGTGGGTAAAATTTGGAAGTGAGAGGCTAGAACCTATTTAGCATAATATGAATTTAGAAACTTACTATAGATTAGTTGATTTTCCTTTAATGCTTAGGAGAAGGTAAGGAATATGTATGCTCCTATTTGGAACAAAACTACATTTAACTTTTAAACATTTGATTCCTACACTGATTATGATCTCATTACAAGGGAAAAAGGATTTTGGATTATATAAGAACTTTCCCAAATGTAATCAGTCTCCTTAGATTAGGTTTTTATTTAATTTAGTCAACATTAATTTTAGAGCAATTAGTGAATTTAGGAATTTCAAACTTTTCATAAATTCTAAACTAAGACCTAATAGTAATAAATTAGAATTAGCCTACGAGATTTCTTACCTTGCTTTCTTGTGGGATCGATATTGAGGTTTTTAAAGAAAGCCCTATATTACTTGAAATGATACGTGCGCTTGCGTAAAACCCCAGTGAGTCAAATCATAAACTCTATAACCCATTTTGCACACTAGTCGCCTAATGAAACTGAGTCATGTTTTTGGCCAAAAAATAAATAATTGCATAATTGCAGGTCAGGTCACTTATCCCTCCCTCGGATCTATTTTCATCTAATAATTTATTGGCTTCCAAATACTCTCCACAATTTTTTAATTTTGTTCCAACAATGGAAATGTCTACCCTAGCTTCATTCATTACAAATCTCTTAGAAGATAGTTGTGACAAAAGTGTGCTCGATCCAGTGAAGTTGGAGTCAAAGCAGATCATTTCAGTGATGACCTGATCTTCTACTGGTATAAAATTTGTTAGAGACTTTGACTATCATTTTGCAAGAAGATCCAATCAATTCTTAATCATTACAGTGTTATTCTAATCTTAATAAAGCTAAATAAATTACTACAGTGATGATATTCATTATTTACTTCTAACAAAAGAGATCCCATGTTCTCTAAAGCTATTCTCCAACATGTTTTCTTTAATATTAGAGTTAGATGAAAATATGGTATTCGACTCAACTAAGAAGTTCCATTTGATTTATCTGGAGAACAAGATCAAGGATTAGAATTCTAGTGTCTCTTAGGTTTCTATGAGGATTGGAGAATCCCCACTAGGCTGACTAAATAATTCTACAAAAAAAAGAATGGAGTGGTGGAGCGGGTCTTGGGGCTCATTTCAACTGTAATGGGTAAATATATGTCAGTCATCTAGTACAACAACCCTGTTAGGAGGCCAAAAAGCCACCTGAGGTATAAATCTCTCAACATGGTATAAAATAACTGACACTTTAGTACGTTGGAGACTTTGATAAGGCATAAAACAAACTTAAATGAAGCTATGTGGTCAGCTAGAATGCTCTAATCTTTATAGGATTATAGGATGTAAGTTTGAACTTCTCTTGAAGTTTTGAATCAAAAATCTATCTAGAGAAAGCATTTTTAGTCATTGGTATACCTATATTTGCCAAAATCATGTTTTGATCCTCAATGTTGACCCAACACTATCCTGATAATGGAATTCATTAACTCTTTTTGGCCCTGAACCATTCATTGGCCTTGGGGCTTGAGTTCTTCTTAAGGGTTTGGTTCTTAAGGAGCTTGTGCTCTTCCTTTGAGTAGTAGAGGGTGTTGACCTCTCTTTTGTGAGGACACATTACCAATGACATTCATAATTTAAATTGGGAAGGAATCTACTACTGCTAACTTTCTGAATATATCTCTAAACCTCTTTAACCTTGACATTTAAGGTTAAACCTCAATATACGCTTTTGAGCCCAAACTCTGGAGACTTCTCAGATGGATCAAACAAACCCTAAGTTGGGGACACATTGACCACACTGGTCAACCCTTGACTTATTTGGTCAATTTTGGTCAAAATGGTCAAGCCATGACCGAATGACCACCACATTGACCACACTGGTCAACCTTGACCTAGTTGATCAAATTTGGTCAAAATGGTCAATTCATGACCTAAAGACCACCACATGGACCCTATGACAAACCTAAACATGAAAATATTAAGTGAATTATCCTAGTCAACCCTAAACCTAAATTGGTCAACTTTGGTCAACCTGGGTCAATCATGGTCAAACTCAAGTCATACCACCAACCCAAGACCCCAATGACTAAACTAACCATGACATAGTTAAGAGAGTCATCCCGGTCAACCCTAGACCTAAAATGGTCAGCTCTGGTCAAACTTACTCCACCATGGTTAACCATAGTCAATGTGGTCAAACTTGGTCAACATTACAATTTTTTATCAAAATTTTTTCTTTTCATCAAAATATTTTGTTCTCCTAATTGATTAATTATTTAATTAATTAAAGAAAGTAAAATTAAAGATTATTAGACCTAGGGTTAAGCGTAAAATATTTGTTTAAAATCCATGGTACATAAAAATCAAATCTTTTTCACTTAAACCCTAAAATCTATCACATGACAAATTGATAATGGGTCACCCACGACCCATGAAACCTACCATGATAAGGTTGACCTGTTAATTAACCCATAGCTTACCCTTTTTGACTAAATCATGAAGCCATCATGATGTCATTATGAAAAATAAAAGAGGTGTCACTCTTTCATATATTGATTAAATGGACAATGGTGAGCTCATCCTACGCCTCCCTCATGAAGAAGAGACTTATAAAAGTCTAATCTTTCCCATGATCAAGGTAATTAAGAGCTTAAAAGGATAGAGGATGATGAGGAAGGGTATGATTCATCCCTTCCTCAACATCATTAATTGACCCATGAAATTCATTTAGTGAAGGTTCTATCAGGCTGATTGAGCTGCATGTCACACCACCCATGCTTGCCAATTGGAGATGGCCATAATAGAAGCTCAAATTTTAACCTAAATGAAGATCTCTAAGGATAATTGATGGAGACCTCTATCCATGCAATAATTACCCTTGGAACTTATCCTCAGATCATTCTAGGGATAAGAGCTACCTTCAGTGCATATACTTGAACCATGCAACCATCATTAATGGCTATAAAAGAAGCTGGCTGTGAGCTTCCATAAGGAGAAAAATATCCATATGCCGCTCAATGCCTTAGACATCTGATACACCAAAAAAAAATATTATTTTAAGTACATATTTTTATGCTTATTTGTAGTAATATTACAATTTAAAGAAGGGTTTTTTCATATTTTTGTTGCAGGTATATCATTTTTCGGTAATTGGAGCAAAAATGACATAAAAAATAAAATTTGGAGCAAAAACAACAAATTTTGGGATTCTGGCACATGATGCGCTAGATCAGCGTATGATGCGCTGTTTGGCAGAGAACTGGTGCATGATGCGCTAGAGACGACTTTTTTTAAATTAAGGCTGTTTGAGAAGAAATTTGCATGAATTTTCAAAGGGACACTTGTTCTACACACCTAATGGAGTAATACAATGCATCCAGACACTTTGGAAGGTTATTTTATGGAGGGATATGTCTCTTTGATCAAATGACATATCTTTTAAATTTAAAAGAGTTGACTTTTGGAGGGAAATTTGAATTCTTTTTCAAAGGAGGTAGCCCAAAATAAAAGAAAAGACTTCATAGAGAGTGAGGGAGATGAGAGAGATGAGAGAGGGAGAGAGAGAGAAAGTTAGCATGAGAGGCAAGAGAAGAAGATGAGATTTTCTTCTATGGTTAAGAGGAGAGGGAAGGTGCGAGATGTCTTCTTCATTACACTTCTAAGAGAGAATTGAGTGGGATTGTAATGAGAGAAAGGCTTGGAGAGAACTTCTAGGGACTTGCTTGGGAGAGATTGTGAGATAAGTTGTATTTTTTTCTTTTGTTTTGTAAACTTATTTTTATATATGAAATATGAGTTTTATCGTATCCTTCTTCTAAATTCTTAGTAGTGTTCTTTATCCTTCTCCCTACTTTGAGATATGGTTTTGTGAAGAATTGATTTTGTTTTATATGATTTTAAATGTTAATAATTTATGATAATTTGAACTCTGATCTTTATTTACTTATCAATCTGGTCAATTGTAATGTTAAAAATTGTTGAGAAATATATGTTCTAAAAAGGGATATGATTTCTACAACATAGGGAGAATCACATTTAATTTCATGGGAGAGTATGTCATCCATGAGTTTGGGTGTAATTAAATACAGAAATATACTTCGTTGGATGCAAAATTGAAGATTTTAAGGAGATAGAATAACATCCCCAATTTGGTCCAGTTAATTGGAAAATGATGCAAGATTGTTAGCCCATAGGTGAGGAGTAGTGGGAGCTCTTGAGTGACAGACGGTATCCTCCCAACATAACCATGAAATTAGGGACCAAACTCTGGATTAGTCAATGTTCTTTATAGTACTCGGAAGAGTGTAAAGAAAAAGATTACTCTTATTTGGCACAATATATATATAGGATGATGGAGGTGGCAGCTGGCTTGGCTCTACTAGGCTTCCCATGGACTGCCTAAGGTTGGTGGGATCTCCTTCCCCTCTTTACTCTCTGATCTCTCCCTACAAGTGTTTTGTCTCCTCTTTTTGGAAGCTTCTTTCTGGTTTTTCTGTTCCCTGGTGCTCTTTTCTCTTTAGTGGCAGTCAGGGTACTGTTCCATTGCTGTGGAGAGCTGATGGTTGAACCTAGCAATGTGGAATTAGCCACTAATATTCAATGGACAAAGGCCACTTTTGCTGATGTTGTGGGCAAAGGCTTTGACCCTATTAAAAGCTTTGATGATTTGGTTTTCCCTTAAAGCTACCATGAGGTGGATGACCCCTTCATTAAACTCTTGAGTAGGAAAAGTGGTAAAATGGCTTTTATTTATAATGAGGAAGATATTAATAACCTGACTGAAAAACTGTAAATTCACTCTTATTGGCAAATTTCAGCTAGGTCATCCCAAAATGGAAGCCATAAGAAAGTTCTTTGATTGCATCAAACTTAAAGGAGCATGAAGAGTGGGCCTTATTGATGGTAGACACATTCTCATCCATTTAACTAGAGAAGATGATTATGCTAGAGTCTTTTCTAAACAAATCTTACAGATTGAGGGCAACACTATGAAAATCTTAAAGTGGTCTACTGATTTTGATCATGGCAAGGAACACCCTATAGTTCTTATTTGGTTCAAGCTCCCTGGGCTAAAGCTCCATTTTTTCCACCATAAAGTTTTGTTTAACATTGGACAAGCCTTGGGTAAACCTCTTAAATTGGATGTTCAAACTTTTAATTTATCAAGACCATCAGTGGCCATAATCTTGGTGGAAAGGGACCTTACTCTCCCAACTACTGATGAAATATGGCTGGGAATTGAACATAATGGGTATTGGCAGAGAATCATTGCTGAACAGAAGCCCTACTACTGTTTCCATTGCTGCATGTTTGAGCACACTGACAATAAGTGTTTTAAACTACATCCTCACCTAAGGATCCCTCATCATGGGGCCTCAAAAGATGCTGCTATGTCTGAGAAATAAAGGACTATATTTGATAAGAGTCCTGGTGAAACCATTTCTGAGAGGAATGCCCATGGTCCTGATGAAAATATCTTGGCCACCAAAGCTACTGTGGCCATTGAGACTGAAATAGTAGACAATCAAATAAAAATGGATTGTCCTGACTACTACTTGTTTGCCGTGACAGAAAATTTACCAAAGGAGGTTGCTGGCCCTTCAATATGTCACCTTGAACCATCTGCAATACAGATCACAACCTGTGAAGATGCTGCCCTTGCAACCTCTGACCCAGAACCCAAGAACTCTCAGTTGGAAGTTGGTGAGGTGGTTAGTTGACCTCACTTTTGGTTGAGGTTCAGTTTTTCCTCTTTAGTAGCCTAAGGTCTAGCCATATGACTTGACCTCACTTTTGGTTGAGGTTCAGTTTTTCCTCTTTAGTAGCCTAAGGTCTAGCCATAGTGACCTCATTTTTGGTTGAGGTTTAGTTTTTCCTCTTTAGTAGCCTAAGGTCTAGCCATAGGACCCATTTTTGGTTGAGGTTTAGTTTTTCCTCTTTAGTAGCCTAGGGTCTAGCCATAGGAATTTTTTTGTTGACTATTCCTAGAAAACTAGACATCGAACCCTCACCATTAGAAATTCTACCCTCTTCTTTACTCAACTTGAAGTTCCACATATTGCTCTCAACCTCTAAATATTTAGTAGGTGGGGTCACTGTGGGGGAAACTCAAGATGAGCTACCCTTAGGATTGCTGAACCTTAGGGTTGACATTGGGTGTTGGTCTGGAGCTAAGGCACTCATCTACACTCACAATCACTCACAACCCTCAACTCAAATTTCTGGGCTAGGTCTAATTCACTCACTACACTCATCTACACTCACAATCACTCACTACCCTAAACCTAGAACTTCTAAGCCTAGTATTTCTAGCCTAGAACCCTTGATCTTTTGGGATACTCATGTAGATGGTCCCCTAAACCTACTTGCCCTAGGGCTATGGTTTAGCTAAGACCACTATGTAGAGGACCCAAAATGGGTTTTCCATTGTTCCATGGGCTTGGCTTATTGGTGATGATTGGTACCTCAACTCTTACCAAAATACCCATCTTGGCCTTTTACCCTAAAACAATGGTGATGATTGGTACCTCAACTCTACCAAAATACCCATCTTGGCCTTTTACCCCTAAGACAACCCCTAATTACCAAAATACCCCTCTTTGACCCAAAATCCCAAAATACCAAAAATTTTCAGAAATCCCAATAAATCCCAAATATTCCCAATTTCATTTCTTTCAACTACCACATGACCCAATTTGGCCAATTTGACTATCTTTAACCAAAATCCCCAAATTGCCCTTTAAAGACCCAAAATTCCCCAAATTCATCTCAAATGTCTATCAATTTGATCTTAATTGACCACAATTTCAATCCTAAACTCAAATTCACTTTTGATATGACCAAAATAAACCAAATCCAAGCTCAATTGGTCCATGATTTGAACCCAATT
>JXCR01146514.1:115439-132911 GCA_002079205.1 Phalaenopsis hybrid cultivar | reverse complement strand
CATTTCACATAGAATTGGATAGATATCCATTCTAAATGAACCATGAATTAATATATTGTGAAGATATGGTGTACCCTAGTTCCAAGTCAACACCCAGGGTCAATCCTAAAGCCAAGTAATTCTATAGGGACTCTTCTTGAATTCTCTTATAATGATCTTATCTACTAAATGCTAGAGGTTAAGATCATTATGTGGAATTTCAAGTTGAGTAAAAAGAAAAGTTTGAATTTCTAATGGTGAGGGTACCTTTTCTAATTTTCTAAGACTAGTCAATAGGAAAGTCCTATGGCTAGACCTAGGCTACTAAAAAAGTTTTCTAGACCTCAACCAAAAGTGAGGTCAACAATATGAATTTTTTAAGTTTAGATATTAAAAATAATTCAAAAATCTCATATTCTTCTACTTATCCACGCGACACCAACTCATCCTACGATGGCTTCGAACTCACACGTGGTGCACTCATTCGACGTCACCATCCACATCAGTTGCCACGCGGCTCGCGGTTCATGCACCGACAGCTCATCCGACTTGATCTCCTCCATTGGTTGGATACACGCGCGATCAGATGACTCTCTACTATCCTTCCCAAGTGACCTAACCCGTAAGTCGTTCACACAAAAACCTTAAGATCTTTGTTTAGACTCAACCAAATCACATGGGATTTGTTTCAAACCTTCATCTACTCAAGAAGAACACATCTATGCGGTTAATCAAGTATAAAATCAAGCCATCACAAATGGATAATCAAAATAAGCTCGGGCTAGGGTTATAACTCAATACCTATATCTGAGAGGGGAGGCTTCAATCACAAAGTTGTGGTAGCTTCGATTGGACCCAACGAACCTCCGGATGAATTCTTGTATCCTGGTGAATTGTCTATGTATGAATTCGATCAAGCTTGATTCCAAGTGTTGGTCTAGAGCTAGGTTGGAGGTTTTTTGAGAGGGGGCTTTGATAGGGAATCAACTCCTCTCACTGTGGGGATAGTGTGTGCACAATTAATTTGAGTTTGGTAGACTATGGAGAGATGTCCTGGTTTGAGCTGAAAGTTTGAGCTCAAAATTGGGCTTCCATAGTGGGGATCAGTGGGGGACAATGGTGGCAGTGAACTTGGGAGTTCTTGGAGAGTGTTTGAGAGCAATTGGACAGAGTTTCTCCAAGGATTTTAGCACACACCTCTCTTTGGCCATGGAAGAGTTGATTAAATAGAGGAGCTTAGAGGGAAGCTCAGGGCAAATTGATGGGTGCAAATTGATGCTTATGTGGAGGGTTTCAAAGTGCTAAAGCCAATTGGGATTGGCCAGCTAAGGTGGGTGAATTTGGGTTTGAATTTGAGCTTAGGGCTCTTGGTTTTGGTGTTTTTCGGCCACTAGGCCGGCCAACAGAGCCAATAGAGGTGGCCAGAAGGTCAAGTGAATCAGAGGGAGGCTTAATTATAATTTACCCCCAAGGGTTTGTCGTGATGGAAGAGATATTTTGTTTAAGACCCAAAAGTGGGAACAAATCCCTTAATTTAGGGACCCATTGGTCAATAGCTCATCTTGGCTGATTTAGGTGGGTTTAGCCTGGTCCAAAGGAGGAGCTTAGTGGCTGTGGAAACCTTAATTTGGTGACTTTAGGATGGCTGAGTCAATTTAGGTCCAAATGGCCAAAAGTTGGGTTTATGTTAGGCTAGTCATTACATTGAGCCCAGTTGATTGATTCATATTGTGTAGATGATTGTCATGAAGATTTTTTTATGAAGGATTGAAGTAATTTTGAGTTCAATTTGAAGCTCAATTTGAAGGCTTTTGGTTAATTTTGGCATGTTGGACTAGAGTTGGGTCTAGGTTGGGCTATGGTTCGGCTAAGTCCAAATTGATGGTTGAAAATGGTCTATAAAAATATCATAAAGAGTTTTCAACATAAATTATGTGTCAATTTTGGGGTTAGGGCATTCAATTATGTGAAATTTGGAGACATGGCCAATTTGGGGAAAATTTGGAGATTTTTGGACTTGGGTTAAAATTAAATGAAATTGAGGCCTCACCAAGGACAATTAAAAGTCAAATTTGATCTTTAAGAATGTTATGAAGAATTTAAAGTCCAAATTAAGGCAATTGAGTGGGCTATGGGGTTCAATTTGGTGGGATTAAGTCATAAGGCCAAAATTGGGGGTTTTGAATTAGATCAATATTGAGCTCAAAGCATGGGCCAATTAGGCACATATTTGGTTTATATTGATCAAATAAAAGATTAATTTGAGTTTAGAATTTAAATTAATGGGAATTGGGCCCAAATTGATGGACATTTGAGGTGAATTTGGGAAAATTGAGCATTTAAAGGCAAGTTGGGGGTTTTGGTCAAGTGATCACATTGGCCAAATTGGGTTCAATTATGGGGTCCAAATTGGTTTTGGAGACATTAGGATTAGTTTTGGATGTTATGGTAAAGTTTGGGNTTCGGGATAGATATAAAATTTGAGGTAAAGCACTCTTTCATTTAAACTATGAAAATTATGGGGTCAGTTTGATTTTATCTTTTTTTTCAAAAATAAAAAAAATTTTTTTAAAGCGAAAATTATGGGGTCAGTTTGACTTCATCTTTTTCAAAACTAAATTTTTTTTTAAAAAAAACATACTTCCCGAAGCGGGCAACGGGATTTCAATTCCGATGACCGACAGCTTCTTACGGGCAAACCCCACAAAGGGGTCAGTTTGACTTCATCTTTTTCAAAAATAAAAATTTTTAAAGCGTCCTTCCGAGGCAGCAACGAGATTTCAATTCCGATGACCGACAGCTTCTTACGGGCAAACCCCACACCAAAAATAATGCCGACAGCTAGCAGGTCATTTAATAACATACGTTAAGGGAGTTATAGAAGATGTACTAGTGAAATTGGATCAATTTATATTTCTTGTTGATTTCATTGTGCTAGATATGGAGGAAGATAAGGAGATACCTATTATTTTGCGGAGACCATTTCTAGCCAATCAAAGAGCAATGATAGATGTGTAGAAAAAAGAATTAACTATGCCCGTCAATGATCAAATAGATACATTTAATATTTCAAAATCAATGAAATATCCTACAAAAGGTAAAGATGATGAATGTTAAAAAAATAGATGTGATAAGATATTTAAGTGAATGTCATTTCAAAGCAACTAAAATTTTGAAGTTAAAGAGTTGGAACATGAACAAGAAGAACAATTAGATCAATATGAAGATTTATATAAAGAAGATTCAAATTATGTTCAAGAAAGTTTTAAAGTTTTGGACAGAGAAAAAAAGATACATCTCTTTATCCATCAATTGAAAAACCTCCTCATCTTGAGTTGAAGTTGCTTCCTGAACATTTGAAGTATGTTTTTTTAGATGATTCCTCTATATTACGTGTTATAATTCCTCAGAATTAACTTCAGAAGAAGAGGAGATTTTGATGAAAATTTTAAAGATTTATAAGAAAGCCATTGGATGGACAATTGTTGATATAAAAGGAATCAACCATTCAATTTGTATGCATAAAATTCATATGGAAGAGAACAACAAACCCAGTGCGGATCCTCGAAGGAAATTGAATCCTATTACTAAAGAAGTTGTTAAGAAAGAAATTCTAGAGTGGTTAGATGTTGGAATTATTTACCCTATTTCAGATAGTGCATGGGTTAGTCCAATTCACTGCATTCCTAAGAAAGGAGGAGTCACTATGACTTTAAATGAACATAATGAGTTGATACCAATAAGACAAGTCACAAAATGATGAATATGCACTGATTATAGAAAATTAAATCTCGCCACAAGGAAAGATCATTTTCCACTACTCTTTCTAGATCAAATGCTGGATAGACTAGCTGGGCATAAATACTTTAATTTTTTGGATGGATATGCTAGTTATCACTAAATACAAATAGCTCATGAGGATCAAGAGAAAACAACTTTTACCAGTCCTTATGGTACAATTGTATTTAGAAGAATGTCCTTTGGTTTCTGTAATTCACATGCTAAATTTAAAGATGTATGATGTCTATTTTTGTGATTTGATTGAAAAAAGGAATGAAGTTTTTATTGATGATTTTTCAGTGTTTGGAACTTCATTTGAATCATTTTTAGAACATTTATCAAAAGTTCTTAAGCGTTGTGAAGAAACAAATTTAGTACTTAATTGGGAAAAATATTAATTTATGGTAGCAGGAGAAATAGTTTTGAGACATCAAATTTCAGAAAATTGTATGTAAGTAGACCTTGCAATAATTCAAGTAATCGCTAATTTACCTTACCTAACAAGTGTGAAGGGAATTAGGAGTTTTTTAGGACATGTTGGATTCTACATGCGGTATATTAAAAACTTTTCAAAAATTACGAAGCCTCTATGCAATTTACTTGAAAAAGATGTAATTTTTAATTTTAATAAAGAGTGCCTAAAAGCTTTTGAATTATTAAAAAAAATTAATCATTGCACCAATTGTTATTTCACAAGATTGAGAAAAATTTTTTGAATTGATATGTGATGCTAGCGATTATGCTGTTGGAGTTGTTTTAGGACAAAAGCATGATAAGATTTTCAAAGTTATCCACTATGCAAGTAGAACTCTTAATGAAGCTCAAATTAATTATGCCACAACAAAAAAAAAGTTATTAGAATTAGTATATGCTTTTGATAATTTTAGATCATACTTAATTGGAACTAAACGTATTGCACATACAAATCATTCTGATATTAAGTATTTAATGAAAAAAGATGGATGCAAAATCAAGATTGATAAGATGGGTTCTTCTTTTGCAAGAATTTGACTTTAAAATAGTAGATAGGAAGAGAGCTAAAAATCAAACTGTTGATCATTTGTCCCGACTTGAATTAGAGAAACCACTTAATTTTGAAAAAGTGATTAATGAATATTTCCCAGATGAAGAATTGTTCATTGTTTATGCCGACATTGTGAATTTCATTGTTAGTGATATTATACCCTATGGAATGACATATCAATAGAAGAGGAAATTTTTATATGAAGCTAAAACTTATTTTTGGGATGACCCATTTTTTGTATAAACAAGAAAAAGATCCAATTATTTGAAGATGTGCCCTTTTAGAAGAAACATTTGAAATTATTCAAAAATGTTATAATTCTAATTTTGGGAGACATTTTAGTGTTGATAAAATTATGAAATAATCCAAAATATCATAATTCTGATTTTGGGAAACATTTTGGTGTTGATAAAATAGATTTTACAATCTGGATTTTATTGGCCTACAATCTTTAGAGATGTTAACGCTTATATCAAAACCTGTGATCGATGTCAACGAGTCATCCATATTTCTAGGAGGAATTAGATGCCCCTCAATTATGTGTTAGAAGTTAAGATATTTGATTTTTGGGGATTAGATTTTATGGGACCATTTATACCATCTTTCAGAAATTTATATATATTGTTAGCAATAGACTATGTATCCAAATGGATAGAAGTTGTTGCATTACCTTGATGTGATGCTCAAAGTGTTGCAAATTTTTTAAGAATGAACATAGTTTGTTGATTTGGGATGCCGAAAGTAATCATAACTGACGGGGAAAGTCATTTCAGAAATGCAATAAATGAGAAGTTATTAAAGAAATAACATATAAACCATAAAATTGTCATTGCTTATCATCCTAAGACAAGTGGTTTGGCTTAATTGTCCGATTGTGAATTTAAAATAATATTAGAAAAATCTGTGAATCCAACCAAAATAGATTGGTCAGTCAAACTTGACTATGCTTTGTGGGCTTATAGGATTGCATACAAAACTCCTATAAGAATAGCCTCATACAGGCTAATATTCAGGAAAGCTTGTCACTAACTAGTTGAAATTGACATAAAGTATATTGGGCAATTAAAGAATTTAATTGCAATTTAAAAGATGTTGGTAAGAAAATGTTATTGCAATTGAATGAGCTTGAAGATATTAGGAATGAATCTTATGAAAGTGCTAAGATTTACAAAGAAAAGATGAAGATGTGCCATGATCAGAGGAGTCTTACTAAAAATTTTCAGCCAAGGCAACAAGTTTTGCTTTACAATTCAAGGTTTAGTTTATTAATAGACAAACTTAAGTCCAGGTGGATGAGCCAATTTGTTGTTATGAAAGTTTATCCTTATGGAGCTGTGGATATCAAAGATCCTAAAACTGACAAAATTATTTAAGGTGAATGGTCACAGGCTGAAATCCTACTTTTGAGGTGACAAACTTAAATTAAATATTTTTTAAGATGTTGGGTCAACTAGAATAAGCATTTGTTACATCGGGCTGCGAAGTAAAACCAAACGCTCTGTGGGAGGCAACCCATAGTTATTTGTGTGTTTTTTTATTGTTGTATTGTTGTGTGTGATTTAGAAAATTATGGTAGTATTTTTTATTATAAATTAAGTTAGTAATTATTCTGAGACCTTTAAAGATGACTTAGACACGTTAGAATGAGTAATTGGACGTTAAGCTGACCTGTGCAAAATTGAGCACTGACACTTAAGCGCCGTCCAATGCTTAAGCGCTACTACTAAAAAAACATGTGCGAATTTCAATTTCAAGAAGTTTTGATCGAAATTTTGTTGGCCTAAACATGGGAGTTGTTCTAAGACGTGCTTAGGAGTTATAGGAAGAGTTTAGAGCCTAAAAATAGAAGTGTTATGTAAGAATTTTTATCACAATTCAATTCTAACCCTAAATCCTAAGTGAAATAGAGATATTTAAAAAAAAATGTCATCTTGGGAGAGTAATTTGAAGAAGAAGGAGGAGGCAATGAGAAAGAAGTTTATTAGTCAGAGTGCGCAAGAGTTTTATAATGGTTTCCTCACCATTTGTATTAAAAGAATAACAGAGAAAATCATTAAAATTGAGGCTAATGTGGCTTCAATTGAAGAAAAAGTGATGGAAGTTAATGCACATCTGGATCATATGGGATGGACACTTAAGATGCAGTTTAGATATACCAGTTTTATAGAAGAACTGGACAAGGCTATGTATCTGAAGAACAAGTGGATTGAAGAAGATTCAACTAGAGTTATTAATCATTGTCTGTTCTTTCAGAGATACATTCCAAATGCTGAAGGAGAGACTAATGAGAGGCCAGAATTCACTCCACCAACTGGAGAATAGAATTAAGTTTGTAGTCTTTTGTTTGTGTGTTTAGTTCTTGTTTAATATTAAGTGTTTTTAGTATGTTATTATGTGATAATTGTCTTGTATTTGTATTAGGAATTTTCTCATCCACGATTATTTGGATTGAGAACTTATGTATTTGAAAATGTTTGTAATCATTCGTGAATTAATATAAGTGTTTTGTTTGTGTAAAATTTCATGTTATTCTGTGTTGAATCAAATTACTTAAGATTGGTGAATCTTGAGTAAGAGGAGAGTTAAAAGGGAAGGAAATAATATATAAAGTGTTATGAGACCATGTAGGGTTGGTTGAATTAGGCTAGAAGTGCATTTCACTTAAATCAAAAAAATCAAAATTTGTGCACTGACGCCTAAGCGCCAAGACCCGCGCTTACGCGCTATCTAAACCGAGATACAGGCGCCTAAGCACCGAACCATTTGCGCTTAAGTGCCGGTTCACAAAAACCTATTCGCAAAAAATTTTAAGTGAAAAATCGGTCTGGAAACACCATTTTTGCACATTGCTTCATCTTTTTCCTTGGGTCATTCGCGATTTTGGAGCTAGGGCTTGTCATAGTTGAAGATTTCTTGGTGATTTGAGGCAAAAATTGCTAGATTTGACATCCTTGAGGTAAGAGCTTCAATTCCAAGCAAAAAAATTTTATTTTCACCATTTATTTTGAGCACATTCATGAGCTACCTGAAAATCACTATTCATTGTGAAAATTTGAGAAAAATCTATGGAAATAGCATGGATTTTTTAGTTTAAGCTTTTAGGAGTTTAGTTTAGTTATTTAGAGTTGAATGAGGAATTTATTTTTAAATTTATACATTTTTTTAGAAATGAAACCAAGAATGGAGAGAAGTAAGGGGAAGGCTCCATTAGATTCAACCAAGTTTGTTAGTTCAAGAGCTTAGGATCGTACAGTGATGCACTACAATCGAGAAAATTGATTCCTGAGCGGTGTTTTAAAAGTCCAGGAGCTATTGAAGATTTGATTTTTTTCCTCCATTTTGGAGCAATTTTGTTGTTTTTTTTTTGTTGTTGTAGTAATTTCTGTTGTGCGGGAGTTTTATGTGAATCTCCCTGAAGCTGATGAAGAAGGAGTCATGCTGAGGGGGAAGACGGTGAGTGCCTTTTCCCTTTAAGGTAATTAATCAGTTTTATCAATTGCCACCGAGTACTTTGTGTTTTTATTCAAACTATAGTCCTACGTAAGAGGAGTTAGATGAGATTATTTCATCTTTGATTGATGGAAGAGGGCTTTGGAAGATCACAAAAGAAAGAAGAGTAAACATTTCTACTTTAAAGTTGGTTGCCACTGCAAAGGCATAGCATTATTTTCTTTTTACTCGTCTACAACTAACAAATCATTTGAGTTAACTGACTCAAGATCGAACAACCATGAACTATTGTAATCAGCAGTTCAAGCTAAATGTTATTGGAGCTTTGATTCATGGAGTTATTCCCAATTCTATCGTTGCTGCCACTACTACAGGTTTGGGATTCATATCCTTGATCTTTTCTTTATGCGAGTAGGTTGGAGTTAGATTTTACAATTGGGAGGAGATCTTACAGCCACTAAAGCCCATTACTAGTGTGAATGTGAAAGCTTATTCACATCATTCTATTTTTGGTTGGATTTCTCCATTAGTTCTATTGCTTCGACATCAAAAGATATAAATTCAAAACAAATTCTTGTTCATCATATTAGCTCTCAATATCAACCAACTAATATTCTTACCAAGCTAATGTCAAGGAAGCGGCTCAATTTGCTTCAGACCAAGCTAACAGTTCAACTTAAACCTATTAGCTTGAAGAGGAGTAATAGGAGTGAGAATGTAACGTATTCGAAGATTGTTATGAGCCATTGATAAAATGTGTGGCCTATAGTCTGTAGACTTGAGGTTATATTTAGGTATATTCTAGAATAGAGAGTAAAAAATTGGCAAAGACCAAGAAAGCAAATTAATAAAAAATTAGTGATGCCGTTGACCTCACTTTTGGTTGAGGTCTAGTTCTTCCTCTTTAGTAGCCTAGGGTCTAGCCATAGGACATTCCTGATGACTAATCCTAGAAAACTAGAAAAGGAACCCTCATCATTAGAAATTCTAAACTCCTCTTTACTCAACTTGAAGCTCTACATATTGGTCCTAACCTCTAGCACTTAGTAGGTGAGGTCATTATGAGGGAGCTCAAGAAGAGTTCCCATAGGACTGCTAGACCTTAGGGTTGACCTTGGGTGTTGGTCTAGAGCTAAGTCACTCACCAACAATCACCTCACTCACAACCACTCATAAGCACGAACCACAATTTCTTGACTCCGATCCCTTAATCTTTTGGGATACTCATGTAGATGGTCCCCTAAACCCACTGGCCCTAGGCTAGGGTTTAGCTAAGGCCAGTACATAAAGGCCCCAAAATGGTATTTCCATTGGTCCATGGCTTATTTATGGTGGTTGGCACCCCAAATCTACCAAAATGCCCAACTTAGCCTTTTGTCCCTAAACCCCCAAATTACCTAGATACCCTTGGGACCCTAAATTTGGCCAAAATTATCAAATTTACCCAAAATACCCAAATTTATTAAAAAATCATTTAAAACCTTTTGAAAACATCCAAATTACCCAAAATCACCAAAAAAAATGCCAAATTACCAGAATGCCCCTCCTTGGCCCAAAATTCCTAAAACTCCAAAAAATCCCAAAAATTTTGAAAATACTCCAAATATTCCTAATTCAACTTTTCTCAACTACCACATAACCCAATTTGGCCAATTTGACCATCTTTAACCAAAATCTCCAAATTGTCTGTAAGGCCCAATTTCCCTAAATCTACTTCAAATGTCTATCAAATTGGTCCCGATTTCCCCCAATTTCAATCCTAAACCCAAATTCACCTTTCATATGACCAATCTAAACCAAATACAAGCTCAATTATCCCATTCTTTGAGCCCAATTTTGATCCAACTCAAAAGCCATAATTTTGGCCACATGACCTAATCTCACCCAATTAAACTTATAGCCCACTCAATTTGCCACAATTCATGTTGAAAACTCTTCATAACATTTCTAAATATCAAAATTGACCTTTAATTGGCCTTGGTGAAGCCTTAATTTCATTTAATTATGACTTAAGTCCAAAAGCCCTAAATTTTGCACCAAATTTGCTATGCCTCCAAATTTCACCAAATTGAATGCTTTAACCCCAAAATTGGCACCCAATTCATGTTGCAAACAATTTATGATGTTCCTATTGAAAATTTTCAACAATCAATTTAGACTTAGCCCAAGGCTAGCCCAATCTAGACCCAAGTTTACCCCATCATGCCCAAAATAACCAACTCTCCAAAAATCCTCCAAATTGACCCCCTAATTGAACTCAAAATCATTTCAATCCTTCACCAAAATTGTTCATTGCAATCATATACATCAAATGAATCAATAAATTGGGTCAATTGACATAGATAACCTAGCCCAAACCTAAGTTTTGGTCATTTGAACCCACATTGGACAAATGCACTAAAATTAGCCTAACAACCCCAAAGCCACCAAATTAATGACTCCACAGCCATTAGTTGGACCCTAGTGACCAAGCTAAACCCCATAAGACCACCTAAGCTAAGACATGGACCAAAGATCCCCTAAATAAAGGGATTTTGATTCCATATTTGCTTAAGCCTTGGATATTTTTGCCAAAACTAAACCTTAACTCATTTAATTGTTGTGACATATTCCCCTGGCTCACCTGACCACGTAGCCACCTCCCTTGGCCTGGCCTAGTGGTCGGAAAACACCAAAGCTGTGAGCCACCTCCTCCAAATCAAACCCATTTCAAACCTAGAGGCCACCTCATCCAAATCGAATGTTAGAGCCACTCTGCCCTCCACCTAAGAATCACTCTTCACCCCCTAATTGGCCATGATAGCCATCCCAAGCCCTTTTTTAATAAAAGCTCCCCTTTTGATACCTCCTCAGGTCAAGCCAACCACTTTCCTCCACTGATTCTCACTGTGGAAGCTCAATTTTGAGCTCAATATTCTTCCTAAAATCAGGACAGAACTTAATAAACTTCCACACTCCACCAAACCCAAATAAAACTTACCCACACCTTCACCACAGTGAAAGATGGAGAAGCCCCATCAAATCCCCCATAGAGACCCTAGCATAGCTTTAGACCAACACCTGAAATCGAGCTTGGTAGAATTCATACATATACCTTTCACCACATCAAGAGGCTCAATCCCTAGTCTCTTTGAACTCCAACAAACGTGCTGAACACCTCTGATTGAAGCTTCCCTTCTCAGAGCAAAGGTATTGAACTCCTTCTCTGCCCGAGCCTATTTTGATTCTCCATTTTATTAGGCTTAATTTCATGGCATTTTAACTACATAGATTTGTTGCTCTAGTCTAGACGAGCATTTAAAAAAAAATTCATTCAATTTGGTTGAGAAATGAAAGAGATATCAAGTCTTGAAAATGGACGGTTCTTGGGCTAGGCCATTGGGGATGATGATGGAGAGCCGTCTGATTGCACGTTTATCTCATCAACGGATGAGATCAAGCCGGAGAGCGCTTCCTTACGCGAATCGTGAGCCTAGTCACCGCTGAGGTGGATGGCGGCATCAAATAGGAGTGCACTGTGTGGAGCTTCGGAGTTGCCTAGAATGGGGTCGCACCACACGTTTAAATAGATAAATAGGGAATTAAATAAATCAAGAAATGTCCCAAATATTTGAAAATTCATATCTTGGTGTAGAAAAATCATATAAACAAAATAAAAATACATTAGTGCTCAGTGAATATAGGAGAACAATGTGGAAATAATTTGAACTCCATTTGATACATGTTTTATTTTTAATTAATTAAATACAATTTTTAGTATTTTGATTCTTCATGCATGTAGACATTTCACCATGACTTGAAATTTTAGCATGTTGTTGCCTCTGTCTTAAGGAACATTCCCTGATTTTTCCAAAGTCATAGGAAATCTCTAGACAGAGATCCATATTTTTTAAATTTATGTCTATTATTTGCATAAACTAATCATAATAATTAGCATGTTGCTTAGAAAACTCTAAGAAAATTTTGAAAGATTTGCTATGACCACAGAACCCTTTAAAAAATATTTCATGGGTTAAATCATTAACAATGCACCTAATTTCTACCAACCCTAAAACATAAAGAAAATTAATTTTGGGTAACGCAAACATCTAAATGACTTGATTTTTAATCTCCACTAAGATTTAAATTTCAGAGAACTCCCCATAAAAATTTCAAAATATTTTGAGTTCATTTAATAACTAAAACGAATTTTCTAAGTTAAATGACACTTTTGGCACTAAAATGATTTTTGATAATCAAAATATAAATAAAAAAATTATGAAAATTGGTTTTTTGAGTTCTCTGTGATTAGAAGAATTTTTTAAAAATAAAATGATGTTTAAGATAAAAATTTCATTTTTAGCCTATTTTTAAATATTTTAGATAATTAAAAATGATAAAAATTACAAAAATAATAAAATTCATGAAAATAATCTAAAATATTTTTTAAGCACTTAGGAACAATTGGAATATGTTTCTTAATTTTTTAAGTGAAGATATTGAATTTTAAAGCTTAAAATAATTTTTAAAGGCTAAAAATGGATCTTCACCAAAATAATTCCACTAAATCAAAGAAAAATCAGAAAAATAAAAAATTTCCTTCTCGAACCTCAGGGAAATTTTTCAAAAATATAAAAATTAATTTTCCACACTTCAAATATTTTATAATTAATAAATTCTCCAGAAATTAAAATAATTCTTATAGTTCACAAAAAACTTAATAAATCATGAAATTTGTTTCAAATGGTTCTATGATCTAAGTCTACCTCTAGTAAAAATTTCGAGGGATGATGATTTTTTTTTTTTCAAGTTATGAAATTTTCTTTCAAATATCCTATTTTTGCATATAAAAAATTATGTAAATTAAATTAAAATTTGAAAAATCACATTTTCACCTCTGATGTCTTGATTAACCCATAAGTGATGTGGGATGAAAATTCCAAAGTCATTTGGATTAATTTTAATAAATTATGAAGTCATAGAGCCTTAGGGGCAAAAATGTAATTTTGGAAATTTAGCCTTAATTCAAAGAAGGAAAATGGTAACCTCTGATTTTAACTAACTTATTTGGATGATTGAAACATAAGAGAATTAATTGGTAGAAACCAATCTCACTTTTGTTAAATAAAAGATAAAATTGTAATTTCCTAAAATTATTAAAGTTTGGAAGTTCATTAAATTAAATAACCTTAGACTTAGGGGTATGACTTTGGAAGTTGATAACTCACTAATTTAATACCCCTATTTGAGGTTCAAATGAATTTCAAAAGTCTTAAAAATGAATCATCATCACTTAAATTTTTAGTCTCTTTCACAAATAACTAAGACATCCACCAAAACCTTAACGGCTTAGTTGTGACCAAGGCTAAATCAAAATTCGTTAAATGAGGATTAGAAAAGAGAACATAGTTAAAAATTGAACATCTTTCAAACACTACAAGCCCAAATTAAAAATTGGTTGAGTGCTTTGATAACTTTAACTTGCCCCTTTTATGGGTCTTCATCCACATAATTTACAAATTAAATCACAACTGATAATTACCCTACTCTTAGAGGTAATTGAAACATCAATGTTAACTGAGCATTAAAAGTATTTTTAGGATGGATTTATTAAGCAACATAATAAGTTAAAATGAGCTTGAGGCTTTTCACCAGACGGTGAGAGGGAAGCATGGACTTGCTTCTTCCTCCAGACCTGTTGGATACCTCAGAGGTCTACTAAACCTAATATGTTTTGCTTAACAAAAATCATCCTTAGGGTTAGGTATGTCGCCAAAACTTTACTTTCCTGCTTCATATAAAATGCCCTGACATGCATTTTGAGTTTTAGGTGGTGGAACGAGAAGACTCGCCAGGTATGCTTTTACAGTTTACGGAGCCGTCTTTCTTGTACTTTCATACTGTACATTTTTTGTTAACACAAACTTGCATGCTAAACAACGATGTCATTCTGCATGAAAACCAAAACTGTCAGGATAGCCACAAAACCAAAACCAAAACCAACACTAAAATTAACCAAGATAAAATTCATCGCCACAACATCCAAAATATAAAACAACTCAAAATTTAATCACAAACATCACACAAAACAATAAATGCAACTAAATTAAGATGTTTCTATCAGATGATGGAGAATCCCTCAGATGAGGTAACTTAAGGTTGCTAATGAGGCTTCCCACGGTCTAAATGAAAGTATGAAACTCATTAAGTTGAGTTTAATAAATTTATTTGGACTAAGTGAATCCAACAGAAAATAGTGATGCCAGAATGAGGGAATCGTAGGATCCTAATTGGTGTCACTCTAATCATCATTAACTTCCCTCATAAAATTTAAAGAACTAAAACCATATGGCCACTTAAATTGACATCATAACGTGATACCCTAGAAAACTTAAACTTGTCACGACAAGGAGCTTGGAGCTAGTATGGTTGGCAACACAACCATCTTTAACAGCAAAACTTGTCTTCCCCAGCTAAACTGTTTCCTTCCTTAGAATTAAATAATAAACCATAGAATTACAAGGTTGTCTGCTTAAGCAACATAAATCCTGACCTCATCTTTAGGCCTTTGCACAATCATGTTATGCAATATAAGCCCTAACTCGCCTTAAGATTCCAAGGTTTTCGTTTGTCACGACCTAAATCCTCACATCTTCCAAGCTATTTGTGTGATCGTTCCACACAAATGTAAGTCCTAACAAATAAAATTGGCAGGATGAAACACCTAAATATTTCTCCTCAAAACCGAAGCCAAACCATAGGATAGACTGGGAAGTCACCAAGGTTCTCCTTCGGATCTATGACATCCCCTAGATCTTCCACTTTTGGACTCTACAAAAAAATGCTCTAAATTTGAGCCAATCCCATTTCACATCTATTTGCCTGATCTTGTTGAAAAGTCATATCCTTTGACCTCCTTGAAGATAATATTTCCTGATTTTTATTGAGAATTTTCTTAGGTGACTTTAGTTATCTAAGATGTAATTAACTATAGGGGCTTGCCCTTATAGGAAGCTTTTTCTGAACCCAGCTTAATATAAACCCTATTTAATTCTTCATATTAAATAGGGAAAATTATCGGCAAATAAAATATTCGCAGAGCAAACGAACGTCATATATTTCTCAGTTTTTTTGATCGAGCCTCATCCTCAAGTCTTGTGTTTATCCTTCGGGAAAGATACAGTATTTGACGTACAACGCTCTTTCATTTAAACTATGAAAAATATGGGGTCAGTTTGATTTCATATTTTTCCAATCATTAAAATGTTCTTCCGAAGAGGGCGACGAGATTTCGATTCCAGTGACCGATAGCTTCTTACGGGCAACTCCCCCCAATCAAAAATAGTGCCGACAATACCCTACTGTACTCTTCTTCTCAAATGCCTTGTCTCTTTGTTTTATCAATGTTATTTCAAAAACTATAAGAACACATTCATATTGCATGTTATCTCCGATGACGATCTTATCCACTTAGTGCATGGGATCGAGTACATAATCAAAGGATTTGAACTTCACCATAGCTTCCCCTCCTCTCAAAAACCATATTGAAAAATAGAATATCCAGAAAGCCCTAAATCTAATGTGGGTTTCATGCCAATCAATGCGAGAAGACATTAGTTGTGATGCCAGTGAAGTTGGCTTACTATGATGACATATTGCGACGGAACCCAGGGAAAGTCTCTAGTGAAGTTGCCCAGCCTAGCAGAAGAGGTTTCTCAACAATCGGTTTATGTGATGTTATTTTAGATAGTTTCTTTTTGTAAATGGCAGAACGACATACAACAGGTCCAAAATCATGTAGATTCGCATAGTGAGATGACAAAGAAATTCAATTGTGTTCTATACACTTCGTGGGGGCATGGGTTTACCAAACAAGCTAGAAGAATTTTATCATTATTCCCTACTACAGAATTGTGCTCTGTCTCATCCTCAAATGATGCTTGCGATTAAAATGTTTTTTTTTTTTTTGAAAAAATCAGTCAGAATCACGGTTAAACGTCTGCATCGGTGTTATTTTCTTATGAACTGACCAATTTTTTATTAATTTATTTAAAATATTTTGGTGTAATTATGGAAAGGAGAATATTAATTAAGAAATTTGTATGAGGAGATTAATGATTTTAAAAAAAAAACTAGGAGCATAGACACCTTTTTTAAAGAAAAAAGGGGGTTTAACCGATCACCCCAATTTTTTATATAAATTCTAATCAATGCCCACTCCTCTCTCTCGTGCCTTCTTATGCTCGAACTCTTGCGTTTCCCGCTTCCATTGAGAGAATTTTCTTCCTCTAGTGTTTTCGATAAATTCTACTCTCCGGCTCTCATAGAATAAAATATTTCCTCTTCTTATGATCCTTGTTGTAGCCAAATTTTCTCTTCCACTATCATTTCACTACTAGTTGATTTTTGTACATGTCTTCACTCTGCAAAGTGTTTCTTAAAATTTAGGATATCAAAACAATAAGATTTCATGCTAGAATTTCAATAAAAGAGATCATTTCAATTTTAATTAGGAGAGTTTAATTAATTCTATTTGATAAGATTTAGAATAACTACTACAACATATAATTGACAAAGAAGCAATAATTATTGGAGATGATTTAAACATGCACACATATTTTAGTTTGATGGAATATAACTTGATTCATCTTGATCATGAAATAAAAGCAAATGATAAATGGAAAGATGTCATATTCTTTATTGTGATTCTTTCTATCCTTATAAAAATTAAAACACATTTAAAGATGTAAATCCTTATGATATTTCAACTTCTAGAAAAATAAAAGTCTTAAAATTTGATAAAATTCTATTAAGTTTTTATTGATTACCAAAAATTTGGAAGTCTTAGAAAGACATAATGAGTAATTTGAAGAAAGATATATAGTTTGATAATTGGTACAATAAATTTAAAACTATGAAAAGAGAGAATGAGATGTATGTAGAATAATTAATATAAGAAATAATTAATGCATCTAAAACTCTATTTCAGTTAGATAAATGAAACAATTATATATATAAAGACATCTATCAAACATGGAGTTATTATTGTGAGAAACTATTAAATAAGAGATTGAAGATTTTTTGTTTTAATGAAGGAGTCTAGTGAACGATATAATAAAATGTTTTATGCATTTGCTTAAAGAAGGTTAAGCTAGCTCTAAAAGATGATAAATAAAGAAAAGATTTTAGATTGAAATTTAAAAAAATCACAAGAGCTATGATAATATTTTATATATATATATATATATATATATATATAT
>JXCR01146514.1:98772-115196 GCA_002079205.1 Phalaenopsis hybrid cultivar | reverse complement strand
TATATATATATATTTTTAATAAAATTTTAAATACTGAAAATATATTAAGTAATTATAAAATATTAATTTTAATATCAATATTCAAGAATATAAATTTTGTGCAAGATTATGGTAATATTAAGAAGATTAAATTTGTGTTATACAACAAAATTATGCAAGAAAATGCTAAAATATCATTAAAATAAGATATACCAATTTTAGAGAACTATTTTTTGTTTCAAGCAAAAAAGACTATCTATTAAAATAATTTTATTTTAAAATAAAAAGTAAATTATAGAGAGAAAAAATTGACTTTCATATAATATTTACTGGTCATGAGTATTCTTATAAAAATTAAGACAAAAGAGAATTTAGTACAATTTATGATAAAGTGATGCGAGTTAAATGCAAGTTAAATTAACAAATATATGCATATTAAGTATTCATTATTATTAGAAATAATTAAAACAACAACAACAACAAAGCCTTAATCCCACTACGTGGGGTCGGCTACATGAATCCTTTTTCAACAATAACAACAACAAAGCCTTAATCCCACTACGTGGGGTCGGCTACATGAATCCTTTTTCTCCATTAGAAATAATTGTACAATACAAAAAAAAAATATTTTAATTATCTTTTTATTAATATTAAAAATTAAAAAAAAAACTAAATCTTTTGTATTAATCATGTAGAAAATTAAAATAATAAAATAAATATTTGGAAGATAATGATCTTAAAATTAATAGAAGAAATTCTAAATATATGTCATATAATCTTGGCACTATGATCCTGATAATTATCATTTAATATTATTAGAAGATAAATTTGACATCTAATTATGATATTTGTAAGTATTTTGGATCAATTATATGAGATTGAATACATAAATCTTGTTGTAGCTCTAGAGCTGACTTAATGATTAAAATAAATAAAACATTTTATGAATTTTATATGATAAGAGAATATCATTATAAGTTAAAGGCATGCAACAATAAGAGGTGAATTGGGTGTGAAAACATTAAGTCAAATATGTATTACAACAGAATAGTATATTAAATAAACACTACATGGTTTACGCCAATTAGCGTCAGACTAATGCGAAGCTGATATGGGGAAAATCCAACGCTAGAAAGGGTTAGCGTGTTATTTGCATTGGACGTTTACAAGAACAATAACAACAACAATGACAAACCTTTATCCCACTATGCATTGGACATATAGAAGATTAAAAGCCGAGATCAGTAATATAATTAGCATTGGATATGCCCGACGCTAATTATTCGCATCGTATTTAGTGTCCGTCGAGCTCATTGTTATCCAGCTTCAACGCTCCCAGAGACAACATAATTTTATGATGAAATTTTGCATTGAAAGCTTGCGAATGCAACTTGGTGTCATATTTGTCTCCGAGTACATCGAATGTGGAAAAATTTAAAGGATTAGCATCAAAAATTTTGACCCACCGTTCGGACCCAAACTTATAGCAAACAAGAAAATTTAAAAGAACGATCAGATTTTCATAATTTACACACAACAAACAAGAATAACATAATAATTTATTTATCTATCATCCCAACTCAGAATTTATATTACAAATAAACACCAACAATGAAAAAAAAATAATATAATAAATATTGATCTAAATTCTTTAATGTTCACGTCTGAACAAATAATATATGTTCACGAGCTCAAAAAGAAAAAAAAAAAACATAAACCCATAAGGCGGGGTTACATCATCAAACTCCTAATCACCCACCTCCACCTCCTCCTCCTCAAAACACATTGGTTGTTTGCCCCTACGATTTGCAATACTCTCCATTACGTGTGCTTGAGTATCTTCAACTCTCTCTGGCCTTCACTCATATTATCCATCATCTAATGCAACTCTTTATTCATAGCACTCTGCTTCTGCCTTTCCGGCCGTCGCCGTCGTTTGCTTCTTCGCATGTGGTCCGGTTGTTATCGTTGTTGTGTGTGGAGTCGCCAGCTTGTCTACACAATTGTATACCCTCTCTCTCTCTCTCAATCTGAATAATTCTCTAGTATATTACATTTTAAGCAACTAGGGATGCTTAAGAAAACTCTCAATTAATGTTGTAACTCATCCTCAGTAAGTTTTAATGTCATTGTTTTCAAGGAAGGAGTTTGAAAGTCCTATCCTAAGGGTAGCAGATGCTTGACGATTTAGAAGAATCTTGTAAAGATCCTGAACTGTCCTTTGATTTTGTGTTCTTTTCAATGGTTTAGTTGAGGTTCAACCTTTGCCATTAGTTTTGGGTAGTTAGAATGACCATCCCTGCAAAATAAAATTAGCACACCCTAACAACATACAATGTAAATCTAGAATGACATCCACCTTTTCTCTTCAACAGCCTTGCAAAATAGTGTTAGCATAAAGTGTGCTTTTGTTCTCATATAAGAAATCAGACACTCTTTAACCTTAATTCACCTAAATCTGAGTTTAATTTAAACTAATCTGGGCTAGGTCAGGCTGATCTGAAGTGATTTTCTGGCTGATCCGAGTTAGCTTAGGTTTGCCTTGGGTCAACTTCAAATTGGCTTAACTCAAGCAGAGTTTAACAGGATTGTCCCAGAATGACCCAGTTTTACTGGGATTAAGCTAAGCTTGACTGATTTAGACTCACTCAAGGTGGAGCAGAGTTGATCCAAATTAGGCTGAGTTATCTTTGAATTAACCCGGGTTAAGTTGGGTTGACTCGAGTTAAGCCTCTTCAGTTCGGTTAAATCTAACTCCAGTTAGACTTGCATGAGTTTAAGTTAATTTAGATTTGATTTTTCCTTTACTCAAATTAAGTTTAAATTTAAATTGGACTTTAGTCGATCTTCAATAAAACTCTGTTCAAGTTGAGCTTAAGCTAATTTCAAAGTCGAGTTCCTGATAAGATTAACCTGTTTAACCCGAGGTAATTCAGTCAATTTGGTTGAACCCGGTTAGGTTGGGTTGACCCAATGGCTTAGGCTGATTCAGGTTAACCAAAGTTAGGTCGGGTTGACCTGGTGTTTTAAGTTGATTTGGGTTAACCTAAGTTAAGTCGGGTTGACCTGGTGATTTAGTTGATTTGGGTTAACCTGAGTTAGGTCGGGTTGTCCCTGTGATTTAAGTTAATTTGGGTTAATCTAAGTTAGGTCGGGTTTACACAGTGGATTTAGGTTGATTTTGGTTAACCCGAGTTAGGTTAGGTTGACCCAGTGATTTAAGCTGATTTGGATTAACCCGAGTTTGGTCGGGCTGACCTAGTGGTTTAGGTTGATTTGGGTTAACCCGAGTTAATTTGGATTGACTCAGTGATTTAATTGATTTAGGTTAATGGAATACACCATCCGTTCTCTCTGGCTAGTTAGATATATGGCCCTCATTTAATGGAATACGACATGGAATCAAAGTTTCCTTATAGCTAACATGTTCTCCTCTTAGTTAAGATGTAATTCTATCAGCATTCCTTTCTAATAAGACAGGGGAACAACAATAACCTTTCAATAATTAGTATATTACCTCATTTAATGGAATATGACATTCATTCGCTCTTGCTAGTTTGATGTGAGGTACTCATCAAACAGAATCAAGGCTTTCCTCAAGCTTACCTGTTCTCCTCTTAGTTATGATGTAAGGACATTAACATTCCTCTCTAATGAGACAAGGACATGAAATCAACTTTCAATGATTAGTATGTGACCTCTTTCGATGGAATATGACGTCCTTCCTCTCTAGTTTTTTTCCCCAAGTAGTTCTCAAAATGGATGTGAGGCCTCCTCAAACAGAGCCATGACTTCCCTCTAACTTACCTTTTTTGCTCATAGTTAGGATGTAAGTCCATCGGCATTCTTAATAAAGAGTTGGAGGAACGACATCATCTTTTGAGGATTAGTACATATCTGGTTAATTGGATCATGAATTGCCTCTTCAAACTAGTTACTTGTCTTTCAAAAAATCTCACTAAATGAAATCCTTAGTAAGAGCTTTTGGAAGTTTTTGTCTAATCAACCAAATAAAAATAAACAAATGCAACAAAAACATCTACAAATAAAGTCAACCTAATTTTTCTTGGACATCTATTGTTCCAAAAATATTCAGTGACAAATTCAACTCAAACCTTGTCTTCCCTAGACACCCTCTTGTCCTAGGATTCCCTGATTGAGAGCTTAACCTTCAGGATACCGGGATGCCTTGCTAAACTGATTGGTCGGTTCAATCAATGCATGTGTAGCATACCTGTTGAGTACATGACACATATTAGGGGTTTTTTGTTGTCCTCACGCTTGTGAGGACCACTTCTGTCTCTAAAGAAACATTAGATTTAGCCTTATGGTTTCCTAGTGACCTTCTTAGATGACTAGAGATGGAACTCACCCATATAGGATTTCTACTACACTCACTTAGTGTTTCTATAGATTAAGCCCAAATCCTCAACCCTTAGTTGAGATGGTTGAGGGTCTAGCCCAGTGAAAGCCCAAATGGACTCCTTATAGTTGGGGTGCCCTAATTTACTCATGAAGCTCAAAGCATTAGGATTCCCTTTTAGACTAAATGGATTCCCCTGAGATTCTCATTGACCTAGGAAAAACCCACCAGACAAGAGGCAAGGCCTAAGCCAATGAGGGTTTTCTTACCACATTACCCTAAAAACTCTAGAAACCCCATGACAACAAAATTTAAACCCAAGTGGGAGGGGTGAGGCACCAAAGTCAAACTATGGTCTCACCTAATGCTTTCCCAACATCAGTTAACCCTAGAATCAACATAAAACCTGAACACATCAACCCAACTCCTAAAATTTGGATTCACCAAGATTCACCAAACCAACTAATGAACAACTAATTTCCCAATAGCAAAACAAAAACCAATTCAAAATAATTAAACCAATGACACTTAAATGTCAAGATTAAATTATGGATTCCCACTAAGCTTAATTCTTTTGGGCCAACCCTAATAATCCAAGGCTAAACTTAAATACAAAAGCCCAACCTTAACTTTAAAACCAAGCCGAAATGGGAGAACTCATGGCCCATATGACATGGCTCATTCCCCATGGGTCAGCCATGATACACATGACACACACACAAGACTCAAATAACACACCATGACAGTGCAACCTAAACATGAATTAATTAAAAGAAAATTAAAATTAAAAACAAGAATAAAAACACAATCCATGCACACTTAAGCAATGGGACTCACACTTGGAACCTAAGTCTAACTCACCCATGTTCAAACCTTAGGGAAATACTTAGGTCAGGGATGAATCAATCCAGACCACTTCTCGTCATAGCCTCCTCACCAAAAGCTTCCCTAATCTTCTCATAGCTTGACCATGCCTCCTCCACCACCATTGCAACTCACCTTGGTCAAGACATACATCAAAAAATGGGAAAAGCTCTTCTTCCGCTGCCCAAGCTTTTGTGATTCCTTTGCTCATTCTCAAAATTTTCATCAGAGTCTCCCAAGCAGACCAAAGCTCCCCCCATGGCTATCCATGAATATAAAAAGCCCTCACCTGAGAGCACCTTACCTCTCTCAAGATTACAAAAATCTCACTTAAACTCCTTGCCTAAAACACTCAGGTTGCTCTCATAAACCCTAGAGACCACTTCCCACAATTTTCAAGCCATCTCCACCACCACACAACTTTAAATTCCCCTCTAAAATCCATAACCTCTTACAACTTCTGCACCAACCTTACTAAAACTTTATTTCAACTCTTCTATAAGCTTCAAAAGCTTCTAAAACATCTCCCCCAATCAAAATCCACTCGTTCAACACTCCTTAACCTACCTCAGCACTAACTCGAGCCACCCTTTGGCCTAGCATATAATTAAGACCAACCTCAAAGTAAATTGAAGTAAGGGGAAGCTTTGTAGCATCAATGTGATCATCTCTGCTAAGCCCAACCAATGGAAGAAACACATATTCAAGAGAAAATTGGAGGTTCCAATAGAGTGGATTATAATGTGCTAGCTTATCTTAAGAGGTTGCTGACCAAACTAATTATCTACAATGCTCTGATCCTCTCAAAGGAGATGAGGGAGTCTCTGATCAAGAATTTGTTTGATCCAGAAATTTTTTTAGCTCAGTTGGCTTGCACATCATAGAATGAAGTTTGTTCGTTAAAGGAACAACCTGACATAACCTTCATCAATGAAGACTTGCTACTTGGTGCTACCGACCACAATCGACTGCTCAACATTCAGTCAACATCGACAGATTCATACTTTCTAAAGTTTTGGAAGATCCAGGGGTTTCACTCAACATGATGAGTTTACAGATGTTAGCATATTTGGACATCGATGCTCAGGAGCTTATAAGATGATGTTAAGAGGATTCAATCAGAATGGAGTCATCGCTACACCAGTGCATTAAGTATTGCAAGGAAGGACAAGAACACCACATCATGGAGGATTTACAACCATTCTCGATTCATGAAGTAGGCATTCACGAAGACGCAACATACTATACTCTTCAAAAGAAGACCGTCTTTTTCTTGAGAAGTTGTACCAAATAAGATTAAATATTTAAAGGGATCTTAAGAGTGAGAACATTCAACTCTACTTTAACGATCTTCCACGAATCCTCTGCAATAAGTTGGTGGGGGTTCTTTTAGCCCACGCATTTGAGATTAAGGTTGGGGACGTGGACGAGGAAGAACAAGCACGATTGTTGAACGAACTAGGTCAACTATCAGCATCGACATGGAAGGAAGCTTTGAGGAAGATAGGACCGATGACAAAACGATGATGATAAACCATAAGAAATTGAAATTTGAGATCTCCTTAGAGGATACAGAGAAAAGTGAACATGAGCCGATGTATGATCAGATCAACCACTACGTCCTTGATAAGAATCCAACATTTCAATCCAGAACCAAGCAAATTCAGATCAGGTATCACTTTATATGATCGATGTTAGACTACAGACAATTGCTCGTTGAGAAAATTTGTGAAAGCAAGAAACCTGTTGATATCTTAACCAAGGGTGTTACACTTGAGAATCTTAAGTTATACACAATTTCAGTTGGTCTTCTAGAATAAAAATTGGGGATTTGAGTTGCAGAGGTAGAGGACATCATAGTTTAAGAAGAGGAAGGTGCAGCTAGTGCACAAGTCTCCAAGTGGGAGTATTATGACTATTTTGGAGTCCGTTCCACTTTGCTCCTATTGGTAGGTTTGACATTTATGGAAGTTATTTGAATTTGCTATTTTCTTGGATCTTCTTCTTTCCTTTCCTTGATCTGTCGCGGCCCTCCAAATTTGGATCCCGCCTCTATTGTTTCGTGACTATTAAAAACCATCGCTCACTTTGTTTGACAAATGCGAGCAAGATCTGAGTGACTGCAATAGAAGAAGAAGGAAGTTCCGGGCGGCTACACTCCAATAACATGGAGATTTCGAATGCGACCATGGCATTACGCTTGACTGAGACAAGTCCGGACGAAGCAGTTGTTGGCAGTGGCAACCAAGCAAGAGGTAGGTGTTGCGGGCGGCTTCAAATCCAAGGAAGAGGGAGAGTTAGAAAGTTGAACATAACTGTTGTAACCACGATCGAGAAACTTTGTAATTCTTCAAGCAATAAAATCAACTGCAACTCCGTTGACGTAGGCAATTTGCCGAACCACGTAAATTGTGTCTTGTGTGATTTTTTTCTCTTTTCATAATTTCTCGTTGTTGCCATCATTTTTTTTTCACAGCATCAAGGACCGAGGGCACGTACAAACACACTATTGTTGTACCATGATAAATCAACTTTAATTTTCTTGCTTCTACTTTTTTGCACTACTTACTCTCCATACATTATTCTTACTTCATTTACTATTTTCATGTTGTGGTATAACAAGATCTCATAATGTTTAGTTTATATATTAACGACATGTTGCCCTGAATCATTTTTAAAACATATAATTATATAAAGAAAATTGAACTACTTGTGCCTTTGCTCTGAGTTATTTCAACATTATAAAAATTTCATTTATTCTTTAAAAAATTTCTAGGCAATTTGCTAATCAAATTTTAAGATAAATATGAATAACACTTTTCAAAAACTAAATTAATAACTTCTTTTAAATCACTTAATACTACATCTTCCCTTTCAGCGTGCCATACACTTCAATTAGGGTTGATGTTTCCTAATACATGTAAATTTTAGTGATAGTTCCTTGTAATCGTCTGAGTAGTCTAACTCCATTGAGCCTTGTGGTCCTCTATGGTTGAATTAACAAAGCTATTAGTGTTGTTACACTTATAGTTATCAAAGGAGCTTGAAGATGTTAAGGTTATTACTGGCATAAATAACGATGGTCAGCATTAACAATCTGCGTTAGATATCAATTAATTTTGAGGGAAAGTGGGAGTTAATAATCTATTAACGGTGCGTAACATGAATGAATCAATTGTAAACTTCAGAAGTTTGGCATTGTTAATCATCAAACATTATGTGAGAAAATCAAGGAGTTGACTTATTATTTCCCATGAAAGAGAACATGAACATTTAGAATAAAGAGAGAGTGGTTTGGATAAGAGAAACGTTCGAGATAATAGACTAATTTTCTATGATATAATCAAAGCTTTACAAATTTTTATGACCCAACAATTGTCACTATCAAAAAAATTGTCAAGATTATATATATAAAAATCTGCTATTTTATGGAATTTGTGAGAGATATTATATCCCTTTTATTGGAAACTACCAAATTAAAACTCTTATAGGGCATTCCAAACTAATGCCTCTTTTGGCCTAGAACCTGTTTATTAATCTCACCCTTGCTAGCTTAAGCAATTTTGTTGGACTAGAGTTAGTCGTGGAGGCCAACTAGAGGTTGGCAATGATGACTATTTGATCCAATTGTGCCTCTATTGATATAATTTTGATTGATGATTGAAAGTGCTAATTTGAATTTCATTGCAATAAATTCAAAAGAATAGATACATCAAAATTTCAACATAAAAAAGCAGGAATAATCGGTCGAGCATTCATTGTTTTCTTTTATTATAACGAAATAATTCAAAAAATAGGCTATACATTTGGTCTCCCTATAAGCAATTCAACACAGCAGAAATATTTCAAAACTAGTGTTTTTATAGTAGTTGCATTCATTTTGAGTCATTTTTGAAATTTAATTTGAGATACTGAAAAGAAAGTCACAAGTACACTATTTTTGAGGTAAAGTGTTAATCTTCCTTGGGGCATTCAGCACAACAAACTATAAAATTATACTAATAAAGTACTTGAAAATTGAAATCATACATTTTTATCAAAATCAGTCCTTTGGTTTGTATGGGTCATGGCAATAAAAGGGAAGCAAGCCAATGCGAAAGGGGACCAGAGTAGTTACATTAGCGGCCAAAACCTTTTGATGCAAAATTCAAGTTGCTTGAACATGAAAGGAGAAAGTCGAGCCCGTTGATTTTTTAGTGGGTTCATTTTTACTTAGATTTTCTACCTATTAATATGAAAACTATTTTGTCAAATTAGGCATTTTGACGGCAAGCGCAAAAAAATCCAAGATCAATCAATCTTGAA
The DNA here is from genome assembly GCA_002079205.1 of Phalaenopsis hybrid cultivar. Classification (NCBI taxonomy): domain Eukaryota; kingdom Viridiplantae; phylum Streptophyta; class Magnoliopsida; order Asparagales; family Orchidaceae; genus Phalaenopsis; species Phalaenopsis hybrid cultivar. The sequence goes on along the minus strand of JXCR01146514.1, from coordinate 105,685 downwards.
ATTATTTTCTATATGTTCTTAAGAAAAATCAAGTGTTTTAAAATCTAAAATTGACACCAAATCTCAAATTAGAACTAATAAAAGTTCATAGAACACTTCATTTTTGACTTTCAGATGTGGATGCAATAAGACTGCATCATGTTCTTAGTAAAATGACAAGAAAATTAAATTGTACGAGTTTTCTGAACTTGCAGAAATAGCAAATCTCACACTTATATTTTATCTAAATTTAAATAATNGAATAATGGGAGAGTGTCTTGGATGAGAGAAATGTTCGAGATAATAGACAAATTTTCTATGTTATAATCAAAGCTTTGCAATTTTTTAAGACCCAACAATTGTCAAGATTATATATAAAAATCTGCCATTTTATGGAAGTTGTGAGAGATACTATGTCCCTTTTATTGGAAACTACCAAATTAAAACTCTTATAGGGCATTCCAAACTAATGCCTCATTTAACCTAAAAGCTGTTTTTTAATCTCACCCTTGCTAGCCTAAGCAATTTTCTTGGACTAGAGTTAGTCGTGGAGGCCAACTAGAGGTTTGCAATGATGACTTCTAATTGATCCAATTATGGTTCTATTGATATAATTTTGATTGATGATTGAAAGTGCTAATTTGAATTTCATTGCAAGAAATTCAAAAGAATAGATAGATCAAAATTTCAACATAAAAAAGTTGGAATAATCTATCGAGCATTCATTGTTTTCTTTTATTATAACAAAATAATTCAAAAAATAGGCTATACATTAGGTCTCCCTATAAGCAATTGAACACAACAAAAATATTTCAAAACTGTGTTTTTATAGTAGTTGCATTCATTTTGAGTCATTTTTGAAATTTAATGTGAGATATTGAAAAGAATATCACAAGTATACTATTTTTGAGGTAAAGTGTTAATCTTCCTTGGGGCATTCAGCACAACAAACCAGAAAATTATACTAATAAAGTACTTGAAAATTGAAATCATATATTTTTATCAAAATCTGTCCTTTGGTTTGTATGTGTCATGGCAATAAAAGGGAAATAAGCCAATGCGAAAGGGGACCAGAATAGTTACATTGGCGGCCAAAACCTTTTGATGCAAAATTCAGGTTACTTGAACAGGAAAGGAGAGAGTCGAGCCCGTTGATTTTTTAGTGGGTTCATTTTTACTTAGATTTTCTGCCTATTAATATGAAAACTGTTTTGTCAAATTAGGCATTTTGACGGCATGCGCAAAAAAATCCAAGTTGAATCAATCTTGAAATTATTTTCTAGATGTTCTTAAAAATAATCAAGTGTTTTAAAATCTAAAATTGACACCAAATCTCAAATTAGATCTAATAAAAGCTCATAGAACACTTTATTTTTGACATTCAGATGTGGATGCAATAAGATTGCATCGTGTTCTTAGTAAAATGACAAGAAAATTAAATTGTACGAGTTTTCTGAACTTGCAGAAATAGCAAATCTCACGCTTATATTTTATCCAAATTGTAATAATTTCTGAATTAGTGCTTCAAAGTTGCACTTTTTACTCGAGAGAACGGTGGTTCTCAATGAAAGGGAATAGTAAAGCATTTTGGCTTCCCCTTTAGCTCCTAATGAATTTGTGTAATAGAGCTACAGAAGTTGCCCTGAAATGATTCTTGATTTGGTGTCTCGTCTGAAGTAGTTGTCAACTGTTCAACAACTTATTGATAAAAAAATGGATTTCTAACGCGATGCTGAAGTTTTGTAAGCGAGCTGTTTGTTAAGATTAGCTATTGAATTCAGATCAACAAATTGATATTCCATGCTGATACGCAAACATGCCACACCTAGATGTTTGACTTTGGTTAAAAGAACTGTGTTTTCAATGCATGCAAGGCTTCTAAGTACCATTACTGTCAAGGCAAATAAGTTAGCTTGGCGCTGACAAATAAATTAAAGATAAGTTTCAGAAATTTCCATAAAACTGCATTAGATAACCATTTAGCAAAGTAAACTTATTAGAAGACAAATAAGCAGGATGTTTTATGCCATGTTATCTATTAATTGCACACAAAAAAAGTTATATGATTTCTCAGAGCCATGACGTTCCTTCTGTAACTTTATTTTATAAATACAGGGAAAGACATAACTTTTTTCCTTCTTCTTATCAGCGAATGGGTGACCACAACCTGTTAATCATGGATTTCTTGAAAGAAAATTATTATATGAGTTAAATTTTTATAATTTAGGCGTCTTTGGGCTTATTGTTTACCTGCATCAAATTCAATATTGAGTGACGACGATGACCTATTCATTATTGACAGGGACTGAATTTTCTACGTTCCAACAAAATCAACCAAACAATAGACTGAAGATTGTTAAGCCCAATATATATTTCTGCAATTATTACTTTCTTTATATTTCTTTTTGGTTATATTTGGCATGCCTTCTTTGACGTAATCGTCCTAATGCTCATTACAATATTATAAAATGTAAAGTCCAATGAATTTGAACAAAGACCTCCAAAATACCTGCTGAATTCTTGATTCTGTTAAAGTTAATTTTGTTGGATGTAATTGAATAACCCCAAGGAATTTCAAACCATGTTGTATCAAAAACTATGTTTTTTTTTTAGATATATTGTTAGAGGATTAAAAGTCCAAGTCCAAGAGCTCATGACCCAAAATGATAAACCCAAACTTCATAACCCAAAAAGCAAACCTATGACACACTTAACCCATCCATGACACAATAACCCAACGAGAAATTAAATTAAATTAATTAAGCTTAAGGCAAACACAACAAGACAAAACATAGGATGCTAGAATCCAAAATCCACCAAGTGGCACCGTAGTCAAGCTTCACCCAAATTAATTCATAAGGGAGTCAAAACAAGACAATCTAAGGAGAGTTAAAAATACTAAAAGGAGTGAAAAAGGGTCAAACTTGGAGCAAAAATGATGAAGGTGCAAAATAAACTCAGGCGCCTACGCGTCCAGGACTAGCGCCTAAGAGCTAGTTATTCAGAGAGAGCCGGGCCTAAGCGTCAGGTACCCTGCGCTTAAGCGCCAGAAGTATTTTATTCCTGAAATTGTGATGGTATTTTCACCGGTTCTTCATTTACTTTGTGAATTGGTCACTTGTAATGTTAAAATTCATTGCGAAGCATAATGACCCGAGACGACTATGATTTCACCCAACTAGTGAGTACCACACTAAGCTTATGAGGAGGGCTACCACAATCTAAGGAGAGTGCAAATAGATAGGGAGATAAGTTTTGATGCGTGTAGAATTGATGTTTCTAGGGTGAAAGGCTAGATCCTTTACCAATTTGATCTAGAGTTGGAACCTGAAGTCCCACATTGGTCTTATAGAGAGGGCACAATGAGTAATCTATAAGTGAGATACTAGAATCTACTCAACACTACCAACAATAAGGAACTTACTTTAGATTAGTTAATGTTCTTTATGCACTCGAGAGAGGGTAAAGAATATATATGTTCTTATTTGTCAAAATACATCATTTAAACCTTTAAACTCTTTGATTCCGACACAGATTATGAACTCATTGCAGGGAGAAAGATTCTTTCCATAATTAGAACTCTCTTTTACATTTAGCGTAGTTTAGAATTTTTGCATTTACATTTAATTTTAAATAGAATTTGTAGGAATTAGTAGCTTTACTTTACATCTGAATTTGCTAATATATTTTGTAATTTTATTTCTACAATTTTAAGTAAATGTTTCACTAAAAGTCTATACAAAGAATTATAGCTTTTTTGTGGGATCGATACTAGAGTTTTTAGAAAACTCTATATTACTTGAAACGATACGTATACTTGCATAGTATAACTAATGTGAAAACTATTATTCTATACTCTATAACATTTCATTTAATCACACTATTCGCTAAATATAAATTGGGTCAAGGTTTTTGCCATCTTTTGGAATATAAAAATCTGCATAATTGCGGGTGGAGTCAGGTATTTGTATGAATAGCACACAATTCTAATGTACTTACATATAAAAAATCTAAACACAAATTTAGACAGATAGCACCCAAAATCTTAATACNATCAACCAAACAATAGACTGAAGACTGTTAAGCCCAATATATATTTCTGCAATTATTACTTTCTTTATATTTGTTTTTTGTTATATTTGGCAAGCCTTCTTTGACGTAATCGTCCTAATGCTCATTACAATATAATAAAATGTTAAGTCCAATGAATTTGAACAAAGACCTCCAAAATACCTGCTGAATTCTTAAGTCTGTTAAAGTTAATTTTGTTGGATGTAATTGAATAACCCCAAGGAATTGGAAGCCATGTTGTATCAAAAACTATGTTTTTTTTAGATATATTGTTAGAGGATTAAGAGTCCAAGCCCAAAAGCTCATGACCCAAAATGATAAACCCAAAAAAGCAAACCTATGACACACTTAACCCACCCAAGACACAATAACCCAACTAGAATTTAAATTAAATTAATTAAGCTTAAGGCAAACAAACAAGACAAAATATAGGATACACTTAAAATATATAGTATTTTTATACACATTTTTATGCTTATTATTGAGATATTGCACTTTAATTAAAGTTATTTGTGTGTTTTTCTTTCAGGTACAATCAAATGAATGAAAAATACTAAAAGAAGTAAAAAAGGGTCAAACTTTGAGCAAAAAGGATGAAGGTACAGAAATGAACTCAGGCAACTACGAGCCCAGAACTAGCGCCTAAGTGTCATTTATTCAGAGAGAGTCGCGCCTAAGCGCCAGGTACCCCGCGCTTAAGCGCCAGAAGTATTTTATTCCCGAAATTGTGATGGTATTTTCACCGGTTCTTCATTTACTTTGTGAACTGGTCACTTGTAATGTTAAAATCCATTGCGAAGCAAAATGACCCGGGAGAACTATGATTTCACCCAACTAGTGAGTACCACACTAATCTTATGAGGAAGGCTACCACAATCTAAGGAGAGAGCAAATAGATATGGAAATAAGTTTTGATAGGTATAGAATTGATGTTTCTAGAGTAAAATGCTAGATCCTTTACCAATTTGATCTAGAGTTGGAACTTGAAGTCCCTCGTAGGTCCTATAGAGAGGGCACAATGAGTAATCTAGAAGTGAGAGGCTAGAATCTAAACACTACCAACAATAAAGAACTTACTTTAGATTAGCTAATGTTCTTTATGCACTCGGGAGAGGGTAAAGAATATATATGCTCTTATTTGTCACAATATATCATTTAAACCTTTAAACTCTTTGATTCCGACACAGATTATGAACTCATTGCAGGGAGAAAGATTCTTTCCATACTTAGAACTCTCTTTTACATTTAGCATAATTTAGAATTTCTGCATTTACATTTAATTTTAAACAGAATTTGTAGGAATTAGTAGCTTTACTTTACATATGAATTTGCTATTATATTTTCTAATTTAATTTCTATAATTTTAAGTAAATGTTTCACTAAAAGTTTATACAAAGAATTACAGCTTTCATGTGGGATCGTTACTAGAGTTTTTAGAAAACTCTATATTAATTGAAACGATACGTATACTTGCGTAGTATCCCTAGTGTGAAAAACTATTATTCTATACTCTATAACATTTCATTTAATCACACTATTCGCTAAATATAAATTGGGTCAAGGTTTTTGCCATCTTTTGGAATATAAAAATCTGCATAATTGCGGGTGGAGTCAGGTATTTGTATGAATAGCACACAATTCTAATGTACTTACATATCACAAATCTAAACACAAATATAGACAGATAACACCCAAAATCTTAATATCAAATAAAAAATATCACTACTATTAATAATCTTTAAAAGAGAGATATACATAACCATGCATATATTTTAAGTTCCAAAATGCAATGTATATAAATACCGAAGTTTAGTTATGAGATAAATAAATACATAAGTATTATGTGTAATGTATACGAATTTGCCTTTAGAAAAGTGTTAAGTATATGCATGGCACACGATTCTAATGTATAGATACCTCTCAAAACTAAACTTTCATATTTACATACATAGCACTCAAAACTTTATAATATCACATCAAAAACAAACTTATTATCTATGTCTAAAAGTAAAATACATATTTCATGCATATATTAGATCACCTAAATGCAATGTATATATATGTTAAAGCTTTGGGTTGAGATACATAAATACATAAGAGTTGTGTGCAATTTATGTGATGCATTTTATAAAGGTGTATTTACATTCATAGCACATACTTTTTATATATATACATATTTCAAACTTAAACATTCATATGTGCACACATATCAATCAAAATTAGGATTTAACTTAAGTGTCATGTGTGTAAATATGAAAATTTAGGTGTGAGATACATAAATACATTATAATTATGTGCTAGCTATGCAAATTTCTGATTTAATTTTTGACGTTAGATATGAAAAGCTATAAGAATTGAGTCACACATGCAATAATATGGTATACATCATCAAAATTTTGAATTTTTTCAAAATATTTTAAATCAAAATGCAGAAAAACTAATAGTTCAAATGAAAAAAGAAACATCAAGGAATAGTGAAATTGAGCTTACCTACAATTTGAGTGTAAGAATGTGATAATAGATAACCCTCGTGAATTCTGGTTCGAAGGGCTCAGTTGGCTCCAGAGAATGGCTAGAAATCCGAGAGAAAATGAAAAGTTAAGGATGTTGATTCGATATACACAGCTTTTCGACGGCTTTCTGACAGCCCTTGACTACAAATTTTTAATTTTTTTAATAATCGATATCCAATAACATGGGATAACATAAAAGGATCATCGCTGTAAGTCTCTATTTTCAGTGGTTAATGGTTGTTGTTAGGGCTGTCAAAACGACTCGTTGTTCGCGAACAGCTCGTGTTCGGCTCGTTAAGAAGCTCGTGCTCGGCTCGTTAATTTCATTCGATAAGTTAACGAGCCGAACA